>CM076571.1:217284962-217745715 GCA_034641835.2 Pinus albicaulis | reverse complement strand
CGAAAATAAACTTTAGGACTTGTGGGACCAAACCACAAAGCCAAACCACAACCTCAAAGCTAAACATAGACGATATTTTACCTAGCCCCTCAAACTAAGCTCCAGAGGTCGTAAGGAAAACGTGGTTCTTTTAGTGAAATATAAACCATCAAATGGATAGACCGCCCATTTACATTCAAATTTTAGATGGCGCCATGACCGACTCGTTGATATTTTTAAAGGAATCTGAACCGAACTTTTCTTACAATGTGATGGGAATGGATGTACTCGACTGTCCGGGGGCTGTATCGTCTAGTTTTCATCCGCCATGTATACCTTGGCGTCAGTATTAAGTGATTTGGGCACAATTTGTTGGGTTTTCTTCAGAATTGAGGCGATTTCAGCCAATTTTTAGGGTTTTGATGGATTCCAGGGATTTCACTCCATACCCTTGTGTCTGTGATTCAGACTCAGTCCTTCTGGGAGAGTTTTTTCCCAAACGTTTGGTCGTTTTCTAGGGTAATTTCAGAAATAAAATACGGGAAAGGTTTAAGTGGAAAGAGCGTGGCATATAGCCCAAATTGCGGCAGGCCGGAGAGTTCAACTCGATCTTTGGATTGATGACACTGGGATTTGCAGTGAATCAAATATGGGTAAGATCTCCGTTTAACACTTTAATAGTTTTATCTTTCTGTTATGAAGAAAAATTAATTAATTTCTGCTAATCCGCCTGGTTTTTGTCCATTCAAAGTGTTAGAGAAATTAAAATATGTGTATTCTCATGTTGGTCAGATATGCCTGCTATCGATGAAGTTTAGGAATTTTTGGATTCATCTTATATTCGATAATAGGATAAATACAATTTCTTGTTTAGGAAGAGCTGTGATATTTTGTTCGTTTATAATGTATTAGCATTGTTGGTCATACCAATGCAGATACACGTCCTTGGGGGATTTGAAATCATGTCTGAGTAAGTAAAGTACTCTTTGGCCATAGTTTGCTCAATTGTGTTTATAACATCATTGTTGCGGTATTTTTATCCATTTTCTGCAAAGTGAGGGGAATTTTATGTAACTTACAACTTACTAAATTTTAGCTACAAGTTTTCCAACTAGCACTATCAAACCCAAACGGTCTTGCAAATATGACGAAATCTTCTCAGTGCTAGAGCATCTGGGATACACTGCAAACCTTTTAACTACTACGAATGTTGTAAATTCTAAAAATGGATGCAAATTTTCCAGATTTGGCTCTGCAAGCCACTTGAATATACATATCCTTGTCCTGTAGAGAACGGTTTCATAACCCCATATTAAATGTCTGTCTTACCAGACATTTATCTGATTTCTATCTATAGCATCCAAAAGACAAAATATTTTTTAGTTTGTACATGGAATTGCAAGAGCGGTTGTTCTCTTCTCTTATCATCACAACAACCTTTTGTACATGGATTTCATGAATCTGTAACAAATTTGTGCAGATTTCTGCCGGTTTGATGAAGTGGGTGAAGATTTGAGACTGCCATCATTATGGAGAAAGGCGTCAGTATAACAATTTTTCATTGAGTATTATGGATGCTGCTCAGTGATTGAGGTCGAGGGAGAAACTGAAAGCCTTCTCATATCATGTCTAACGGTCAAGGGTTTCATGGCATTTCAACTGCCTAACTGTAGAAGGTAAATTATTTTATTTTCCCTAGGTAGTTGTTAATACGTATCCGATCAGTAAGAATGAAAGGTAGTCATAGGAATGGGTTGGATCTTCTCCCCTCTCTTTTCTTGTATTCATATCTTCTATGTATTAGAGCTAGCGATTTCTCGGTGAAATGAATGCACGAGAATCAATATTTAAAACACATCATCTCCCTCCTATAATTCATAACCGTTCAAGACTGCTCGATCAAGTAGTTAATTCATTGCCCTCTTGGTCTGGATCCTTTCCATTCTCTCCTGTAATTATTTGCTTGCGGGGGTGACCGATATATGAGAAGTGCCTAAGTCAATATCTTGACCTGTTGGGCTTGGGCTGGCCTTAATGAATGCTCCCCGAGCCAGGAATCAATCAATATGAGAGGCATAACGAGTAAGTATGGAATGAAAGGCTAGGTAGTGGGGGTGATGGCCTCGAAGATTGGAGCGATCATCTACAACGAGGATAGGGAGGGATTTGATTCCCTCTTACTTAAATTTAGATGAAGTGGTTGTATATAGATGCGATTCTATTGGTCCATAGTCAGATAGTAGTAGTTGATACAGTTGATACGTCTGACTGAAATGTTCAATAGGTCTCGCCCTTGATAGGGATTCGGCCCCCTCTATTTTTTTAGGGTCCCTCCTGCTACTTTCCTCAGGAGAGCGGCTTAATGCTCCTCCACTAAGTTTATTCCTGCCATCAATCGTTCTATCACTGGTTCCCATCAGCACTTCCAATCCCTAATCCTGCATTCGTCCCCCCCAGTAAATCCTTCCGACTTAATCCATTTTCGGCAGGTCTCTATTTGTTTATCCAACCCCCCTGGGAGGATCGAACTATAGCATGTTCCTAGCCAACAAGACCAAGCCAGTAATACTAGCGAGCCAGATTCTACTTATTCCTATATGATGTCACCATAAATATTTACTTGTTGCCATGAACAACAAAGAGAATAGATCTCTTTAACATATGATCTCATCATAGAGATGTTGAAAAACGCCCTGAATGGATTGGTTCTTTATTTCATGAGGAAATCCAGAAGCGTAGCAACGCAATTGGGTAGCGACACAATCGTTGGGTTGGCTATTCGTTCCTCACCTTAGCTCTGAATAGGCAAGAGATATATTATAACCAATTGTCCACCCAACAACCCTATCGAATGTTCGCTCTCACCGATAGCCACGTAGATAGAACTTTCCTCATTCAATAAAAAATCTATCTATCCACGAGCTGACTTTCAAGGAGGTGGGCAGGATATGAGGTCAACTATCCACCTAACTGTCTAAATGGATAAAAGGATAAATGGCTTTCAATAGGGCTAGGTTATATTCCCCTTCAGTGCCCTTAAGCTTCCTTTCAGTGCCTTCCAACTTGCGAGACCCAGGGAACAGAACTTGCACCAGCTACAAAGATTCTCAGTGTTTTAGTTTATTTGGAAATTTTAATGCATAGAATTGGGACACACGGCAGTCGTTAGGTGTTTGTTAAGCTACATGCAATATGGAGAGTCACAAAAATTTCAGAAAATCATCTACAAAATTTGTGACTGTGGCATATTAAAACAGCAAGGAAAACAAAAAAATTAAAGACAAAGTATAAATTTAAATGTCACGTTAGGTATGTATGAACTTTTGTCCATGTTCCACACCATTTGAGAGGTCATAGATGAGGAAGGTCACCTCCAGGAGTTCCACAACAATTTTGGAGAGTCCATTAGCAGTGGAATTGAGTTCATGCAACATATGTGTGAAAGAGAGCCCTTCAAAAGATAAGAGAGTGTACTTTATGTCTTAAAGATTATAGTGAAGGTAGATATTCTCAATTTGGATTTAATTGTTTCCTCAGTAGATGGAAAGCCTCAAATGCCCCATGAACCATTACTTGATTGTTCTTAACAATTTTTAATGAAGAAAACTGTAGCAAGGTGCACAATGCAATAAATTATGAATGGTTGTTTGTACCTTGCCTAAGAACGATACCATATGGGTACATCATGTGATTGAGTGATAAATAAAACCACACTAACACCACATTGTGTTAGGTGCCCTTAAGCTTCTTTGTAAGAGGGCACATGATCAGGATGCACCTCCTCTATGGCTTGTGATCAACTTTATGATTCATGCATAATTTTACCACTAAACCCATTGTGATCTCTAGAAGGATGTTTTGAGTGTTGACGATAACGTTTTTCCTACCCTACCAAATATTGTTTACCAAAATAGTGGGGATGCCCATGGAAGAAGTTGTCTTTATTTTCCAGCCATGTCATGATATTGTCTGCCAAACTTGTGGAATACCACGAGCCATTTATATGCAATTATGACACTACTATGTTGATTACTTGCATTCTGTATGCATAGGAGATAATTAAGTGTGCAATGCTCTTTAATGAATATTCGCATTAATAGTAGAAACTAGGATCTTCCTAGTTCATCTTCATGAGATTGTCCCAAGTTAAAAGCTTGTTATTTAATGCTAGTCAAAGTGTAGTTTTATAGTTTAGGGGTGCTTGTATTGTTTGTCGACGTTTCCACTGACAGTGTGTTTCCCCAGTAAATAGGGAATCAATCTGAGACTCGTAGCCCAATTTTGTAGTGAAGTCCCCATTGTTGGGATTTTTTGACAATAACAGCTTCACATTGATCTCCTTCCAAAGTTTGATGAGATTTGTAGTGAGGGGATTGAAACATGTTTCCCATTCTACAACATCTTTTCCTACAAGGTGAAAATTTGTGAAAGTTTTCCATCTTGTAGGCCCCCAAGCCAAGGGGGATTGTGCTTTTGCATTTGTGAGGACATAACACCACTTTTAATTTAAGTTCTTGGTGAACTTGTTTGATAATCTATAGACATCAACTAATCCCATTCATGGATCTAGTTCTAGCTTCACGCTTACATGATTACCAATTTGTGATGTAGACCATTCTCCAATGAGAGGGAAGGCTAGTATGAAGTATTCTAGACATTTGATCCCTTTCTAGATTTCCTTGGTGAGTAGATCTAGTCCACGAATGTGGAGGATGGGAGATATTTGAATTTGAGAGTTTTCCCCTAGAGGGATGTGTTATGAATTAGCCACCAAAGGTTCTAGGTTACAAGTGCTTTGCTGAAGAGAACAATATTTCTGAACCCCCAACTGCCAATTTTTTGGGGAGAACAAGTCTATCCCATTTTATTAGGGGATGCTTTCGTTGCGTCCTTTGCTAGGCCAAAGGAAATTTATATAGGCCTTTTAAATTTTTAGATATATATATATATATATATAGAGAGAGAGAGAGAGAGAGAGAGAGAGAGAATAGTAGGAAATTTATACAAGTCTTTTAACTTTTTAGCTTTTTATTTTTTTATATATATAGAATAATTTTTTTGTTAATAAATTCTCCATTAATTATTTATTTTGAAGAAAAAATCATAATTTTATTCAACTTGAAAACATGGAAAAAATTACATTTTACAAATGCATGAGGGCATAACAATCACATTAGCCAAAAGGCCTACCAAAAAAAAGATCTCAAAACTCCATAGTTCACATTCCTCCAATCGAAATGAAACATCTTTAAAAAACCGAGCATAGGATCCCCAAATAGCCCCCCAAAAATCCCCAAAAAACCCTAGAGAAATAAAATCCTAGGCCAAAGTTTGAGGAAAACTAAGAGGATAAGAACACAGGCTTGCCAAAACCTAGAAGGAGCAATAAAGAAATCCTGAACACCCCATTAAAAGAAACTTGGGCACATTCTGCCCAGAAACCCCATAAAAATTGTGGCAGAAACAATTGGTAGATGACAACAACTGCAACAACAACAACATCAAACACCCATGAAAAGATAAACCTAGCCAAGACAACTTAAGAACCACCATGAACCTGCACCCATAAAGCCTACCTCCACTGGAGCAGAAAAAAAAAGGGCATGAATTGGGGATAAGATGACTATAGAGTTGCGACACCCCACCCCCCTCAACTTCGTTCGCAAGATCTAGGCCAACCGTAGAAAAGAGAGGCTCGAAACTAGACAAATGAAGATTATGTAGTTGTTACACCCCAACCCCCTCAACTCTCTTTGTAAGATCTAGGCCAACAATAGAAAAAAAATTCACAAGATGAAGATTTCAGTGAAAAATGACCAAGCATCAGGGACAACATCATGGTGGTGACGATCCAGAGCAACAACAATGGTGTTCGAACTGGATCATGGAAGAAAAAATAGTATAGAGGGTTGCGACGATAAGGGTTTCTGTCATCAAGCTCTCCTCCACAATAAATTCTCCACTTATTAAAAAATGTTTTAATATTTACATTCAAAATCATTTCTATTTTTAATTTTTAATTTGAAAGGTCCATTTTTTTTTTCAATTTAAAAGAAAATTGTTTCCTTAGTTTTGTAATTTTAGGCACCCCACAAAAGATGGCGTTGGAGGTAATGATGTGTTGTGATTCAAGATTTAAATTTGAGGTTTTGGATTGTAGTGGGCCCATCTATCATGCCCTCCATATCAAACTAGTCATAATTTTAACCTTGAAGTGAAAATGCAAGTGCTCAGAGTAACACCACTTTTTGACTCAAGGTTTGATTTCAAGGTCTTTGTTCACAATGGTATTTAATTGTTGAGGCCACAATTTCAAACAAGTTGTAATTTTAACTTTGTAAACAAGTTAGGTTGTTACTAATATCGTCATTTTTTTTTTTGTTGTGGGGGGGAGGGGGCGGTTGATTTTAAGGTTTTTGTTGGCAATGTAATCCCTCTTTTTAGTAGCGGCACCATAATATTGTTTTTGGATAAGTAGGGTAGTTTGTCCTTGACAGGTTGGTAGCATTTTTATTTTTTGGTACCTTCATGTTTCCCAAGGCCCTCTCATATTGTTTGAGGCACTTCATGTTTTCTAAGGCATTGGTCATATCTCTTGAGGCAATTTTTGGGTTGTTTATGTACACTTGGACCTCTCCTATGCATGTTGTGTGGATGCTCCTTGAATGCTGTCCTATTTATCCCTTTATGATTTGATTTGTACTTGTAAGGATTGGTTTACAAACATGGCAATCAAGGGGGATTCATCATATATTTTCGGTGACATGGAAAGGTGATGTGGATAATGTCATTCCCTTGTTGCAACTTAAATGATGTGGAAAAAGCTTTGTTGAAGTATCTTCGAGAATAAGCGACCTAGAGTGGATATTAATTGGATTATATTTTGATGTCACTTGACTATTTGGGAATTTTATCACCCAAATTGACTTGCAAAACTTATCTTCCATGCTTCATGGGATGCCACTAGGAAAAGCATGACCATGGTCCTTCATTTGGAGCATTAACTAGAGCTGTGTAGCCATTACTTTTCCCTAATTTATTAAGTTGTTATGATGATGTTGTTGTGTTATTGGAATTTTTCATACTTTTAATTCAACAAAGACAATGGTCTCATTTGTGAAGACAACATAATTATATTTTTTCCCTACACATGAAGAGATATGCAATGGACTGGTTTATGAAGCTTGGAAGTGAGCATTTGCATCTTTATAGATTTTATAAATTGGACCAGAAAAGGTTGGAAGCCATAGCGACATGTGTCTATAATATATCTTATTATATCAGGAATCATGCTTTTACAAATACTCTAGTATTGAGTTGTGATGATGTGCTTGTTTATACTAGGTATGCTTCATTGGAAGGTGGTTCATTCATATATCAAGCATGGATAGGTAAGGATACTCTTCTTAGTAGCAAGAAAATAACATAGAAGCTACCCTCTCTATGAAGCCTTTTAGGTAGTTTGTCTCAATAAATATTTTGGCCAACACCTCTTTTTTTCATTGTTGTGTTCTTTCCTTCTTTGTATAAATCATCACTTTATGCATTACAATTGAAGGGAAATCCCTTTTCCATAATATATGCTTTTGAACTTTTCACAAGTGATGGTTAAACTTGAGAGAAAACATATTGTAAGTACATATTGCAGTGGCCATTTAGAACATGAAAAATTCTATTAAAAGAATATGAATACATATCACAGTTTGTTTTTGAAGTCTGCAAAGACATTTTTGCATGGCCCAGGAGGAGAACACACACATTATTTTGGTCTTAAGATAGATCGTGGATTGATTTAGTTTGAAAGAAAAAATGGGAAAGTGCATCTATTATGGACTTATGGGATTTAAAAATTACTTTCTATGACACAACCACTTTTTTTTTAAAACAACTACAGAATTTGACATAAGACTAAGCTTTGTCCTTGTCAGGAAAAGGCACATTTGGTGATGTAGGTCAATTTTCATTTTCTATGGCAATGTTCATTTTGAGAGCCATTTTTGTATTGCTATGAAGGTTCCAAAATCCCAGAAAATATCAAGTTGGCAAAGAGTTGTAAAGGTTCTCTGAGTGATAGAAATGTACAACTGACATTTAGGAATCTATTAGTTTGACTATCTGTCATTCAATTGAGAAATAAATATGATTGTCCCATCTTGTAATACATAAAATAGAGAAGTTATAGCACATATTTGGGCCTACATGGTGTTCTTTATTGTTGAAAATATTCTTGTCATTCACCTTATTCCAAGGTGATGATACTTGGTTCTGGCATGGGGTTTATATAGCTTTTAGTCCATAATTTATTATCTAGTTTATCATCACATCTCCATTTAGCCAGAGTCCATTGAACTTGAATAAGTGTCCACATTCTTTTCTATTTTAGAGATTGTTTTTGGTTCACTTTTTGGAAACTAGAAGAACTATGACATTTTTTTAGCTTTAATTTCTTATATTGTTGGAGGGATCCCACCTTTATTTATACTTTGTGCCTCTATCTCTGGTAATATTTCAACCTACAAGGAGAAATGCTACAAAGCGAGATTCTTAAATGGACTTTTCAAATTTGACAGAACCAAATATTCAAGTTCTTCTATTTCTATAATAAACAGGATCAAATAATACTTCAAGATTCTATAAATGCCAAAATATGTGTTTTGTAAACCTGTTTACTACTGCTTCAACATAAATTACAACAAAAACTTATTTGCTGGAGGTTTATAGTATATACTCAAGACTTTCACTCTAGTGTAATCCAGATTCCAAACAAACACTATATAATTGATGGCTACAAAACTTCAAAGAGAATGAACCATACCTTTGTAGGTTTGAATGACAAAATTCACTGTGTTGTAGATTTCAGATGCTTCAAAACAACCCTTGTATGTCAACTCAGATAGAGGTCTCAAACATGTATTTGAACATGTGATATGACATTGGCTTCTATCACGAGACTATATGAGTCAGCGCTTGGTCATTTGTGCACTATCGACATCTTCTTAGACTACCTTAGGAGTACTATAGAGGTCAAATAGGAATTCCCTCTCTCACTAACTCTCATTTGGTTCTATATCAATGAGATGGACTCCTTTCTTAGGAGCACATATAGGATGGTGCTGATTGTCTTCTACCTGATATCTTGAACTCCTTGCTTTTAGTTTTCAACATGATACTCTTGGCACCTCACCTAAGGGGTTGTAGAGAAAAATTGAGGCCTTCTACAAATCTTCTGATCTTTGATAGTTGAAATTTGAACTTAGTAAGACTAAGGTTATGATCTTCAACATGTCTCAGCATGCTCTCTTTAACTAACATTTTTACGTTGGAGGAGATGGGATTCAGATTAGTACAACCTACACATAATTGGGGGTTAGATCTTAGGAGTCTAGCTTAGCTTGAGGCATGGAATATGGTTTACTTGGCTAAATATATAGTGCTCTAGGACATCTCTTTCAAGATGCACCTCTTTGGACATGATCATTAGAGCCATGATCCGTTATGGCTTCAAGGTCTGGGGACCTGGCTTGCTTTGAGTTGATTGGGATAGGATAGAGAGATTCTAAACCTTATATTACAATGCTTCATCTGCTGCTAACATGCAATTCCTCAATCTATCATCTAGGTGGAGTTCAGGGTATTGCTTCAATAGACCCCTCCTTGGTGTAATTGTTGTTGGTTCTTCTTAACTGCTTTAGTTAGTGGCCATTTCTATCAATCAACTTGCCCTTTTTAGGTAATATTTGGACACTCTAGGTCAGCTCCTACTATCTAAATGTGATTTAACCTAGGATATTAGAGGGCATATCTACAAACTACATCCAAATCACTTGGATTTCCCTCCTTGAGGGCATTAGCTTGAATATGTCATGTTATTATTTTGAGTGCTTTATGTAGCTAAGTGCCTTTCTATACTAATAGATATTGGATGCACAACCTTAGGATTCCCCTTGGTTCATTCAGAGTGGGCTCCCACTAGCTTGGTTTTGAGATAGCTCACTGCATCACACACCTCAAATGGAATTTTCAGCTATGTGATTTACAAGAGATCAAGTTGGGGGAGCACATTGTCTTCAAATGTTCCATCTATTAGGAGATAGCACTGTTACATATTTATTAGATATATTATTGACTGATAACACTTGCTGTGTGGTTGTTTTGTGACAACTCACATCTTTTTCATCAATTTTAAAGTTCTGTTTGTTGCCTAGAGTCTATAGCCCAGGGATTAGGAACTAGGTCTTGCCTAGCTTTCCATTTTAAATCTTAAAATACAAAAACAATATCATTTTGCAAATATGTTTTTTTAGCATTTCAAGGATAGATCTGTAGGCTTATCATGGAGTCCTCCCTTATGTTGGAGGAGAGCTAGCCTTATGTGAGAAGGATGATCACCAAGGTGAAAATGGGTGATGTCCTCAAGTAACTTTGGGGTTTGTAGTTGATAATTGAATCTATATTTTGAAGCACAAATTTTAGAGGTAGCAATGAAGCGCTTTTCTCCTTGGATTTATGGAATGAGTTTGTCCCAACAACTTTGCAAATGCTAAATTTCTATTTTGTCTCATATCAATTTAAATGCCTTTCTCTTTCAAGACAATACCAGTCAGTAACCCTGAGGGCTATGATTGACAACATTTTGAGTCCTTGCAAACCAACATTCCTATGGAAGTGTTAATGGTTTAGTTTTTGGATATCTTTCTGAAGATATTATCAACCACCGCATGTTATTTATTTTGAATAAATAACATGAGAATATACATAAATAAGATAGAAATAAATAACTCTTTTATAATGTAAATGATACTATGTAAAGACCAAATTAATTGTGCATCAAAGTTACTCGTTTGACAACATGCATTGTTTATGGTCTTTGGAGCAGGTTTCATCTTCTTCAAGAGTTTGATGAGGAGAAGAGAAGTTGTTGAAGATCCCTAGTCGGTCATAATAGGCAGTGGTGGAGAACTCATTCCAATGACGTTATGGTTGAGACTCGTCTGAGTGATGATCATGGAAGTTACTCTTGAATCGTAAATCAGTTGAAGGTTCTAGCTTGATTACAGAGTAAATTTCTGCTCTTCTCCTTTTTTCTTCATTGAAGAAAAACAAAAATAATGTTTTTGAGTTCTTTATGTAATCTTATTCTAAGAGTTGAATTCTTCTTTTGAATGTGTTGTGTTGGTTTTTAGAAATTGCTTTTGATTGGCAATGAATCATTCATTTATAGCTTCTTTCTAAATTGCACTTTCAACCATTTCTTGGTACTTTTGAGGGCATTCAT
Organism: Pinus albicaulis; assembly: GCA_034641835.2. Taxonomy (NCBI): domain Eukaryota; kingdom Viridiplantae; phylum Streptophyta; class Pinopsida; order Pinales; family Pinaceae; genus Pinus; species Pinus albicaulis. The sequence goes on along the minus strand of CM076571.1, from coordinate 217,734,461 downwards.
CCAAAGAGTGGTGCTCTATGTGAGTGAGGAGGATATGAATCATGATACAGTAAGACATTCATTTGGTTAAAGTTACTACGTTTAGGAAGTATTGGCCATAGTTAAGAGGTTTTGATTGTTGGAATGTTGTGAGTTAATGAGATTTTATTAACAAGTTACACCAAAAACTTGTTTCTAAAACATTTGAGGCACCTTGAGGGGTACAGAGATTCAGAAAATTGCTTTCAATTCTTATTTACTCGAGTAGAGGACCTGTAATTATTTTGGTAGTTCATCTTAGCATAGATGCTAAGAAACATAATATGATATTTACTAATATTTTTGTAAATAATATATGGGTGGAAATAATTTGGCATCTTTTAGGAGCCTTTCTCTGAATCACTTCACTTGATTGGCTAGTCTGAAAGGGTTTCTAGCATCCAACTTTTTTTTCTATCTGACTATCTCACCATATTGGGTGAAATTGACTACGCCATAAATACCCTCTCCAATGGGAACAGTATTTGTTCCAATTTCAAATGAGAATGTATCACTAATCTGACACTATTATGGTGAGAAACCAATCATCATTCTCTATATTTAATGACTGTTCATGGAATCCCTAGTTATTGGTGAGGCACCAATCCTCATTCTCTGCTCAACTTCTGCTACCTTCTTTGCCAGTGCATTCTTCAAGCAAGCAATCTACAACATCAAAGATTAGGAAACCTTTGACTCTTGAGTGCTCTAGAGGAAAAAATTCATTATCAAGATTCTTAAACTACTCATAGGTCCTCAAACAAACAGACCAAAATATCCCTTGTTTTTATCCTTTTGATCCATGGAGAACAAATAAGACTATCATTCAGAAAGCAACATATTTTTCAAGAATCATTCTAACACAAACCTGTTATTTTAGCTCCCTAACCTCACCACTTTCCTTGTTGGAATGTGCAGCACCAAGTTTAATAGTTGCAACCCTCTCTGCAAATTTTAGAGTGCCGATTGTCTCCCCATGTGCATCTAATTCAGGACTTATGTGCACAAACATTAGAGTTTTTGCCTGTCCTCATTAAGAACTAAGTCCAACATCATTACCACCCCAGACTAGAGAAAAGTGGTAGTTTCCTTCCATAACTATTCATTAAGGAAAAGATTGAATTTGTTACCTAAAGAATCCTGAAGCAGTTGTGTGAGCTTTCTATTTCAGTAAGGAACATGGGAACTCTTTTGTGCAAGAGCAGCAATCACGTCTCCTAAAGATGAAAGTGATCTGTTAATATGTTTTTCCTCCTTTAACCTATCTCTGGTGGCCTCGGAATTGTCAACTCTCTCACTTCCAACAAGGTCAACAAGATGAAGACACCCTCGAAGAATTGTTCTAGAAGTAAGATCTCTGCACTGAACATGCACTGTCAAAACACTCTCCGAAGATTGTGTTTCAAACCTGTGCAAATGGCTGCTCCGATCATTCAGAGCATTTGCTCCCACAACACGGTTCTTGTGTCCAAGTTTCATTAACTCCATCACAACAGATGTAGATGCAATGGGTATTAGATTTGCATCTGGCACATTTGAGTCCATTCTGCTATGAATTGCTGCGGATTTCCAATATGCTATGAGTCAAGGATTATTTTATTCTGAGAAACTGAAATCCAAAGATCAAGAAGGATATATTTTATTGGAATTGTCTGAAACAGGAAGATCCCGGACTTGTTCACTGTATATTTCAATCATTTGAACAACAACCTCATATATAAGCAGATTTAGCTATTATTCTAGTAATCATCAAATTTGAATAAGAGAAAAATAAAACCAGGATAAACTCTATTATAGTTTAGTTGCCCAATATAATAGAAGTTGTAAGCCCCATTATACGCTTGCAGTAGAAATTCCATTTGACTTCTTATTATAATATATGATAGTGCTTGCAGTTATAGCTGATGGATCAAGTCTATTTTTTTAATTTAAAGTTGTAATGAGACCAAATTTCTTTATTCGATCTAGTTAATAAGAGAACCAAAAGTTGAGATTGGTTTTGCTGCACTAGCTTAACCAATGATAAAAGGTCAGCCTTGTGGTAACATATTAAAATGCATGATATTGTAGCTTACCCATACCTAAAGGGTTCGATATTAATAAAGAGTGAAGATTTTCTATATTATTCTTGTGCTGATTATTATGAATGATCTTATTTATTTTCTAAAGTTAAGGATTTCTCTACAATATTATATTTGAGATCTAAGGTATATAAAAAATGGTAGCCAAAGGGGTAGGCTGGCCCTTTTATACACTACAGATACCAAGTGAATTTGGTTTCTATGATGGCTAGGGTTATAGCCACTGGGGGGTAGGGTACCTCTTTGGCTACCACTTGTTATGTACTTCAGATCTGAAATATAATATAGCAAAGGAATCCTTAACTTCAGAAAAATAAATCAGATCATTCACACATAATAATCAACACAATAACAATGTGGAAAATATTCACTCTTTATTAATATCAAGCCTGTAACACCTCAAAATTGATCCTTTTATGGAAGGAATCCACTCCTGATCCCTTGCTTCTTCAAGGGGGTAACCTCCTAATGATTTAATGCTCCAGCTTCCAATAACAGCAAATTTTCCACACACCATCTAAGGAGTTATTCATCCTAAATTAGTTATGAAGAGAACTCTAACCATAATAAACTTCTAAGTTCTAACTACCTAGTGGACCTAAATTAATAAGTTCCCATTACATTTATCAATAACAATTACTATAGTGGGCCTTATTTAATAATATAGTGGACTACTCTTGCGAATAACGGAAACAACAATAGAACCAAAAAGCAGTCGAGGTTGCCTACCTTACATTGAATGGTCTCCACTATTATTAATCTACTATCATTCCCCTTGGGTTCCTCCCTAGATATCCCATGTTATCCCTGTGGGTACACTACAGATACCAAGGGAATTTGGTTTCTATGATGGCTAGGGTCATAGCCCTTGGAGGGTAGCTCACTTGGAAAAGCATGCAAACGTGTTACTTAAAATATTATGAGGCCTCAAACTAAAATCCAAAGATCAAGAAGGATATATTTTATTGCAACCATCTGAAACAAGAAGACCCCGGACTTGTTCATTGTATATTTCAATCATTTGAACAACAACCTCATATATAAAGGTATCCTTTCCTTGTTTTGATATCTGGAATAAGTCATTCAAGGCTCGATAGTTCACACCCCAACTGTCCTCTGTAATCACCTTAGGAGTCAGCAGGAACATCACCAACTGTTGAGGGGGTTCTGAGACCAACTTTTTGAAAGCAAGACAAGGCATTAATAGATAAATAAATTCTTTTTCAACTTTCCACCAGTTGACCCTTTGGCCTTTTAGACTTTCCTTTGGAGCCGAAGCATGAGAACCAACCTCTCAAATCTTCATGTGGCCATTTTTTCTTAATATGCTGCAAGCATTCAAAACCCTTATGTGAAACATTTTCTGCCTGTTGAGGTGCCGAGGCAGTTTCCTTCTCTACGGGATCAAACTTTTGTTAGTATGAGAAAAATTGATCACAGGCTATAAGCTAATCTATTTTTTCAGTTTTAACCATAATTTTAGAATGAATTAAAAAACACAGCTTCAACAAATTCTGCATAAACTGAAAAAATCGTTGTGTGCAGAGTAAGCTCTATAGCATCCTAAAGGTTGATTTTGTGAGATTTATCTGGCACAAACCTCTGGATTCTTGTGCTGCTGAGTTGTCAAATATTTGAAAATAAATGAAGCGCTCTTGTGTTGCTGAATTGTCAAATTCTGTTACATTTCAGGTGGAGTCATAGAATATTTTTAATGTGTGATAGCATATCTTCACCGGCAGGTGTCAAATGTGCCTAGCCCAGGCAGTTAAGTAATCATAGTTGGGAATATCTTGAACAAATGTAAATCTTCTGGCTTGGCAGGGCCTACTTAGTTTTAAGAATAATTGTTGGGAGAAATCTTGAATGAACAATAGAGTCTCCATCTAAGAAGAAATTTCGAAAGGAAGGCCCAGTGATATATACAATGAGAATTTCAAAGCCGAACGCAATACCATATACAAAACCAACTAGATATAAAGAGGCAAGGCTTCAACTGTTGCAAGTAAGCAAAATACACATAATCAAAAATCATAGAACGTCTGTGTGAGCCGTGATTATTAGAAATACCATATTAGGGAAATGGTTAAATCATAGCCCTTATAATATTGTGTTGTTGAGAAATTTTGAAGATGGAACTAATATCATTAAACAAAATCAACATGGGATCCAAACGAGCAATCACTCAATTGTACGCAGCATAATTTCTTTGCAGATCATTCCCTTTCAATACATTGAATTCGACAAGTACAATGGAAACTCTAACTGAGGATATAATCATAATCCACTTTCCTACAATTGACAAGATGACTGATGTCCATATTCAGTTCAGCTCTAGAAGCAAAGATCACCCCAGACAAATGTGAATTTAGGACCAGTCTAGACAAGCAAGGCACAAAAATTAGAGCAAAGTATTTCTAAGCAAGAATTTCTTCAGCAGTGAACTCATTTCCTTGTTAGCTTTGCAAGACAGTGCTTCAAAATGCAATTGAATAACTACAAGATGGTTGTTATTACCATTGTGTATGTCTTTCCAGAACCTGTTTTCCCATATGCAAAAATGCAAACATTGTAACCATCCAGAATAGATCTGATCAATGGCCTGGTATCCAAAAACACTTCCTCTACAATTCAACATGAATAATGTTGTGATTTAAGAGATTGCACCTTACAATCATGTAAAATGTTTTCAACACTTTAAAAAGAGAGCCAACCTTGAGTAGCAGATGTTCCAAATACTTTGCTGAATGTGAATGAATTATGTATATCCTTCCTTGCTTTGCAGGATTTGCAATCATAATTTGACCATCCTCCCCAATATAATCCATTGTACTCTGACAGTTGGATTGGCCGGGCAAGAATGGTCTGACTCGGAAATACACCCTTATGCTTCCTAAGAAGAATAAGAAACACAGACTACGCATGAAGTTCGATATACAAAACAACATAAATTTGTTATCCGATCAAATGTCATCTGTTGTGCTTTCACTACCATCTTGGTCAAGCAAGTATGCCCTGCCTCAACTTCTGAGTGTATGTTTTATAAGCAGAATAAGATAACACAGCACCATGCAAGAAGAGGCCAGAGTGAAAGCAGATTACATAATTCAATATTCTCTCCCAGAATTACTAATGCTCATCTTCCAGGCCCGAGGCAAGGTCGAACACTCAATTCAAACACAGAGCCCACAATCACAGGCAGATGCAACATAGATAAGTTGTTCATACATCTACACCTGTCTGGAAGCAATCTTACCCAGTTCATTCATCCATCTCCTACTCTATTGAACCAACCTCGTTGCTAACTTCCCAATTAGTGGGAGCACAAGCTTCTTTAAATGCATAGTAAACTGCCCTTTCCTAGCATTTTTTGGCCTTTTATGTTCCTACTACAAACCATGGATATGTTCCCCCCACATCGAATTAGCTAAAACTATTCATTCGCACTGAATTGGGAATAAAGATGCAACATATTTGATATATACAATTTAAAGAGACTCCTAATTCCTACTCTGTTATAATATTTTTGAGACATTTTAGTTAAATTATAACACTATGACAGACGAACAGGAAGCACACATTTCAGATCTTGAACTTGATTGTATAGTTGTCGATTTTCCTCTAGAATTTTGTGGTTGCTGTAGCTTGCGCTAGTCCACACATATGCTTTCCTGTGCAGAAAATAAATACAGTCAAAATTGAAGAATGCAAAAAAGTGTGATTCAAATAATAACAATTGTTTGTGCAAAGCTTGCTAAGATTCTACAATTGTTTATTCCATTCCATTTGCATTGACTGAACACCTTCCTTCGTGTTATGTAGAATCCATTTCAGTTCTTGCCGATTTTATGGAAAAATTAGAACAATCCCTATGTTTGAATCACAATCTCACACACTCTTGTAAGATTTAAATACTTACTCCAATTCCCCTTTGTTGGAGATCAAAACGTGTTCGCAGATTTGGAACAATTTTTTCATCCTCATCTGCATCACTTGACCTATTAGAGAAGTAGTCCTCATGCTCTCCTCGTCTAACACCATAAATTTCCTATTTTCCCTCATCTTCGATGACATGAACCTTTAGATTGAAGTTATAGTCTCGAATGTTAATTAAAAATAGACATCTATTACAAGTATTTAGTGATGAACACAACAATATTGCGGCTCAAGCTCAACTCTATATTTATCAAAGTCCATTTCATTAAACATCTGTAGTCAGATCCATTTCAGGCATTGAATTTTAGCTTTTCTGTAGCATAAGCGTTAACATTTTCCCTATTCGCAGATAATTATATCCTAGCAACTTGAAACTAAAGTAACTTTTACATATGCTGCAGTAAGGATTCTGAGCAAACCTTGGGCTCTCCTGAAGCTGTTGTTAGTGCTGCCAAAATTTTTACTTTGGGAAAGACTTTCCATCCCCATTAACAACAAGGTCCTGTACTACCTTCTTCAATTGCAGGCCACAATAACACAACAGATGAGAATTCACTTATTAAGTTATTTTTCATCTATTTCTATGCATTTCCAAAGAGCCTCTCTTGTTAACTTTTCACATAGAGAAAAAGAATTGATGTGGAAGCATGATATTGTCGATTTAGTAATAAGAACCACCTGCTCTATGCTGGAATTCAACTAGTTCCATCTTCACAGAAGCTTTTTCCTCTAAAAATCCTATATCTGATTAGCGAATATGGTCATGAGAGTAACCCGGCCCTTTAGCCCCTTGATTCATATGGTCTAGGTTAGGTAATTTTTAAAATCATGTGAAATCAATCATTACATGAATTAGGTTCTTTTCTGTTTTTTATATGTAGACAATCTTCCAATTTAACCAAGAATTTCAGGTGTGCTCAATATTTCCTCTTTCCAACGGAAAAAGATATAATAATGAGCCAGCACAGGACAAATTTAGGTTATAAAATGAAATATTCCCAAAGAAACACCATAAAATGTAAGAAAGGTATAATGATGAGTCAAAATAGGATAAGGTTATGTTATAAAAATGCAAGAATCCCTGAGTTACACTACAAAAACTTGTCACCGGTCTGTTACAACACCTTCCAAAACTTAGGTGTAATCATAGAACCCAGAAGCATACAAGCTAAACATGTAAAATTATCATTTGAGAAAATCAGATTTCCCTGATACAAAGCCCCAAAGAGAAAAAATCCTCAAAATTATAAAGGAGACTCAGTAGTCTACTTGCTTGCCCTACGTGGCTAGATGTTGCTCAAACTCTTCCATTACTTTTTCTAACATAGATTCCACAAGATGATAGAAAACCATAGGAGTATGAAAGGATATCAGTGAACATCATAGATATGTAGAGGCAATAAAAGTGAACATCTTGTTATTTTCGAAGAAAAAATTGAAGAGCTGACTATAGGCACTTCTTCTGGTTTTTTGTCAGACAGAATTGACAGAATGAGTTGATTAAGTGGTTGTGACGAAAGATCCTGCTCAACATAATTCCCAAAAATTTTCTCAGTGTGAACACAAATAATTGTGCGCATCATTATAGATCATCTTAAGTGAACAAAATAACAAATATGAATTAATAAGGGGTTCTCTTAAATACCATCCCATTTGAATTCGGGGGTTGATCCTGATTCAAATTCTCCCTGGAAATATATCCTTCTAGTAATTTTAAACCAAGATTATTCAGTAGAGTTCTGGAATTTACAGCTGGCTGATAATTCTTCAATATAGACTGGGTGAATGGATCAGAGCTTCTCCCCAGTTTAATGGGCAGTTTTTCCACACCAGGTGGCTTCAGGTTACCCCCATACTTGCAAAAACCATTTCCACCAGTTTGCTTCTAATCACTATATGATTTCAAAGCTAAAATGTAGTTCACAACATTCGTTGATGATCCTCCTTGAAAGAAAACTCAAGTAAGATAAGCCTACAAAGGATAAGCCGAGGCAATCAATTAATTGCTTGCAAGATTTAGGGCTTCTTCCAGCAGACTATAAAATCACAGTAAAGGTGTGTGAGGTGACTAATTTGATCAACTTTTCCCCTTAACATTATGGTGTGCAAAAAGCACTTGCAAGTCATGTAGGAGAGGTTGATGCATTAGCAAGCACTACAAGAGGACTTGACAGGCAGCTGAGTGAGAATTATCTACTTGAACGTCGTGGGAGAAATATGGCTAGTTTGGATGATGATAGATGGGCCAAGCAGGTGGATTCTTTTGTTGATGGTTGTGATATGCGGATGGATGCAGATCTTAGTGGTTCCTTTGTCTTGTTTCGACCTGGCCAAGGTTATAATACTGGCTTTGCAAGAAATACATGTGCAACACAAATGAGTATGAATGTAATCCTTCCTGGAGGGCCTTATGTGCAAGCACCACTTCCACAAGTTGGACTAGTGAGAAATAATTATGATGTTGATAGGTGGCAGTGTGCTTCTAGTTTGTAGAAGGGTTTGATTCCTCCTCCACAAAATTCTCTGCCCACAATTCATATATCAGAGAACCGATATGAAGTGGGCAAGGTTTCTGATGAGGATCAGTTGAAACAAAGACAAATTAATTCCATTCTTAATAAATTAACGCCCCAAAACATTGAGAAACTTTTTGAACAGGTCAAAGAAGTGAAAATTGACTCTGCATCATGTCTTCATGGTATAATATCTAAAATATTTGACAAAACCTTGATGGAGCTAGATTTTTTTGTAATGTATGCAAAATTATGATTTCACCTTGCTGCAGGAATACTCGAATTTTATGAAGATATTGAGAAGGTTGTTTTCAAGCAAGTTTTTTTGAACAAATGTTAGGAAGAATTTGAAAAAGATGAAAGAGAAGAGGCTAAGGTTGAGAAAGCAGAAGAGCATGGTGAAAAAATCCTTTCAACAGAAGAAATATGGGAGAAGAAGGCTGCAACGCGATGATAAATTCTAGGAAATATAAGGTTTATTGGTGAGCTTTATAAAGAAATTATGTTCATCGAAAGAATTATGCATGCATGCGTCAAGAAATTAAATGGTGAAATTCAACATCTAGAGGAGGAAAATGTTGAAGCTTTGTGCAAATTGATGAGCACTATTGGTCATATGATTGACCATTGAAAGGCCAAGGAATATATTGATGCTTACTTTGATAGGATGATAAAAATGTCCAGTAACCAAGGGCTTCCCTCTAGGTTTACGTTCATGTTGAAGGATCTTATTGATCTGACGAGGAATGGATGGCAACGAAGGAGGAAATTTGAGGGCCCCAAGAAAATAGAGGAAGTGCATTGGGATGCCGTGCAAGAACTACATGGACAGGGAGGCCGTTCTTGAGGTACCAATATGGGAAATTTAGGTTGGAGGCTTGTGACACCACTTGATCATGGTGTGAGAGGAATTGCAATGCCACCTTACATGGTAGGTGCACGGACGGGTTCACTTCCACATATGGGTGGGATTAAAGGGCCACAACCCCATATGGGACCATGTGTCCATGGATTCACCAGTCAAGATTCTTGGATTGTGGATAAGGCTCAATTTGAAAATCAGTCTATGCCAAGCCCTTCAACACACAGAGCTTCTGATGGGCCACTTTACTCTTGGTCTCAAGGGAGGTCTTGGCAAGGGAATAAGAGGGAGGGCTCAGCCTCTGCCATATGCTAAGAGTGCTCTAGCAGATATTCCACCATTCACATCTCTAAGTAACAGACGAACAAGTGCAAGTCCGATTTTAGGTTGCAGTTTTGACTGGATGCCAGTTGGTATGAGAGATGAAATTTTGACTAGGACTTGTGTTGCAGAAAAGCATTTATTTGCAAAATCATGTGTCCAAGAAAGAAATGTTTTGGATAATGACATAAGAGAGTTTAATAATTCATACACATCAGGCTAGAAAGGTGGGAAGACTGCAAATGTCGAATTTCAACTGTAAGAACATTCTTCTCAAAGAACTTTGAGTTCACAACTCATTGAGGTCCAACTTAGGAAAAAGGCTGAAATGGAAATCAAAGAATATTATAGGTGCATTCCTTTACAAAGATTCCATGTATTTTCATTATGTATTTTAGAGAATTTGACAAGTTTCCCTGAATTTTTCTTAATTTTGCATGACATACCATTCAGTGTGAGAGATTTCAAGGAGACAACTTTTTTCGTAGATGACCTTAAAGCACCGTTGTTCCATTCAGTTATGGTTTCACTTTGGATATTAGATTCTTTTTTCAGGAAAGATGTTGAAATTGATCTTCTAGTGAATCCACTTACACATTTATGCAAGTCTGAGCCTTTCTTGCTAAATCAAGGACAACTTACTGAAGGGTAGTGTGAAATTTTGTGTTTGTTCTTATTCAAGTTTGAATTTATTTAAGGACTGCTACAGTCTATGGTCATTTGCGATTATGAATTATAACTATATATAATTTTGATGTTTCTAGGTTGGAGACCATACTATTTTCATTGGAGGATGCTATTGTTGATGCGCCCAAGGCTCCTGAGTTCCTTGGTCATGTAGGGTCAAAATCTACTAAGCTGATTCCCTGTCATTAGAACAATTTTGCATCCTTCTTGGGAAACAAATCCATTATGGAGTAGGAGTTTCCCAAGAAGGAATTTATAACATGAAACCAAAAAATTACAAGCAATGTTAGTGAGTTTGTCTTTCCAAGGCATACAATAGAGAAAACTGGCTTTATTTAGGGCTACCGATCCATATAGGGTTCAATGTGCAATTGGTTAACTAGATAATGAATTGTCTTTCCTCATTATATGTGCAATTCTAATTAATGGCTCAACCTATTCTTCTATCATGCCTACAAGATACCATGGGTAGGTATGACTAATGGCTCCTTTTCCATTTTTTACTGTAGAGTAGGTGGTCTCAACAGAGTTATAACAGAGTACAAAAGAACTATAAGCTTGACAACTATACACATAGGAATTTCCCTAAACTTGACATATTTACTCTTTGTTGATTATGTTTTTCTTTTAGGTGAAAGGACCAAGGCAGATGTAATTATGTTGAAGGACCCCACCCTTGAAGAACTAAAATTCCTACCTTAAAAACTACCAACAACTGAGGAACTACAAGAATCAACACCATCTTTGATTTGAACCTAAATAGTCTTATTATCTCCGAGAATTTACCTAATCACAATGACCAGTAGATTCTCCTCAAGGATTATTTCTCTCATTCTATTTATTAGTAAAATCCAGAAAAATGTATCCCTACATTTGAATATTGGGAAAAAACATATAATGTTATCATTTAAATTATCCATATCTCTTGGAGCCCAAAAATCCATTTTCTTTGGATAAGCTTTATCTATAACCTCAAAAGCAACCCTATTATAAGTTGAAGGACCATTATGTCCTCTTGGGTCTTGACAAAGTATGATGAAATGAAATTGGGTGAAGACTAGATCTAGGTTTACCATGTCAGAACCTAGGTTCATTGAGATGACAACCTTGGTTTGAAGATATCGACCACACAAACTATGATCACCCATACTTATCGTTGCCATCTCTCTTTCATCATCAAGATTAACATACTGAGGACCTATAACTCATGGAGGCCCATGGTATTCAGTGCAATGTAATTTATTAGAATACATGCCATTTCTTAATATGAGATGTACCACATCCAAAAATGGCATCATTCACATAATTTTGAAGAAGTCTACAAATTAGGTCAACATAATTTTTTTCACATTTATGACTTCCCTCACATTTGTTGTTTCTTGAAGCTCGAGCACTTTCATAACAAAAATAGGCAAATTCAAGCAAAAAAAATGGTCCACTCTCTTTTCATTTTCTAATATTATAATGAAGTTTTATTAGAGACACTGCTTGTTTTTTTGTTTTGGTTAGAAAAAGGTTTGCTCTTGTTTTTATGTGACTTTCAATTTATCATATGTAGCATGTTGAGAAATGGGAAAGAATAATGTGTGACATTTATCTTGCAAAATTGATGCTAAATGAGTTTAATGAAAGGATACATAGTTTAACCAAGCTACAATTCACTTTGGTAAAGGTGGAGGAACATCTTAAAAAGCTGCTTAAGAATACACCATATACAACGTTTGACCATAAGTAATATATGCATTTTTCTTTTGCAGATATGTTCTTTTTTCTACTCAAGATATCACAACAAGAAAAATATTGATATTGTAGAAATTGTTTGAGGACGTCATTGAGGTCGATTTTTCTGATGTCCTATTTGCTTGATACTTTCTCATATGTCAGGAAGGCTTTAAATATGAATTAATATGTTCATGAAACAAATCAGATTCAAATTTTATAGATATAAAAGATAAAAACAAATGTTAATGCCTTTGTTTGATTGTTACTTGACTCTGCTGTGGGCAAGTTACAGGAAATGTGATTGGCAAAAGGATGGGGAGACTATGCATAGCACGTCTTGGATATGGTTCATTCGCTGTTAGAGATAGCTTAGACACCTAAGCCATCGACTTTGGAAATGTTTCTAGTAGGAATTCCTATGGTTTTTAATGTTGCGATTATTTCACCTCATGGTTATTTTGGGCAAGAAAATGTTTTAGGAATGCCAGACACGACATTGGTGGACAGGTAAACAATTTTTTTATAATTGCAATTTTCATGCCATGATATCTTCTCTTTATTGTTTGATTGTATTTTGGACGTTTCTTTTGATTTTGTTGTTTTTAACTATGAAACTAAAAATACTTAGTACCATGTCCATTTAAACAGCAACCAAAGCTTGAAGATGAAATTAGTATTACACTATATTGATTGGAATCCTTATAGCTATTTTGTGTTAAAATATTTTCATGACTATCAGAAAAAGTTACTTTCATGTTGTTATTTGAGTACATGTTTATATACATGACTAAGTTCATGCATTAGAAAATGCAATGTTGTGAATAAAACGACAAGGATTAAACATCACACCACAAATTATTTGTTTTCACAAGTTATCTACAACTTGAGCTTTTTAGCATTTAACTTAGTTGACATGATTGTTCCTAAGCTTTCCTTGAAAGTTGAATACTAAGTTACTAAGGTGTTCTTTTCTACATATGGTGACATTTTATTTGCTTTGTTTATACAGGTTATCTAGCCACATTATAGTGGAAATTTCACCCCAATGAAGAAAATTTGTTTAAGTTTCTTAGTTGTATGGGGAAAAATGGCTTTGACATTACTGTCGTTGAGGTATATGTCGTATAAACTATTTATAGTCTGATTTAGTTTATATTTTAGTGTTAATTGTCTTTCATATTTTACATTCTGCATTGCATCTTCTTTTGTTTTCAGAGAATGAACTCAGTATTGATGGCAAGAAGCATGAATTCAAAAAAAGAGGGGAGCAATAACATTGGAGTGACAAATGCAAAAAGAGAATGGAGAATTGGTTTGGTGATACTCTTAGAGCCAAAATCTCGCATAAGACACACATATAAAGACTGATGGTCAAGTCTTTAGAGTTGGTGAATTCACTTGCAATGCCTTGAAAACACAACGATAATGTTTTGAAGTGATGAAACACCATTTCATGTGTAAATTGTAGTCCAATCAATATTAAGTTGGAAAATCATATTGTAATACTTTAACATTTCATATAATATAATTTATGTGGTTGAAATTATTTATAGTTGCACTTGATATTGTTTAGTATTGTAATTAAAATATGTGACTTTGTGTTTTCATATTAGATGAACATGCACATTGTATGACATTTTTTAAATCATACAAATTAATTTATGTTGATTAATAATGAACACAATCAATTTAAAACTACTAAATTAGTAGTTTATATTGATTAATGATGAACACAAATAAAATGAATATACGACTAAATTAGTCATTTATAATGATTATTAATGAAAGTAAATGAAATGAATATAAACTACTAAATTAGTCATTTATATAATGAATAAATGACTACTGCAAATAATAAGTTTGTGACTACAAATGATGACTAAATTTTGCATATATATGGCTATTAGTAGCTAATTTACAAAATCTTATAAAACGACTAAAATTTATTCATATTTCTTTGGTCATTAATTGGTTTCAAATGATGACTAAAATTTGCATATATATGACTATTAGTAGCTAATTTACAGTATCTTATAACACGATATACATTTTAGTCGTATTTCTTTAGTCATTAATTGGTTTTTTCAGGTGATCATATAGTAATATATTTTGTTGTATATTTGGTCATTAATTGTGACAATTAATGACCAAATCAAAGATTAAATCAATGACTAAATTAATGACTAAATCAATAACTAAATTAATGACCAAATATACAACTAGACAAAAAAATTGAGATATCCAATTAATGACTAAGCTAAAAACGACCATAAGTTGGTTGCATTATAAGATACTGTAAATTAGCTACTATTGGTCACCGACTGAAAAATAGTCATTTATATGCAAATTTTAGTCATTTTTTTAGTAACTAATTATCCATTTTGTACTAGTGTGACATCGGATTTCGTCACCATGACGTTACTCGAGTTCCTCCTTCCTAGGGCACGTAAAATGTACTAGGTTGGATTTGTCCGAAGGAAAAAATTACAACACAAGCATATGCTATCCCCTTCAAGCTTGTTTATAATATAATTGGGGTACTCTCAAGAAATGGTGGGGGAAAATGGAACCAAGTTTTAGTTATGTTAGCAGTATGTCTCTCTTAAACACCGCACTTGTATGAATTCGTGTTGGGCTTGGGACATCTCATTTCATCATTTTTGCCTCCTTGGGTTTGGGTAATCTCTTTTGACCTCTCATCTGCTCTTTGCCATGTCATCATGACTTTAGATCCTTTGATGTCAAATACTGCCAAATCCAGTGTCCTGCTGCTGATATGTTCAAGAAAAGTTTTCCTCTGCAGTTTTCAACCTCCCTCTGATTCTCTATTGGTCCTATTCATCATCATATTCCTCTATCTTGTATCGATGATGTGAGAAACATTATGGCCCACCTTATATCAAGTCACTTCCTGTCGACTTCAACTCATTATCGAGGAATTTAATCTAGAGATTCTATTCTGGTACCTTGGAGCCTACATGCCTTAATGGCAGGTTTTTCGCATTCAACGCAAGGTCCACATCATTGGCCTTTGATCAAGTGACTCTGTGGATGTTCGATGCCATATCACTATTCACATTCCGTGGATTGTACCGGTTGTACCTTGAGAGACATTTTCATTATTGGTGGTTTCTCTCGTGCATGTTAACAACTTTCATCATTGGCTGGTAATCAGGTGATTTTCTTGCATGTTCGACTTCAGCTCATATATTCGCATGCTTGAATTTGCACTTGTTCGGGTCGAGATGGAGCGCAAGACCCTAGATTTTGTCTGATAAAATCAAGGCTGCGGATTTTAGTGGATTATCATGACTTATTGCATGAATCTTTTGATTAGATGGTTGCGACCATACCTAATTCTGTTTTTTGATCCTTACTGCTGGATGGCTGCGTCCATACCTTAGATCTCATTTTTTATATATACTCTATTATGGATGGCTATGCCCATACTATATGTTCATCTATCAGAGATATTAGTTGTATTCGTAATTGTAGGTTTTCCGAAAGTAGTGTTTGGTTCGAACGCGTTCTCATAAAGCATTTCACCCCTCTCTCTCCCTTGAACCTCCTGCTTTAGGGGGAATCTGTTACACAGAATTTTTTCAATGTCCTTGCCATCCCCATCTCGCCCATTGGAGGGTAATTCCCATGATCAATAAGCAGTGTCTTGTTGAACCCTTAGTTAAACTAAGAGAGAGGGGGTGAATCAGTTTAACACATTCGTGGACTTTTCAAAATTTTCATTGAACTTTATTAACACTTTCATTTCATGACCAACATAAAGTGTGATCAATCATTATTTGTGAGAAGAAAAAAATAAGCAGATTAGATAATGTACCATCAGTCTTAATATGTGAGCAGCAAGTATTAGCAGAATAGATATACCATATCAACACATAGAAATCATGCACATAGACACCAGATATAAGTGGAAACCCATAAACGGAGAAAACCACGTCTTATTATTGTTGTGATGCAAAGGCAAGCTCCAACTCCCTCTCACCACTGATTTTCTGTAGGCTCCAACCCACAGGAGGCTCCTACCTCAATTCTGCAAGCTACAACTTACAAGGAAGCTCCAACTCCCATCAATTTTCTGCAGGCACCAACCTATAGGAGGCTCCTACCTTAGTCAGCTACAATTGACATCTATCAAGCTACAACTTGATAGGGAAGCTCCAACTTCGTTACTCTTTTGAAAGAAAAATTCTTGCTGATTTACCTTGGATATCAGCTCTATTTTTTACCTTCTCTTCTGCTGTTCATTAGCCCTCATATCTGTCATGTATCATCTCTGCATTTTCTTGAATTCTCTATCAGGTCCACCTTCTTCTCTGCTCAGCTTCTCCTTTTTTTCTGCCTCACTGCTACATTTATGCATTCTTTTTCCTCTCCCTCTCCTTCTTCTCTCTCTGTTTTCATAACATTCTACCCTTGGATATTACTTGTTTTATGCACAATAGCTTCATGGCTATTTGCATTCTACTAGGAATTCAAAATGGACAGTCATGCCTCTTTGCCTTCTGTCTCCTCATTTCTTTTATCAACTCATTCATAAAAATATAACAATATGTATTAATTTCAAATTTACAGTGGGATTTTTGTTTTCCTGCGGAGACTTGCCAATGCATCACACACAATATAAAATCAATTACAACATTTACATTCCCATTTTCAGTTACGTATACAAATTTCACTCGGTCCTCTTTCCAGCACTTGGTTTGCTGGTTTTGTCTTTTCTGCTACTGTCAGGTGACTGTTCTGCCTTCCTCTGCTATTCACTACAATTGTGTATCTGCAACTGTCATATAACTTTTCTGCATACTCTTTTCACTGTCTTCTGCATATTATCTAGTTTTATGTGCTTGTACAACTGTCAAATTCATTTCTGTGCATATTTGTATTCATTGTGTATGTATACCTATCGAGCCCACATTTTCACTTTCCTGTGCATATAAATGCATCCCACATTTTCACTCAAATAATTCTCAAGCAGTCTGGGAAAACTCAAGGTATTAATCAACCTGGTAATTTCAAACATATATCCGGAACCTTTGATATCTCTTACATAAAACATCTGTGCTCAATCCAAATTCCAACTTGGGCAATTTTAATGACATGTAGAAATTTTTCTTTTACTCGAGTAATCCTATGGTTGGGACCATATGATATCAAGACTACATCTACGGGGACTATGTTTTTCAATCAAAAACTCCTCGGAACGATATTCGAATTGATATTCGAGCTTTATGATTCACCCAATATATGATGGTTCATAGTAGAATGCACATGGTTTAAAACTCAGGCCTTTATTAAAGCCAACATCCAACAGTATTCAGGCCCACACAAATTAATTGTAAATGGAAATGCATTCAAACGCTTCCACTGTCCCGAAGGTAACTTCACATTTCTGCTTCATACAATATTCGGCTTTGATCTACACACAGACACAACGTACTAATGTTCTCGGCTTCCATATTTCAAATTCAACTTATGTTTACATTAATGTGAACCATATGAGCTTTATTATGGTGCGAACCAATGTTTGACTTTGATGCGGAGTTCTTTTTACTTGAATACTATTGAACCTTCCGCAATACTTTATGATTAAAAACCATAGACTTTTCTTACTCCCTGATGCGATGGATCGCTTCTAAATACTTTCGGTTGTGATCGATGCATTTTCCAATGTTCTGATGCGATGCCCTTACTCGGATGCGATTGATGCATTTACAAATGTTCCAATGCGATTAATTTCATTGCGAAAGACCCGATGCGATAATCACAATCGCAGCTTTCAATAGAATGCTCCGATGTTCTTTAAGCCAGAATTCAAACAAATATGAGTCACATTTCATAAGCACATCGGGTCCGCAATCGCAATCAGAACTATTATTAACATGTTCTGTTGTTACGATTTTCTCCGATGCGATTCCTGAGGGTCCCACCTTATAATTATTCGTTTGTTTTAAACCCAAACAATAGAACCTTTCGTTCTTTTAATCTCCAAACGAAGGCCCGAATGTCAAAGATAGATAATTTACCGATAGACTTTGGTTAAAATTCCGGCTATGAACGTCCGGCCATAGTCTGCACATGTATCGGTCCCACTCTCCGATTCTTAACTTCCGTAACTCAACAGGGTCAATCACATCTTATGATAGAATGGTTCCACAAATGTTTTGAAACCGAACCCATTAACTATTAGTTCACAACTTATATAGTCGTGACCTATATAGCTATGATGTACTCCACATACAATCCACTTCACGCAAGGTTCGACTTATTCACAATATATATATTACCATATGCATATATTCCCCATTAATAAACCTTTGCATTTAACTCTTACCTTTGTTTTAATCGCCAAATTTCATTGTATAAGACCCTTCCATGATATATTAACGTATACTCTCCTCACAGAACTTATGTAGGCTTCGACCTTGATTTAAACAACCCAATTGATAAACAACATTAATGTTCGGGCCCCATGTAGCTTTCCCAATGCCCGAACTAATCCGATGGACCACAATGCGTCGCATTCCAACAGAGCTTTAGGCACACATCATATGGTTATAAACACATATAGCGTGATTTAAATGCACGAATGTTAATTCACAAAAATCGTGCAACGTAAATGGTTTTCCCAAACCACCTTTTGCCACGCATCAAACCATAACATACATCACGTTTTTTTTATAAAACTTTATTACCGCTTTCGCCTTGCGCGATACTGTTGGCATCGACCTTCGAAACCACTATCTCTGGTCATGTCACGGTTCCACTACTCTTCAAGGTTCTGCCAAATTTTCATTGTTGGTTTATTATCACGCCCTTTCATATGCTAACTCTTTGATAACGGGTTTGCTTCAGTTCCTTCAAAGGGTTTCCTCCACGTTATAACCTCTATCTATCGTTGCTCCTTTGTTACACACTGTTTATTTAACAAACACGACTTCCACTTTTTCGTTATATGATTCCGCTTATGCCTGATTGTTCGACAGTACAATTAACGCACAACATATTCAATCTTGTCAACTTCTCCAGTGATTCATCTGTAATTTCCAACCACTTTTGATTGCCTTTGCCATAGGCAAACAACTTTGACACTAAGTCGACACTTCCACAGTTCAGTTGTTTCAACTCTGGATTCTTATTCAGCTACGCCTTAACTACAATAGGGGATCTTCGCCACCAAAACAGACTATCATTCAACCCCAATTATATACAGGATTATTGAGTTCATCCCTTTCCACAGAGGCTCATATTATGCATTTCCATACAATTGTATCTTGAATGGAAATCGCACATTAACATTGAATCTTAACACAGGGTTTTTCCACATGTTCCTCATACGCTCCCATTATTAACTGTACATGCAGAATGTTAAGACAAATTACAGAATTTCACTCATACCTAGTCCAAGTAGGTTCCAGACCTTCTCACATAGAATTTAATCCTACCAATGCACATATAATACTGAACCAATTCTTCCATATATGCACTTACAGAAACTCTGCCCTCACTACTATGTAGCACCACCTCATCTGTCTCCTATTGCCTTTGTTCCTTCTATGCTGCCTCTGTTCTCTGCTACTTTGCTTCTCTCTTTTCCTAGTTACTATTTCAAATGCTCCTCCTTTGCCAACTCCTTTGCCATCAATGACAACATTTCCAATAGTCTCCCCCTTTGGAATTGATGGCAACATATCCTCGGATCCTTGTTTTTCTTGCTTTTCCTCCCCCTTTGACATCAATGGCAAAGGTTTGGATCCTATATTTTTTTAACTTTGTACCGTGCTACTCCAAACTTGTGTTGAGAGAACACTTTTGAGACTTATTGAACTTGTATAGAGTGTAGGTGATGACAACCATATATAATCAGACTTGTATAATTATAGATGCATCATTGGATCAATATTTGGAGATTGTGAATGTTCCATGTGACATATCAAGCTTGCTTCAGCTATACTTAACTCTAGATTATAATCTTTATCTATGATGCATATCCATTGAGGAGGGTTGTAGATGGAGTAAGTTTTTTTTTTTTTTTTCGCAATGCACATCTACAATACTCCTCTGTTCAATTGTGATGATCCCAATATACCTTTTATTGTTGTGGTTCACCTATACTACTTGTTGTTGGTGATCTGTGCTAGACTGCTAATAGGGATATTACACTTAAAGACTGAAAGGTCCCTGTTGCTGAAATGAACACTGAATCAAACTAGAGCTTACAGTTTATTGTGAGAATAGGCAATATTTTTCAATATTAGGGGCCAAATGATTTTTCTGCTTGTATAATGTATATTCAAAACAAACCCTTGAGGCTAGATACCTTTAGTGTATTAGTCAGTCTCACTTATCAATTATGCAATTTCCTTTATGACATAACTAATCATTCATGCTTTCAATACTTTAACTGTTCTATTATGATGATCTTCAGTAAAACATATTCAAGATGTTTTGTTCAGCAAACAGACTTCACACGGTGTTATGAATGAATTCAAGAGAGAGGTCTGATATATATATATATGTGTGTGTGTGTGTGTGTGTGTGTGTGTGTGTTGTCTTCCGGAAGGCATTCAAATATATAGAAAAAGATATTGTTTCAATGCTCAATATCATGTTTCAAGAGTAAACAAAATACTGATCCTTTAGCCTTTTCATTGACCCTTTTATGTTGAATGTACTCTTGCCATAATCCTTTGATCCTGAGGACCTAGATCATACCACTACTGCTCCATGATAACACTTGATATTCTATTGATAGGCATGCTGCTTGTACCAAGTACCAATTGATATTACCTTCATAAAATATGCAGAGATTTCACTTTAGCTTGCACATGAACCCATAGTTTCTACTAATGATATTTTCATTGTTCACACCAACAATCATCAATATACTAAATTAGATCTTGGCATCATTGATATTTTTCTTAGACTATCATTCTGGTTTAAAGGTTTGTCACTGCATTTTCTTTTCTTGGACTGCTCCAGAATCATTGATGCTTTACATACAATTCAATTGTTCTAACATAATAGTCTTCATGGGTATATCGCTTAGAGATTTATCACTTACTTAACTGTACTCCTTAAATGGGAATTTTCATAGATGAGTGATGTAATTATATGATGACAGACACTTTTCTTACTCAATCTTCTTAATGTGATTCATTGTTCATTCTAGCAGAGTGATGCACAATTAGTGTGATCATCACTTAGTGTGTTGATGTCTTCTTTGCTTCCATGTTCATGGCTGAAGTTCTCTCTACTACCATGGTTTCTTGTTGCCTTCTCTTTTTCAATCACTTTTTCAGTTATTGAATGCTTCAGATCATCTTCTTCCTCACTAGATCTCTGTTAGAGGGATTTTCTTTTCCCTTCCTGTTCTCATAGTTGTTCTTATTTCATGAAGTTCTTCTTAGACTGTTTTGTGGGGATTAGTTATGAATTTTTCTCCCCTTGAGATGTTGCTTCATATTTATCACTAGTTGGATATTACCTTTGTTTCCTAGAACAGCTCCCCCTAAGGCTATGATGTTTTCACTATGTTATTGAAATAATAGGCTCCCCCTTTCTCTTTTCCTTCCAACTTTGTTGGGGTTCATCATAATGTCTGCACTTCTTTTAGATTCATAGTTTTGTTTGATTTTCTTTGATTCCATCATCTGTCTAGAGTTCTTTAATTCATATGGTAGTTTACAGTCTTTAGCTTTATGACCAAGCTTGAGGCATACATAACATATTATTTTACAAAGTTATGTTTGAGCTGATGTATAATGTTTTGTTCCTCTTTTTCAACATAATTCACAATCAACAATTTTATGTCCAAAATTATTGAATGCATAAAAGTAGCCATGGAAATGATTTGTGTACTTGGTGAAAGATTGTCTTTTCCCTTTGCTTGCTTGAGGTGTTCTTCTCATTTGCTGCATCTTTTGTTGGTTAACATTGATTCCCTTTGTCTTACAATGTACTACACCATGTCCTGGTTTGTGGCAGGAAAAACAAGTGATACTTATCATGGGAGGAAAGAACCTTCTTTGGAATCTTCCAAATTTATTCAATTCATCCTCATGAGTGTATGAGCCTTTTTCAGCTAAATGTTTCATCCTTTCATTATCTATCCTTTCATGTTGTTGCTTGTTTCTGTTTGCTTCTTTACAAATCTTTTTCTTGATGGCTTCTTCTTCTGTAGGAATCTGCTGAGTTGCTTCATTGTCCTTTACAGCTTTTACAAAAATGACATTCCTATTTTCTTCAACCTTGGACTTACTAGTTTCTCCTTGATAGCCTATCCCAACCTTTATGAGAGGTGACCTTTGAGCCTTTAGAATATGTTCCGACTGTCCAGAGCTTTTCATTTGAGGAGTATACATTAATAAGTCTCTTTGGGCCTTTTGTAATTTCTTTCTTAGGCTCACTACTTCTTCTTCAAATTTCTCACATTCCATACTTTTCTCTCTCATTTTTTGTAGCAGAGTGTCTTCTAATTTCCTTGCTTCTTCAAGTTGTGTCATCAAGCCAATAATTTCTTTCTTATCTTCATATTCTTTCTCATCACATATTTGCACCAATGTCTTCAGGTCTTTGTTTTCATTCTTTAGTCTTTCTATTTCAGTCAAGGCTGTGTCAAGTTCGGCCTTTTCTTCAGCTACAATTTTTTCATGGTTCTTACTTCCATTCACACTAGCAGGTACTTCATTTGATTGAACATTTTCCTTTTCACATGAAGTTTTCTTCTTCTTAATTATCTTCTCCTTCTTGACAATGCAATCCTCAGTGTCTACTCCATGCATGAAATGCAATCTGTCCCAAATTTCTTTTTCAGAGGTTAAATCCATTATTAACTCAAGATCCTTGTTATGAATATTTTTATATATCACACATTTTGCCTTGGCATTCCTCTATTGTTCTTTCACCGTGGGAGAGTCTATGCTGTAATCATCACATACAAGCTTCCATACCTCAGGTTCATAAGCCAATAATCCTCTTTTAACTTTATCTCTCCATTCAGGAAAGTTTGTTGTATTCAACATAGATACATTTTGATGGTCCATGACTCAACCAGATCTCCTTCAAGCTATTAAGCTTACACCAAAGGAACTTGGCTCTGATACCAATTGTTGAACCCTTAGTTAAACTAAGAGGGGGGTGAATTCAAATAACATATCTGTAACTTAAACTTTTCATTAAACTTTATTAACACTTTTATTTCATGATCAACATAAAGTGTGAGCAATCTTTATTTGTGAGCAACAATTAATAAGAAGATTAGATAATGTACCATCAGTCTTAATATGTGAGCAGCAAGTATTAGCAGAATAGATATACCATATCAATACATAGACATCATGCACATAGACACCAGATATAAGTGGAAACCCATAAAGGGAGAAAACCATGTCTTATTATTGTTGTGATGCAAAGGCAAGCTCCAACTCCCTCTCACCACTGATTTTATATAGGCTCCAACCCACATGAGGCTCCTACCTCAATTCTGCAAGCTACAACTTGCAAGGAAGCTCCAACTCCCATCAATTTTCTGCAGGCACCAACCTACAGGAGGCTCCTACCTCAGTCAGCTACAAATGACATCTATGAAGCTACAACTTGATAGGGAAGCTCCAACTTCCTCACTCTTTCAAAACAAAAACACTTGTCGATTTACCTTGGATATCAGCTCTTTTCTTTACCTTCTCTTTTGTTGTTCATCAGCCCTCATATCTGTCCTGTATCATCTCTGCATTTTCTCGAATTCTCTATCAGCTCCACCTTCTTCTCTGCTCAGCTTCTCCTTCTTTTCTACCTCACTGCTTCATTTCTGCATTCTTTTTCCTCATTCTCTCCTTCTTCTCTCTCTGTTTTCATAACATTATACCCTTGGATATTACCTGTTTTATACACAATAACTTCATGGCTATTTTCATTCTACTGTGAATTCGGAATGGGCAGCCATGCCTCTTTTCCTTCTGTCTCCTCATTTCTTTTATCAAATCATTCAGAAAAATATAACAATATGTATTAATTTCAAATTTATAGTGGGATTTTAGTTTTCATCTGAAGACTTTCCAATGCATCACACACAATATAAAATCAATTACAACATTTACATTCCCATTTTCAGTTATGCATATAAATTTCACTAAGTCCTCTTTCCAGCACTTAGCTTGTTGGTTTTGTCTTTTCTGCTGTTGTCAGGTAATTGTTCTGCCTTCCTCTACTATTCACTACAATTGTGTATCTGCAGTTGTCATATAACTGTTCTGCATACTCTCTTCACTGTATTCTGCATATTCTCCAGTTTTCTGTGCTTGTACACCTGTCAAATTCATTTCTGTGCATATTCCTGTTCACTGTGTATGTCTACCTGTCGAGCCCACATTTTTACTTTCCTGTGCATATAAATGCATCCCACATTTTCACTCAAATAATTCTCAAGAAATCTGGGCAAACTCAAGGTATTAATCAACCTGGTAATTTCAAACATATATCTAGAACCTTTGATATCTCATACATAAAACATTTGTGCCCAATCCAAATTCCAACCTGGGAAATTTTAATGACATGCCGAAATTTTTCTTTTACTGGAGTAATCTTATGGTTGGGACATTATGATATCAAGACTACATCTGCGGGGACTATGTTCTTCAATCAAAAACTCCTCGGAATAATATTCAAATTGATATTCGAGCTTTATTATTCACCCAATATATGATGGTTCATAGTAGAATGCACATGGTTTAAAACTCAGGCCTTTATTAAAGCCAACATCCAACAGTATTCAGGTCCACACAAATTAATTGTAAACAGAAATGCATTCAAACGCTTCCACTGTCCCGAAGGTAATTTCACATTTTCGCTTCATACAAGATTCGACTTTGATTTACACACAGACCCAACGTACTAATGGTCTCGAATTACATATTTCAAGTTCAACTTATGTTTACATTAATGTGAACCATATGAGCTTTATTATGGTGTGAACCAATGTTTACATTAATATATCACCATATGAGCTTTATTATGGTGCGAACCAATGTTTGACTTTGATGCGAAGTTCCTTTTACCTGAATACTATTGAACCTTCCACAATACTTTACGATTAAAAACTGTAGACTTTTCTTAGTCCCAGATGCGATGGATCGCTTCTGAATACTTCTGAAATCGATTGATGCATTTGCAACTGTTCCGATGCGATTCTCTTACTCCAATGTGATTGATGCATTTACAAATATTCCGATGCGATTAATGCCTTTGCAAAAGACCCGATGCGAAAATCACAATCATAGCTTTCAATAGAATGATCCGATGTTCTTTAAGCTGGAATTCAAACAAATATGAGTCACATTTCATAAGCACATCAGGTCCGCAATTGCAATCGGAACTATTATTAACATGTTCCACTGTTATGATTTTATCCGATGTGATTCGTGAGGGTCCCACCTTATAATTCTTCGTTTGTTTAAACCCGAACAATAGAACCTTTGTTCTTTTAATCTCCAAACAAAGGCCCGAATGTCAAACATAGATAATTGATCGATAGACTTTGGTTAAAATTCCGGCTATGAACGTCCAGCCATAGTCTGCACATGTATCGTTCCCACTCTCTGATTCTTAACTTCCGGAACTCAATAGGGTCAATCACATCTTATGATAGAATGGTTCCACAAATGTTTTGAAAATGAACCCATTAACTATTAGGCAACAACTTATATAGCCGCGACCTATATAGCTATGATGTACTCCGCATACAATCCACTTCACGCAAGGTTTGACTTATTCAAAATATATATATATTACCAGATGCATATATTCCCCATTAATAAACCTTTGCATTTAACTCTTACCTTTGTTTTAATCGCCATATTTCATTGTATAAGAACCTTCCATGATATATTAACGTACACTCTCATCATGGAACTTATATAGGCTTCGACCTTGATTTAAACAACCCAATTGATAAACAACATTAAGGTTCGGGCCCCACGTACCTTGACCAACGCCCAAAATGATCCGATGGACCACAATGCGTCGCATTCCAACAGAGCTTTAGGCACACATCGGACGGTTATAAACACATATCGCGTGATTTAAATGCACGAATGTTAATTCACAAAAATCGCGCGACGTAAATGTTTTTCCCAAACTACCTTTGGCCACACGTCATTCCATAACATACATTGCATTTTTTCATAAAACTTTATTACTGCTTTCGCCTTGCGTGATGCTACTGGTATCAACCTTTGAAACCACTATCGTTGGTCACGTCACGGTTCCACTACTCTTCAATGTTCCGCTAACTTTTCATTTTTGGTTTATTATCATGCCCTTTCATATGCTAACTCTTTGATAATGGGTTTTCTTCAGTTCCTTCAAACAGTTTCCTCCACGTTATAACCTCTATCCATCATCGCTCCTTGGTTACACACAATTTATTTAACAAACACCACTTCCACTATTTCCTTATATGGTTCTTCTTACCCCTAACTGTTCGACAGTACAATTAACGCACAGCATATTCAATCTTGTCAGCTTCTCTAGTGATTCCTATGTAATTTCCAACCACTTTTGATTGCCTTCACCATAGGAAAACAACTTTGACACTAAGTCGACACTTCCACAGTTCAGTGGTTTCAACTCAGGATTCTTATTTAGCGACGCCTTAACTACAATAGGGGATTTTCACCACCAGAATAGACTATCATTCAATCCCAATTATATACAGGATTATTGATTTCATCCCTTTCCACAGAGGCTCATATGATGCATTGCCATACAATTGTATCTTGAATGGAAACCGCACATTAACATTGACTCTTAACACAAGGTTTTTCCACACGTTCCTCATATGCTCTCATTATTAACTATACAGGCAGACTGTTAAGAGAAATTACAGAATGTTATTCATACCCAATACACGGAGGTTCCAGACCTTCTCACACAGAATTTAATCCTTCAAATGCACATATAATACTGAACCAATTCTTCCATATATGCACTTACAGAAACTTTTCCCTCACTACTCTGCAGCACCACCTCATATGTCTCCTACTACCTTTGTTCCTTCTATGTTGCCTCTATTCTCTACTACTTTGCTTCTCTCTTTGCCTACTTGTTGTTTCAAATGCTCCTCCTTTTCCAACTCCTTTTCCATCAATGACAACATTTCCAACATGTCTTGCCTTGCAAATACCATCATTGTCTCCTTTTACATATGATTAATATTTCTTTTGTTGACAATTCCCTAAGCAGAGACTCAAAAACCCTTATTTTTTCCTTCGTGCAGGTATTTAGTTATGCCCTCGCGCCAAAGAGGAATATTAACACTGGGCCTCCTGCTAGCTGCTGATTTTTCCCAATTTTCCACCCGCGGCAAGCTGTTTATCAAATGATTTTTAAAAGTAGAGGCAGAGATTCCACTCCAACCACCTCGAGGATGAGTCATTGGGAGTGGTTGAACTGAAAAACCATGAACTTCCTCCTTTATTTTTATGCTTTCCACCTCTTATGGAAACTCCACAAAGGATAGGCCTCCCTCCCACATTTTTAGGGATCCTAAACTCTTCCTTTTCCTCTATAAAAGAAGTTATCTCTCTTAGAACAAGCTAGTTGAACTTGGAGAATTAAACATACTATAGCTAAATTACTAGAGAAGACAGAATAAGAAGGAATTACGTTGATGAATATTGATTCCATGACTTATAAGAGAGCTTGATTCCATGCCTTCATCACATCTGAATTCCATGACGAGCATCTGAGACATGCCTCGGCTAAACCCCACTAGAGGAGACTGCGACGCCAAAGAATTGGTTGTAACTCTTCCTTCTATTATTTTATATACATAACTATTGTTTGGTTCCCATTTTTTATTATGTTAAATGCTTAATGCCACATTGTTAGCCCTCTTTGACTGGCTAGCAGTTATGAGTGAAACCATTATGTCATATCTTTTTCTTGTTTATTGTTCTATGTGCATGTATCCAAGTGTAATGGCGGAAGGATTGTGATTTTCCAAGGTAGTGCGAGAGGCCACCACCACTACAGCAACAACGACAACGTTGGATTCTAGATAGGTCGATCTACCATGTCCATTGTTCATTCAATAATTATGAAGAAACACTTTAGCATGTCCCTTTGCTTCTAGACCCACTCTAGGGCTAGAGGGATCGTCTATGTCCATAGAAAGGATTTACCTGCTTAAAAACAGGTACCCATTTCTGAGGATTAATGATTTGTTTGATCAGTTGAAGGGAATTCGGTTTGATTAATTCCCAAATACATTTATGTGTTTTATGGTGTTTTTTCCTTATTTGGACAAGTTTTTTATTGTATTCATTGATAACGTCTTGGTATATTCTAAGAATGAGGAAGATCATCTCGATAATTTAGCAGCAGTGTTGCGATTGATAAGAGATCATCAATTACATGCTAAGCTTAGAAAGTGAATTTTCTTTTAGTAAAAGGTACACTACTTGGGACATGTTGTTTCCATGGAAGGACTAATAATAGATTCAAAAAATATAAATGCCATCACAGAGTGGGTATCTCCTAATAATGTGGAGCAGTTCGTTTATCGTATTAGCATGTTATTATAGGAGTTTAATCAAGAAATTCTCACATATTGTGTATCCTATTAGATATTTGGAGAGAAAAGGTTAGAATTTTGAGTGTACAGAATAATGTGTCATTAGTTTTGAGTAGTTGAATCAGTTGTTGACCAATGCTCCAGTTCTTAAGACTGTAGATCTGGATAAGGAGTTCATAGTGTGTACAAATTATTTTGAAAGAGGACTTGATGAAGTCCTTATGCAGGAGGGATAGGTGGTATGCTATGAGTCTAAAGAATTAAATGAGCATGAGTAGAACTACCTGACTCTTGATCTTGAGTTGGAAATTATTGTTCATGCTTTGAATATGTGGAGGAATTATCTTCTTGGTAGGAGATTTGTACTGATGAGAGAGAACAATGCTTTGAGGTATATATTTGACCAACTGAATATGAATGATAGGAAAGCTACATGGTTATCAAACCTTTGTGAGTTTTACCTGAGATCTAATACATTAATGGAAAGGAGAATAGGGTTATATATGCTCTTACAAGGAAAGTACAGGTGAATCATACAACAATTATGAGTTCCTATGGGAAAAACTTACAGGATCATATCTTATAGGAATGAAAGTAGGATGACAGGTATATGGAGCTTAGGAAAATGTTATAACAGAGGATGGGTACTAGTACTGGTGTAGGTACAAGTATAGGTGAAGGTGAAAATACATGTACAAGTGATCAAGATGCAAACTATCATCTCACGATAGATGGTTTAGTAAGATTCAGGGATAGCATCTATGTGTCAGATTACAGTGGGCTAAAGAAGTTTACTTTAAGGGAGTTTCATGTCAAGACACACTCATGTCACACAGGATATCAAAAGACATTGAGAGTGGTGAATAAGTTATTTTATTGGCCAAATCTAACAAAGGAAGTGGAAAAGTTTGTGGTTACATGTTTATATTTTCAGTAGGTGAAGGTAGATTGTAAGCATCCAAGTGGTCTGATCCAACCTATTATCATTCTGAAATGGAAATGGTGTTTTATTTCCATGGATTGTATTACAGGTTTTACGAGGATAGTGAGGGAGCATGATTCTATCATTGTTATGGTTGACAGGTTGAGAAAGGTGGCTCACTTGATTCCATTGAAGACTATATATTCAACCAGTGACATGGCATAGGTCTTTATCTAGGATATTTTGAGATTACATGGTGTTCTTAAGAATATTGTTTCTAATAGGGATTCCAATTTCACTTCCAAGTTTTTGAAGGAGTTATTTGGAGGTTCGAAGATAGAGTTGGCCTTCAGTACAACTTATCATCCAGAGAAATATGGGTAGACAAAGAGGGTAAATAGGATCTTGCACGACATGATAAGGATATATGTGATACACCAACATAGAATATGGTAGGATTACGTTCGGTTGGTTGAGTTTCCATACATAAATGGTTATATGGGGTCATTAAGGATGATTCCTTTCAAGGCACTGTATGGGCGAGGTTGTAATACTCCCATTAGTTGGATTGATCCAGTAAATAGGGTACTTACTGGACTGAACATGCTGGAATACACAAAACATGAAATGTAGGTTTAAGGAAGAATATAAAGGCCACACAGGACTGGTAGAAGAGTTATGCAGAGCACCGAAGGGAATTTAAGGAGTTTCAGGTTGGGGAGCATTTGTGTTTGCTCATCAAGCCCAAGAAGAGATCCACAAGGATTGGATCATGTGAAAAGCTGGCACCACGGTTTTGCGAGCCTTTCAATATCCTTGACTTGCACTAGCTCCAACAATAAAATTACATGATGTTTTCCATGTTTATTGCTTAAAATGTATATAGAGGATGTTGATCATGTTATTGATTGGTATGCATTGCAAGTGGAGAAAAAAGGAGAATTCTAGCTGAAACCCTAGTGCCTATTCCACCAGGAAAAAAAATCATGCTCTAGAACAGAGCTATCGAGAAAGTTAACGTGCAATGGAAGCACTTTGGGCCCGAAGAAGCTACATGCGAGATGTAGGATCAGATGTGGGTTATGTATCCTTCATTTTTTCCTATTGAGGCAAAGAATTTTTGGTATTTGTACATATTTATGTATGGTTACTATTGTAAATACCACCACAAGCTAAGTTATAAAGCTCCAATAAGTGGTATGGTTGTTATATTGTGATGTTTTCATGATTCTTTTTACTTTTGAGCAGGTTATTAATTGTAAACATTCCATCGAGCTAGGTTATAAAGCTCCATGGGAAATATTCTTTCTTTTTAGCAGTTTTGTTAACTTATAGGTGTGGTTTAACACCGAGGATGGTGTTCCCCAAGCGGGAGCATACTATAACTGCCCCAGGATAAATTTCATGTAATAAAAGTTAATAAAGGAAAAAATGAGACCACGGTTAAGGGACACTTATTCCAAGCTCAATGTTGGAAAATATATCCTAGTGGGCATCACTTGATATGTTTATGGCTAAGGGGAGATTGGTAAAGGCAAGGGATAATGCTTTAAAAAGACAAAAGGTATTTTTGGCACACTTATTTTATGAAAATAAAGGAATTTAGGAGAAAAGGAAGGTGAAAGGTAATAGGTTTCATGTGAGGAGGAGAAAAATGGAAAATTGAATAAATTAGAGGACAAAGCAATAAAAACACCGTAGAACATCAGTAGGAGATATTTTGTCAACATTTTTTAAATTCATTTCCAAAACAAGTCTCAGAGAGGAGAATAACACAAAGAGGAGAAAGAGATCAAACAAGAAAAAGAAGAAAAACCAGGAAGAGGAAGGACAAGGAAAGTAGGAAATCAAATATCATGCAAGGAAAGGTTGCAAGAAGCAAGATTCAACAGGAATACTTGCAGGTAGTTGATTGCATGTATGATTTCCTAGGTTTTTTTTACATGCATAGTATGTGCATCTTGGTATTTGGTCCTTTTTTCGTCGATGGTGTGGTTTTTCCGGGTTTTGGTAGTGGTTTTTCGCCTTACCTTTTCATTTCTGAATAGTCGTGGTGTGATGGGATTGTTCTAGGTGTTAAGTTTTGGAATTTCTTGAAGGTTTTAGAATCTGGGTGAAGGTGGTCTCAGAAAAATCCAAAAATTCATAGGAATATCTTAACTAGTAATGGTGGGATACACGATAAAGCTAGAGGGTGGAGACAAAAAATTTCCAAGCTCAGTTTGGATTTGTAAAATTGGGACTAGTTTAGGTGAGATCACAGTATGTTGAGGGTGGATTTTATTTAACCTTTGGATTCTCTTGGTTGTTTTGGATTTTTTTATCCTATGATATCCCACATTCATGCTTGGAATATGACATAGGGTTGACTGGCTAAAATAAATATTCGGTTCAACCTTGTCTATGGTTCGGTGGTACGTGGAAGTCCCAAACCTCGTTGGC
Organism: Pinus albicaulis; assembly: GCA_034641835.2. Lineage (NCBI taxonomy): Eukaryota > Viridiplantae > Streptophyta > Pinopsida > Pinales > Pinaceae > Pinus > Pinus albicaulis. The sequence continues at coordinate 217,702,366 of CM076571.1, read as the reverse complement.
TCGTTCCTATGTTTAATGAAACATAAATTCTCTTGGTTTTTATTGTTAAATTCATTTTTTATTATGTGGCTTTAATGGTTGTTATCTTATGGTTATTTATATGTTTATATGTTGGTTATAAGCATGGATATATGACTGGTTTTAGTAATGGATATTTTCATTTTTTTACTTGTAACTTAAAAAATAATGGATGAAATACCTAATTTATGTTAAGGCAACTAATGGGTGAGGGTGGTGATCCTTCTTGTTAATTCTCATATCAATTTTCATTCCCATATGCTCAAAATTGCATTCATTACCATAAGGCTTCCTATCTATCAAGTGTTTGATGCAATATCAGTCCTGGTTGGGGATGGTCAGGTCTAGACGTAGTTTTAGTTTTTGATTTATAACCATTGTATTAATGTATTTTATGATTTCTTAAAGTTATATGGATTTATAGGCAGAGGCTTAGTCCGAGCCCTGAAAAATAGCCTTAAATTTCGTAGTTGCTAGCACAACACTAAGTAGAAAAGTCCATAGTCGCATGGAGGGAGGCCTATGGTAGCGATTGGGGGTTTCCAGTCGCATGCAAGTCTTGTAAAGGGAGAAACCATATCTCATGCTCAGGTAAAAATTAATTTGGCTCGGGGGATGGACACCTGGATGGGTTGGGTTACTCCTAGAGGGTGTTGAGGCACCCGAGCGAAGTCAGTAAAGTCTTTTTTGTCGACTCCATTTCCTTAAGGTAACCTAAGGGGTTGATTCTTGTCATAGCATCCCCTCATATCATGTTTACTCTAGGTAATCTGGTGAAAGTGGGTATATGTGACGGGAGAGGTTGGCTACACTAAGCATGGACTTGGTAGTCCATGTAGAGAGGAGTGACTTGTGTGTAGGCAAGAATTCTGGATTGGAGTAGTGATTTGTGGTGTAGCATGAACAAAAAGAGTGTGTGTTGACCAGAGTCATGTAATATTGAGCATCAACAGCATGTGGTGCAATGAAAAATGGGGCCAACACATTTTGCACTATGTGAAAACTATGATGAAGCAGATAAAATTACAAAACTGAAAAAATTTTCAATGTATCGCATACCTCCTGTATTGAAAGGTGCGATGATTAAAAAATTTGTCTAGCTCTTGCATTCAATTATTAATTTCGTATATTTTTTAATGATACATTAAGTGTAATGTACAACAGGTTAAGAATGTGTAACATTAGACTGCAAGGGAAGTTTTTTCTATATAGGCATTGTATCCACTAGTTTTTGTTACTGCATAAATAGGTGTAGAGATCATGTCGACATTACACAACACAATTGGTGTCCTTATTTATATTTTGTCTTTTCAACATTGTAATTTCTCAAGTTTTTATCGAAAATACTGGATAATACACTTATAGAGACCTACCTAATTGAGGCTAATAAGAAAGATGGCTCAAATTATGTTAATTCAAAGTTTAACCTGTAAACATTGATGGAAGGCTATGGAATATGAAAAATCACAAATGGAGATGAAGCACAGCCAAGTGCGGATGAAGGCACGACAAAAACATCAATCGAGGAATGGGAGAAGTAGGATAATAAATCAAATGTACTATTAATTGTTTTTGTGAAAGATAATATAATTCCTTACATTCATGATTGCAAGACTTCCATTGAAACTGGGACTACACTTAAGGATTTGTATGAGACTAAAAATACAAATTGTGTTCTCTTTTTGAAAAGTAAGCTCATCTCCATTAAAATGGAAGAAAATGAAACTATGAGTAATTTTATTTCAAGAATTAAAGAATTGAAAGATAAGATGGGAAGCATAGGAGATTTAATAGCTAGTATTGATCTTGTTATAATTAATTTAAATGAAATTTTAGACGACTATCAGATGTTCGTTATACATATTCCTACAAGGGAGAAATCTCCTCCATTTGATGAATTGATAGGTATACTGATGCAAGAATAAGAGGGAAATGAGAATTGTAAGCTGCGCAAAATCCATACCTAACACTTTTAAGAAGAGAAATTTCGAAGGAAAATAGGGAGAAGGAAGTAAAGGTGGAAGTCCATTTTAGAAAAGGAGCCAAATCAAGGTATGTAATTTACTAGAAATGATTCTAAAATGAAATGGTTTTATAGTGGTAATAATTTTTATTTTGCCAGAGGTTGTTATAAGAAGAAATGTGATGAAGCTTGGCATAAAAATAGAAGTCATTCATGACATTTTGAAGGAGAAGCTCAAAATTCTAACCTCAATAATTTTAATTTGTTTGTGTCTAACATTGCATTGTGTGCTCAAACCAATGATGGTAATGCATGGTTTATGAATTCTGGAGTGTCAATCCACATGACATGTAATAAGAGCTAGTATGAGAAACTAATGTCTGACCATCATCTCTCCAAACTTCAAGATCTATATAGTAATGTAACACTCCAATATATTTCATCTCAAATACTCATCACATGTGTGCCTTAATTCCATCAATTAGTTTATCATAATTCCATCTAATAATTAAATCATAAATATACGAGGAAATTAGTACAACATGCCCCCTTGCACATATTATGAAGGATAATAGACAAAAACTTGATGTTAAAGCCATCAAATGTATTTTTGTATGGCGTTGTTTAGAATTTAAAGCTTACAAAATGTTGGATCACTATAATCACAGATTATTTGCAAGTAGATATGTAATATTCCATGACCAGTCTGACAAAGGAAACAAGAACAACATCTATGAAATGCGGCATATACTTATTGAAGTTGAAGACACTAAAGAACAAGATGAAGGATAGACATCAACAGATGCTTGCGGAAGAATCCAGTGATATGGAACACTAATAGTTAAAGCTCACCCATAGGTGAAGAAGGATCTTCACAGAGTAGGGGAGAAGACATGAATTAGAAGGCAGATCTACATGCCATATTTTCCTACCTAAAAGGCATGAGGAATATTTCCTGATGAGTGGTGTTTTAACTGTCATAGAACTCATGAGTTTAAATGGATCTAATGAACGTGAAGAGTGGAGAAAATAAATGAAGGAATAATATGACTCTATAATGAAAAACAAAACTCGGGAATTGAGTTAACTACCTAAAAATAAAGATACCATAGAATGTAAATGGTTTTAAAACCCAAATTCAAAGCAAATGGAAGTATAGATTTTTAAAAGGCTAGATTGGTGGAAAACGGGTACTCACAAAAAGAAGGCATTGACTATGAGGAATCATTTGCACCTGTACATAATTTGAAATAATTGCATTAGCTAAAAATTACCTTTGGAATCTTCCCCAATTAGATATAAAACTTTCATTTCTGAATGGTGAGTTAAAGAAGGAGGTTTATCTTACTAAACTAGAAGGTTTTTTGAAAAAGGTTCAAGAAAATCTAGACCGCAAATTAAAGAAATCATTGTATGGATTGATGTATGCACCCAGGTTGTGGTATGAGAAGATATATTAATTCTTTCTTCAATAGGGCTTTATGACGATTCAAATTCTCCCAAATATGTGTACAAAATTGATTCAAAGGGGCATGTTGTACTTATTTCATTGTAGGTTGATGATTTAATTCTTACATGGAATTATGATAAACTAATTGATGGAATTAAGGTGCAAATGTCACAAGTATTTGAGATGAAATATCTTGGAGAGTTACATTGGTTTCTAGGTCTTGAAATATCAAGAGATGTTGGTTATACTTTTGTTTCTTAGGGTAAGTATGTCAAAAAATTTCTTAAGAAGTTTAAAATGGATCTGTATATTGGATGTTTTTGTTTCAATGCAACAAAATGTGAAGTTTTATAGTGATAATCGTTCAAACGAGGTTAATAGGATATTGTTGCAATGAAAGTTGTACTCAAGTATCTTAAAGGAATAGATAATTTTGGTATTAAGCATAGTAATTCATTTGATGTTGAGTTTCCAAGTTACACAGATTCAAAATAGGTTGGTAATCCGAATGATATGAGATCTACTATATGTTATGTTTTTAGCATTGGATCCAATATTGTTTCATTGAGTAATAAGAAACAATATCGGATCCAATGCTAAAAACATAACCTAATTCATTCTCCAATTTTTGTCTTCCAATTTTTAATTTCTATTTTAACAACTTGCACCTACTCAACTTCCATTATTTGTCTTATTAATCTACTTATTCTATCATTTTTTTTGCTTCCAAAAATATTTCCCACCACGCATTATCTTTAATAATGTTTAGGTTACAGTTGCTTTTATCTACAACATTACATTGGTAATTTAATAATAGGATCAATTTTGATGTCTTTAAGAATATCAAAGTTTCTATTGTTGATATTTTGTTGTAATAAGATCAATTTTGGTTTATATTAAAAAAAAAAAATTACTATTAGAAAGAAAACTACACGTCTTTTTATATGATAAATTATCATTCTATGATAAATTATCATTCTATGTTATTAATTTTCTTGTTTATTATTAAATTTTGAAAATCCAACAAGAAGCGCCATCCAAGCCTAAGGAATTAAAAATTAACAAGTTCCATATCTAAATTCATCCCCATTAAAAAAATTAAGATTTGACATTGGACATATTCACTGTCAAAACTTAAATCCATGCATTTTTACTGAGATCATCACCATTTCTAATCTCTATGTAACTTTTCTTGTTGGTTGACCACTAATCTTCATTGATCCTAAGGATTTGACAATCAATTTTTATTTTTTATTTGTTTTTTTGGTTCTTTAGCCTCCTTTTTCATTACAAAATATGCTTAAATTTCTAAATTGGTTATACCTCTACTCAAATCCGGTTTGATCATCAATGGTTTCGTTGAATTTCATATTTATATTCTTCGATTTTAGCAAATTCACTCTAAATCTAGTCTTCAAAGTTTTGATCTTGAACCACAGTTTAATATGAAAAGGGAGTGAATGTTTGAAGATTTTTTTTATTTATGATTAATTTGTCTAGATTCATTTTAATTTTGGATTGGAGTCAAATCTTTCAAAGTTAAAATTTCTTTTAAAATGAAAATAAATTTGATCTCTTTCAGCAACAAATCTCTTGAGGTTCAAACCTCTTTTAAAATGAAAACAAATTTGATCTCTCTCGGCAATCAAATCTCTTGCGATGCAAACCCCTTTTAAAGTGAAAAGAGATTTGATCTCTCTCAGTTTAGTATAAATCTGAAATGAGTCTAAGTTAATTACTTTTAATTACTTATCTTTAGACATTAAAATATTTTGTTATAATCAACCCTTTATATATATATGATTTGTTTAAATTTTGCATTGAAATATTTTTTTAACTTATAAGAATTATAGATCTTCCTCTATCTAAAATTTGAAATATAAGCTTATTTGTTCTTTTTAACATGGACATGGAACTATTTTATTAATGGATTAAAGTGAAAAGGAAATATTTTTAACACATCTCATTTATATTAGGTTGTAATATCAACAATGAAATTATGTGATTATTAAAGTATGTTATTTTTAATGTTTTACAATTCTTTTAATTAAAATTCACCATACCCATATACATATATTTTAATATTTCATTATAATTGACATTGGTTTTTTATTTAGATTTTTTTTTTTTTTTTTTAAGTGACACAAGTCAAGTTAATGTTGAGCATCAAAGAAATCACACGTCACCCTCATATTGGGTTTTAGAATGTGTCTCTTGTATAAATTTTATTTAAATGGAAATTTCTCAAGATTTCAAACTGAAAAACAAGAGACACAATTCTACTCTACTAATCTGGGGAATGGAAATAAAAGTTTAGAACAACATGTATAGACATGAAACAGGAAAAACAAAAAATACACAATGATTTTTAGGGCAATGCAATTGGGAAAAAACCCGCAAGCTTATATGCATTAATCAATTGAATAGATAAAATATTACAATTTCTTGCTCTACCTCTGTGAACAACCTACTAAAGAATAATTGTTCTTTCTGCTCAATGAGAAACTCTAGAAAAAACTTATCCAATTATTTTCCCGCCAAGGCTCTTATTTCCTTGCATGATACTTATGGAAATTAGCTATTAAAAGATAGGAGTTTCCTCCTATTTACATGCACAATTCCCAATGACTGATCTTGTGACATCATGCAATGCTTGTACACTCAACTAGTATGCAACTCTTGTTACACTTCCTTGTCATCTCCACTTCAACTGAGGAATTCAAATTCCATGAATGTATTAGCTATTTTTGGTTTATTGATGAGTTAAATAACAAATCTCTAAGTTATATTATTATCCCATTTCACAACTGACCTTAAACTGATGTGAACAAAAGTTAGCGGCCAATTAACTTAATACAACTGAAAATAAATGAACTTGATTTCTAAAATTTGGCAATCACACATGCATAACTAAACTCTAAGCCCTCTAACTCAAATTTACTGAGCTAACTTAGTTGCAAGAGCCATTCCACACAAGCTACCTCCACATTTTCTTGCTCATGTGGAAATTTGATTTACTCAATTTGAAAAACGATAAAGTCAAATGAGCTTTTCTTGCTACATTTTTTCAATACTCCCTCTTAGCAAGAAAGGATTTTTTCAAAGCCCCTATCTTGTGCTTGTTGAATTTTATTTACCTCTTCACAATTATTTTCTCAATATGTCAGCATCTTGCTCCTCGATTGAAATGTATTGTAGCAACAAAATTCTCCTTAGCACATAGTCCCGAAAATGATGACACCAGATATCAATGTGCTTAGACCTGTCATGAAATAATAGATTCTTAGAGACATTAATGAAACTATATTTTGGGGTCTTAATATAGGTTATAGACTGATTCCCTCACATTTATTGTGAATATGAGGTTCATCTCATGTTTAAAATATATCATGCAGTGTATATGCAGGTGAAACCCTCCCTACCTAATATTGAGTAGTTGCGAAATTCAAGGCCATAGGATATGTACAAAGTGAGTAACAAAAAACTAATAACGTCGACCCTTAAGTGACAACAATCCAAAAGAACATCAATTATGAGATAACAATGAAATGAGAAAACACAAATAAAGGAAACATAAATTATAAATCATTAACAATATAATTATAAAACACACCTATACTATATAATTATATCCAACAATACCTGATCGAATGACTGAGCCCAATTCTTTGTTGATGGTCATGGCTAAGAAAAATAGATTACGGCAAGTTACAATATTCCAATACTTTCATTAATTCAAAAAGGAATTATAAACATAGTAATGTTGTTACACATGAAAGGATGAACAACCAGTTCTCTTAGTTGAGCCATATGTATCCACTATCTTCATTAAATGAATATCATTTCTTTAGCAAAAACCCATAAGTCGTGGTGATTGTATGTTCATAAATATACAATAACTCCTCAAATATAAACCAGAATGAAAATATAGCAACAACGCTAGATCTTCTAGATATTCGGTAGTTGATCAGTTGCGGGTCCAAACCTCAAAATAACACTAGCAATCCATGGTCTACAACGCCATGATATTCCTTATTCCATCGAACGATGTCTGGTAGGAGTTGTTGAGCAATCTGTAGGGAAGATTTGTTAGTAAATTGTCTAAGTATTTTTCCCCTATGACTACCACTTCATCAATTAAAAATTCAAGAAGACATGCCATTATGATATACCTTTTCATTAGTTGGGACACAAAATTAACTCAAAAGAGCTCTAAAGTAGATGGAAAGGGATAGGTTTAAGTAGGAAAAAATGGGTAATCTCATCAAGAAATATCTCCCCCAAACTAGCTTGGTTGCATGTCCTCATGTAATTTGCTTTCAAAGTAGATTAGGGTAAAACATGTTGTGACTATCATGGAGCTAAGAGAGATCATATTATTTCACCATATCAGTTCCTGGTATCTGATACCTATTTATATGAACGATATCTTTCAACTAATATTCATATACAATATAATTTGTCTCATACTGTTCAAATGTTAAAAAAATCATGGGAAACCAGAACCTTAACCCTAGCCAATTAACACCAGTATGTTGCACCCAAGAAATATATCATGAGATACTCTCTAAATATATGACAAATTTTGGTGCCCTAAAGGGCTCTCGTGATCGTATTGTTGATGATGAAGGCATCCAACACCTCTGACAAGAATCCTTGGTGTCTTCTCTAAAAGTACAGATCTTATTTGTGCATAGTTGACACAATATTTTTGGGTCATGAGCATATGTTCATTTCGTCCTTCTAACTTAAGAAACTAATAATGTTTAGTACATATAGCCCCAAATTTTAAATTTTCCATCCTAACAATCAATGGACAATTTTCCTGATTTTCCTCTAATGTATCAAGAGCCTTTTTCCATTTGACTTGATTGATTACAAAAGACGTAAAATCCCTTAGCTAGATATCCTCTACAAATTGCATCAAGTTAAACTCTTGATTAAATTCTAGGATATAATCGTGAAGGTATAGTTGAAATAAAAAAATGTTGATTAGTATCATTACTAACTGTCAAAATCCATAACAATTGCATGGGGTCTACTATTTTTTGACCTAGTTCTTGGTGAATTCTTTCCAAACAGAAAAAAAAATACTTCTGATGAAGGAAAAGTGGGTAACAGCTGGAAGGGGGTTTTCATGCCATTAATTGCTGAACTAGAGTGAACATATCATCCTCATCTATCTTTAGTAACTGAACTTGTCCCTACAATTATCTTATTCTTTCCTCCAATTTTTATGGTTGTTCTTGAGATTTATCGATTTTAGTTACATAATTTGATACTAATCTTGTTGCATTCTCCTGAATTTCTCTTATATACTTAACATGAACCTTTGTGGCGATTTCCACGCACTGTAAATTATGAGTACTGGCCTTCCACTTATGGATTGATGATGTCAGAATAAAATCTCATTCTTCTTCAAGGTAAACGAGTGCGTCGCTCTGTGTGCATGTCGAGATTAGCTCCCTGACATTTTTTTGTGTATATTTCAAGGCTACCTCCCTATGATTTGTCTATGTGCATACCAAGACCACCTCTCTATCCTCTATTTGTACATCCATGGAAACTTTCCTAATTTTTCGCTTTTCCTTCTTATGTTTCCACAATCGCATCACATGTTTCCTTAGAGTTGCAATCTCCATGTTTAACTAAACATTCTCTTTAAACAATTGTCGGTTTTAGCACCAAGTGGAAGTTTTCTTTACAACTATTTATTCAATAGGCTCATTTTTTACCAACATTTCTTCCATATGTTCTGAAGTAGGTACCAGTTTATGTAGAGAAGTATCGGAAAATTCCTCAACAGGTTCTTTTTTTATCACAATTTCCTCCACCTGTTTTGAAGCTGGTACTAGTTCTTGTGGGAAAGCATCAACGAATTATTCAACTGGATTTTGCACTACCACATTTTATTCTACGAGTTCTGAGGATGATATTGGTTCTTGTGGACTAGTATCATCTGAACTCTCTTCCTCCATTCATTCCCAAGCATATATTGGTTCTTATGGAGAAGTACCGATCACACCTTCTTCTTCGATTTTTTCTTAGGCCAATAATCATTCTTGTGGGGCAATATCAAACACACCTTCTTCTTCCATTCGCTCTAAAGCTACAACTAGTTCTTGTGGAGAAGTGCCAACCTCACCCTCCTCTACAATTACTCCTAAAATCTTCAAATTAGGGGGAAATAATTTTTACAATCAAATATTGTTGTTTTGCGAGTGGGAGAGAAACATTCCTTCCTCCTCTCCACAAAGAGGCCATGAGTGGTCATCAAGGAGGGGTAATTGAAGTTTCCATGCCATCAACGTCCCTTGCTCCATCTGTTGAGTTCCTTACCCATCTCCCAAATCATCTTGTTGATCCCTAATCTATTCTTCTCCTTTTTCCTCCCCTTCCTCCAACATTTGTTACATTTGATCTTCTTCAAACAATTCTTCTTCCATCCTCCCAGACGTCATGGTTGAAACTTATTCCTTTGATAATTCAACTAGATGCTGCCAAGTTACAGGAGTCTGCAACAAGGCATGTTTTATGAGAAATCTAACCAGTCCATGATTTTTAAGAACTTCCAACTCCTGGCATGATCAATTCATGGACCATGGCATCAATTGTAAATTTTTCAAAAGAATGAAAGGGATATTTACAACATGCACATGACGATATCTGAGATAGTTTAGGAGCTTGAAATTGTATTTAAAAAGAATAAAGAACCAACCTTCACAAGTGATATATTATATTAACAAGTATGAAACATCGGACCAGGGCTGTGGTAGTGTTTCCATACCATATCCTCTTCCTTTCTGTTCCATGTACTCTCCCGCCTGAAAGAACAACTTCAGAAGCTTTGACAAGGATTCTCTTCTGATATACCACTTATTTCCATTCTGTGATAAACCACTGACCTCTGAAATAACTTCATGAGTTACTTTAATTTCCAACCCACAGAACCTGGAGCTCTTTCCTTCCACATTCAGTGTGAATTCAACTGTAACCCCCTCGTCCAATCCCTCCAGCCTCTTATAGTATGCCACTCAAAATTTTGGAAAATCATCCATACCTCTGGTTGACATTGTATATGTTATGTACTCTCAGCTTAATATCTGATAGACTGGCCACCCATTATCAGTTGTGGAGCAATAACGTTTGGAGTAGCAACCAACCTTTGGGATAACAGTTAGCCAAGAAACCATGCAGTAAGGGAAATGGCGATGAGGGAAATTATTCTAGGAGAGGTTTATGGTAAAAACAATGGTAATCATGGTAATAATCCCAATACATTGGAAATGACCACATTTTAATGAAGGCATGTGTATTCGTACATGGCGTAATTTCCAAACAGTATTGGCATATGTGACAGATACAAATGGAGATATGATATGAGTGGGTAATGATTTAAATGTTAATGATATGATCAGGTGATTTAAATGGTATTTAATGAGGTTTAATAATAACGAAAAAAGTATCGTTATAAAATTAAATGTGATAATCTACCCCCAACTAAAGTATGGCCAGCCTCGTCTGTAATTGGTCATGTCATTATTAAAATTTCAATTAAATTCATAGAGTCATTCGGGGACCTACCTAATGACTTACCTTAGTGGATTATCAACATCGGTGGAGTATCCGCATTGGTTGTTTATCAACACTGGTACAATATCAGCATCAACATAGTATCAGCACCAGTGGAGTATCAACATCGACAATGTTGCATGGAGGCAACTGAGATGTTGCAACAAGAGTAGCAGCAGGGAAAATAAAAGAGCGTTGTAATTGAAGTAGCAACAAGGGAAAGGAAAAGTATTGTTGCAACTAGAGTAGAAGCAAGGGAAGGGGAAAATATCGCCCCACTGCAGTAACAACAAGGGAAATGGAAAAGAGTGTTGCAACTGGAGTAGGAGCAAGAGAAGAGTGGTGTAAATGGAGTAGCAACAAAAATAACTTTATTTTACTCTCTCTCTCACTCTCTTTCTCACTGTGTGTGTATAACTTTATTATTATATATTTTTTAACAAGATTATATTTTATTCAACAAGAGGTGCAATGGAAGGATTTTCTGCACAAAAAACTTGAAAACCAGAATCATCATAATATTTTCTAATGAAGGAGTCCCTAGAGGTTGGATGGTGATACAACTGAGGTGATGTCCACTTACAAGTAAAGGAGTATTTTCATCAGCTATTGTTATGAGTTTAACAATTCCATTGTCACACACTTTATCGTTCTCATATGGGCCCATGAACATCAAGCAGATATTTCCTTTAAAATCCATGAATTAGAAATCGTATAGTAACTCCTAATGACCTTTTTGAAACACCTTTTTCTTAATAGATTTATCATGACACCTATTTCATTGTTGTTGGATGGTAGAAATTTTCTATACAACTACTAAGATAATTTCTTATAACACATTGAGCTGATCCAGTCGGTGTTTACGGGATGCAGTAAGATCGAGGCCTACTTCAAGAGTTTTCGTGAGCGTTTTGACCTCAAATGCAATTGGAAACAGAGGGGATTTTTCGTACACAACTTAATATAGTGAGAACCTCGTTGTATTCTGCCATGTATTCCTATATGCCTAGAGTGCTTTAGGGATATTTTTAGCCAAATTCCGATGATGGTTGGCTACAGTATTTGTAATAATATTTTCCAATACCTTGTATGTGCTCTCCATCTAACCATTTTCGTGACAGTGATATGGGGATATCACCCGATGTTTGATTCAAAATTTCTTCATAAGCATTATTTTTGAATGCATGTAAATTGTGCCCCTCCATCTAAAACTGTCTCTCTAGGAGTCCGGTACCAAGAAAATATTTCTTCAAACAGGAATTCTACGAGAGTTTGTTCAGTGGATTTTGATACAACCTTCGCTTACACCCATTTCATCACATAGTCTGTACATAGGAGGATATGGACCTTCTAGTAAGATGGAGGATTAAATGACCCAAAAAAATCGATGGCCCATTTCTCAAGGGGATCAAGCACTAGTTGAGTCTGTAGTGGAATTTCATATGATCAAATAGGATGGCCCATTTTTGACAGTTGTCACACCCTCAAACATATATTCTAGCATCTCAAAATATAGAGGGCCAATAGTATCCCATCTACAGCACCTTGTGACTAGTCCCTTTGTTGACAAAGTGTCCCCTGCAAGGTTCATCATGGGTAGCCTTTAGGACATCACAAATATTTTCGTCACCTACAAAGCATCAGATTTGCTGATTAGCTCCAACGTAGAACAGGTACTGTTTTGTCCATGAATAACGCACGCTCTACTGAATAATTTTCTGTTGTTCCCTGTGTGAGAAATGGAGAGGAACCCTACTTGCAACAAGATAGTTAGCACCATTTTCATACCAAGTGTGAGTATAAATTGAAAAAATATGTTCATGAAGAAAAATATCAGCTATAGGATTATCTTCAATTATTAATGTTCGGCCTAGACAAAAAAATTTCTATAGCGTTATATTTCCTTGGTTTGTCCACAATAGTGATATTAAATTCTTGCAACAACAATAACCATCTTGTGATTCGTCCAGGAGTTATAGGTTCATCAGATACTTGATGGTTGAATGATCTATATGCACAAAGATAGGATACCCTGTAATATAATGTTGGAATTTGTTATTGACATAAATAATAATAAAAAATACTTCTCAGTTATTATATAATTAAGCTCATCAGGAGATAAATTCTTGTTGACATAGTATATTTTATATGGCTTCTTGTATTCCTTTTTTCCAAAGACTTCTCCAACTGTGTTATGGGAAACGTATGTATATATACAGAATGAAAGTTTCCAATTAGGGCCACACAATATTGGATCCTCGTATAGTAATTTATTTATCCCTAAAAAATATGATTCATAAGTAGTCCACACAAATTCAACATCTTTAGACAACAATTGGAAAATTGGGAATGTTATTTTAGAATTTTTTTCTACGAAACATCAATAATACATAGCATAACTAATAGAGTTTCATACTATTTTTTCTGTATTTGGAGTGGGAATATTTAGGATTACCTCAACCTTAGCAGGATCAACCTGCATTCCTGTTGCTGAAAGTAAATGCCCCAGGATGATCCCTTCTTCCATCATCATGTGAAATTTTACAATGCTAATAGAAACGTGAGACTATTTACATAATTTTTGTACTTTTTCCAAGTTTTCCAAACCATCTTCAAAAGAATCACCATAGGGAGTAAAACCTTCCATGTAAATTTCAACACTGTCATTAATCAAATGAGTGAAGATTCCCAATATTTCCCATTTTAAAGTAGAAGGTGCATTACAGAGTCTAAATAGGAGGACTTGATATGCAAAATTTTCCCTCGGGCAAGTAAAAGTGGTTGTATCCCAATGCTCAGGAGCTGCCTAGATTTGGTTGTATCCACTAAACCCATCTAGAAAATAAAAGAACCTCTTTCCGGCTAGTGTATCAAGAACCTAGTTAATGAAGGGTAAGGGAAAGATATATTTATGGGTAGCTTTATTTAGTTCCCTATAATTCACACATATCCTCCACTTCCCATTTTTCTTTGGGACTATAAAAAATGGTGATACCCATTGGATATCAGAGATGGGATAAATAAATCTAATATCCAATATCTTTTGGAGTTCTTCCTTAATAATTTTTTTCAGATTAGGGTTCATTATTCTTTGTGATTATTGAACATGACGACATTCCTATCTTATATATATGTGATGGGTACATAATTCGGGGTGAATTTACTTCATATCCATGTATTCCCAACCAAATACCTCCTTCTCATTCCAAAGAATTTGTAATAATTTCCATGTTTGGGAAGATGATAGGTTGGGATTGATATTTAAGGTTTTCCCTGGATCAATCTCTATTGTAATACTTCTATGAACTATTATGACTCAAAAAATTTCAGTTTCGATTTCTAGATGAGTATCTTCCTAAATAGTATTTCTCATAATAGATTGTAATAGTGTTTGGGTTGGGCAAGAAATGGAATATGGATCAATGATAAACATGCTAATAAAATAATCTTATGTTTCTCCTTTGAAACAAATAGCTTTCCTAACAATGAGAATTGGTATAACATTTTCATTTTCATATTCAAATTCATCATAAGGGGAATCCTTTTGTACTAGTGTATACCTAAGTTAGACTGATGAGCTTGGTTCCACGAGAGGGAAAAGAACAATATTCTTCATCATTTCCCCATTCGAGATTACCATGTTCCTGGATCAACACCCAATATAGGAATTTATCCTAGCAAGGCATATTCTTCCTAAGATCAGGGGATTCCCTCCTACTGGTGATAGATTTTTTAGTGCTAAGAGATTGACTGGATATTCCCAAGAGTCCACAAAAATTATTACAACTTCCAATTTCCCTACAGGCCTCACATTAGATAGATCTGCAAGTTCCACAACTAGTGGGGTTGGTTTAAGGTCAAGTAGGCCGAAAATAAGTGCAGTTTCTGAAGTTATAATGTTAATTGCACGCCCAAGGTCTACCAGAACATTTGGAATATCAACACCATTAATTTAAACTTTGAGGACTAGGTTCCCTAGGTCAATGTATTTAACGGGTGTAGTTTTCCTCAAAATAATATCTGACATTTTCCTCATGACATGAATAGTTAGTGGATATTTAGGCTTCCTCACTAGTTTATTTAAGCACATTTCCTTAATTGTTTTGGCATAAATAGACACATATTTCGTAGCATGGAACAATGGGATTTGAAAAAATAAATTATGAAATTCTCCCAAGAGATCAAATTCAGGTTGAGGGATATGTTTAGTCAAATACAACCTGTCAGGATAAGGTGGTCCCATGTGACCCCCTCAAGTGACAATTTTTTTGGTGGGGGGTTCTTATTCTATAATCATTTGTGTTGGATTACCCCCATATTCCCCAGATGGGTGTATAAGTGTTGATTATGAGGTCGAGATTTATCACTTAGTTTTTTCAATTATTATTGGTGAAGTATTTGTATTCAACACTCATCTGGATTGAAGATATAACTCATTGCATTCTGAAGTGGCAATACCATATGCAGGAAGGTTGAGTGTATCAACCTGTTGGACTCCCATATTATTTGGGTTCGGGTTGGTTTTCACAGGAAGTTGATGATGAAGAGGAGGAGCACTAGCAGAGGAATTTGGTGTGATTTTTAGCTCATGCTGTGTCACAGGATAAGGTATTTGATTTGTAGGAAGAGGAGGTGAACACTAGTTCTGAGGCCAAGAAGGGACTGGACCAGGTTAAGGTGACGATGAGTGCCATTGTGTAGGATACTGATAATACTACAACCATGATGAAGAGGTGAATAGTGAAGTCTCAGACCTATAATTCTAATTAATAAAATTTTGAGGAAGGTCTTCATTAACACCATGATTCATATTTATAAGTTTCCATTTCCATGGGTTCTTTGGTCCCATAAAATAGTGCTTCCTTGTTTTTTCACTTGCCCCCTAAAAAACTGCCTTCAGCCTAGGAAGTGATGGACATGTGCTTCCAGAGTGACTTTTATCGCATATTTCATAGGTTTCCATGACATTAAGTGGACACTATTTTAGTGGGTGCTTATTCCTACACTATGGGAAGAATATTTCCATTTCTTTCTCAAGTTTGATCTACTTTTGTTTTTCTTGCAAAACATCTAGTTGTGAAAACAACATGCTTAAGGTTTTAGTCCTCAAATTGTCTTGTAGATTCCCAGTTTCTACTATTGTGACCCCACTACTAGATGATTTCATTGTTCTGATATAAACTTCTCATGACCCCTTCTTGAGCCTTGTAGCTCCACGTGAACATTTTACACACAGTTCATAGATGGTATCAAAATATTCGTTTGAGATACCCCATTTCCTACTACATTCAAAAGTTCCAGAGATTCTTCTCTTAACGAATGAAGTAGGATCATTTTTAAAATACCTTTATCCATATCACTATGGCCTGATGTTTTCAAGCTATACTTAAAAGTGTTCCACAAAATAATCCATAACCACATCCTTGTTCTACGTTATCTTGAAGATATCTTCTTCAATATCTCAAGATTTCAATAGTCCTGGCATTTCTCAAGGAAATTTTGCTTCATATTCTCCCATGATATAATAGAATTTCCTCCTTTAACCATAAACCACTGCAACGTTGTTCCCTTTACAGTAGCGGGAAATATATTTAGTTTTTGAGTGTCTGAAACATAATCATACCCTCGACAAACAATATCAAACTCAAAGAGGAATGTATCTCGATCCTCGGAAGAGAGGCCATGGAAATTAGGTAATGCTTTTAGAGGAATATGTTTCATGGGTGAATCACCTCTAATGTCCCCAATTAGGAATTCAATTGTAGAAGTTGTGTTGGACATGGATATCCTCCAATATTCACTTGGAATCCTAGAAATTTATGGTTGTACCACGATATGTAGTTGAATTCTCTTAAAAACACTTCCAAAATCAGGCAGAGGAATTACTTCCCCTACCCTTTCTCCTTTTGATACTTTCAATGCTTAATTCTTCAGATCATATACTCCCTACTTCCTCTTCTCCTTTAGTACCTTCAACACTTAATTCCTCAGATCCGTTGCTTCCTAATTTCTCTTCTCTAGGCTCTTCTTTTTCTCTTGAGGAGGGTTCTGGTGGTGAGACCACCTGGGCCCTAGATCCCATCTGAGAACTTACACTGATAAATTCCTGTGATGAGTTTCTGGATTCAGATCTCGATATGATTTCTTGAATCTAGGCAACCTTACCTAAATCTTTCCTTCCTCGACCTCTACCAACTGTGAGTTTTGCGGTTCTTCCTGTTCCCCTTGATTTTTTTTCCTTGTTCATGTAATCGAAAGAGACATAGAATTAAATGAAAACTAACAAAATGAACCTAATTCTTGGGTCCTAGAAAAGGGTTGGTGCAAACCTTGCCTCACAAAGACGAGAGAGTCAGTGTTACGGTCAATTAAAAGAGATAAAAAAAAATAGCCAAGAAATCCTACTGCTTAGGACCTCAAAAAGGGTTGGTTCAAAAATTCTCTTTACCGGGACAAGAGAGTGGGTTCTATAATTATTTAAAAAATATAAAATTAAATCAACACAATAACAAAAAAATAATGTAAATGTAATTCTGAGGTCCTGGAAAAGGGGTGATACAAAAACATAGCCGAAAAGGATGAGAGAGTGGTCCTATGGTAAATATATATCGTAATTTTTCACCTTATATATCCTCCTAGACAATGACGAGAAAATGTTGGGGTTTTAATATCTAGGTTATAGATTTATTCCCTCTAACATTTATTGTCAAGCCCAGTTCATCTGGTTGTTTTAAGGATATCATGCAAGGTCTATGCAGACCAAATTTTCCCTACCCAGTATTGAGCAGTTAAAAAATACAAGTCCCAATGAAAGCTACAAATTGAGTAACATTAAATAAATAACGTGAGCTCTTAAGTAACAACAATCCAAAAGAAAAACAATTATGAGATAACGTCGAAATGATAAAACATCAAGAATGGAAGAAAAAATCATAAAGTGTAAAAATTATAATTAGGAAACATAATTATACCAAACAAATGTATCCAATAGCACCTGATTAAAAGAAGGGGCCCCATTCTTCAATGAGGGTCATGGCTAAGAATAATAAATCACACCAACTTACAATGCATTGATAGTTTCATTAATTTAAAAAGGAAATTAAAAACAAAGTTATGTTGTTAAAAATGAAAGGAGGAACAACCAATTCTCTCAGTTGTGCCATACTTATACACAACCGTCATTACATGAATAACATTTCTTTAACAAAAACCCATAAGCCATTGTTACTATCTGTTCAGAAATATAAAATAGTTCATAAAATATAAAACAAATTAAATGATAGCAACATCATTGGATCTACCAGTTATTCGATAGTTGATCACTTGTTGGTCGAGACCTCCAAATAGATCTACCAGTCCATAGTCGATAGTGCCACAATAGGCCATGTTCCACCGAACGATGTCTAGTACGAGTTGTTGAGTAATCTGTAGGGAATAATTTTTAGTAAATTATCTAAGTATCGTTCCTCTATTACTACCACTTTATCAATTAACAATTCAAGAATACATGCCATTATGATATACCATTTCATTAGTTGGGAGGAAAAGTTTGTTAATTTCATTAACCAACACTATGATTATGATAATATATCATTTTTGGATGCATATTCTAAGTGAAAAAACCCACAAGTATTTTCCTCATCCATATGGCCTCTCATGTTGCTTGACTTGTAGCCGTGTATTTAGCCTTTGTTAGGATGAGCACCACATACCTCTAATTCCTATTTTACAAGGAAATAGTCACGAACCTAACACTGAAGATTGCACCTGAAGTAATTTTCTTGTCTGATATACTCCCTACCCAATATTCATCTGTGAAGCCTTAGATTTTCACTCCCTCTTCCCCCCTTTACCATAATCCATACTCAAAAGTTATTTTAAGGTACCTTAACACATGCTTTGTTTCCTTCCAATACAACTTGGTATGCCTCACCATAGGATGACTCAGTTGGTTGACTGCATAGCAAATGTAAGTGCTTGTGTTTATAAGATACATCAAAAGCCCCATAAGCTTCTTCTAAATGGTAGGATAAAAATTTTCACATAAAGTGGCCTTCTCCTTCCTATAGTTTGTAGCTAGAGGTTTATCCATGGACATAAAACTCTCCATGTGAAATCTCAAAAGTATTTCAGAGGCATACTTCCCCTGAGACAAAATTAATTCACTATCACCTTGTCATACTTAGAGCCCAAGGAAGTAATGCGTTAGGCCCATGTCTTTCATCTCAAATTCCATTTTAATATCCTCTTTACAAGAACTGATCATTTTCTCATCACCTATCAATACTAATTCATCAACATACAAAACAAAAATAATAAACTTACTATCTATCACGGTCCATAATGTGATAGAGGTTTTCATCTGCGTCACTTATGGTAAAGCCCAATCCATTGAGATAACTATCGATCTAAGTGTATAATGCTCGGGGCGCCTTTTTGAGACCATATAACGGTGTCTTGAGTATACACACATGTGACGCATAATCATATGTCTCAAATCCTTCTATATTCTCTATTTAAATTCCCTCCTCAACAAGTTCGTTGAGAAATGTCATCTTCACAACCATCTCGTGGATTTTCCACCCCATATCTGTAACCAATGCTAGAATGCATCTCATTGAGGAATATCTTGCAACTGGTGAAAATGTTTCCTCATAGTCCACTCCCTGTACTTAAGAGAAAGGGAAACTAGAGTAACAAAGGCAATGTTTGAAACAAAGAAGAGGTTCCAAGAGGTACAACCACACCTAGAAACAAAAATCAAATTTCCAATAGCTACATTATAACATGTTAAATTGAAATTAACAAATGCAGAACCATAAAAAATGAAACTAGAATGAATAAAAATAAGGAATAGCCTACAAGAAGTGGTCCCTGTAGCTGAAATTGTCGATACTAGTAACTTTTAATGGTGGTTGCAACTACTACTACTGTAAACTCCAATTCAAACTCAAACCCATGAAACTTGTGAGCAACGAGCAGTAACATTTACAATGTCTCTCCATTCACTCTGCATACACCATCTCATCCAATCACCACTCAGATTACTAGGGCCTAGATATAATTAAGTCACCTTAACTCCATTATTGAGATCTGACAACCATGTCTTAAGAAACCACAACAATAGGTTGCTGAACACCAAGTTTCTAGAAAATAATCCATTCACATGTCCATCCTCACAAAATGACTTCAGAAGAAATCCCATGTGCAATGGGATCAAACTTTCATACAACATAAAATAACACTATAAGAATACATTTCAAACAAAGGTCGAACAAAAATGGTAACTTTTCATGTGTTATAAATTCAGAAATGAGAATTCATATGTTTTTTGAGACAATGATGTGGTAGGCTCAACCCAAAGCTCCATGCATACGTTAGCCAACCTGATTGGGTAATTTTTCTGGGTCATTATTAATAGTTTTAATTAGGAAATATTTTAATTATTATTCATATATATTGAGCATTTTTTTTAAGCAAGTGGAAGTAGGAAAAACCTCCTGAAGCAATCCAAAACTGTTTTTTTTTTTTTTTAAACAAAAATAAAACTCGTTGGTCGCCTGTTCAGTTTTTATCTGCATGTCAATTTTGGAATAAGAAATAGACGTAGATAATGTTTTGAACCAACTGTTAGCTCAAGTACAAATCTTAAAATAATTTGGATTTCTTAGTTTTCTAAGAAAAAAGAAAAACAACTATCTCGATAAGTGGTAACGTAGAATTCATTTTATGTAACATCATTTCGTTCATCTCCCAAAGTGACTTGCAAAACAATTCTCTTGCTCTCAATAGTTAATTATCACAAGGATTGGAATTTTGAGTTCATATTCAGACTCTAAAACAATTCATTAAGCTGAGAGTATCATTCTACAATTAAGTATGAGGACATGTGTAAGTATGTCATGTCCTCAAAAAAAAAAACTCCACTCATGTGATCCAAACAAAAAAAGAAAAAATAAATAAATAATTACAAATTTATTTACAAAACAATTATCTTGGTTGTTGATATTTCACTTTCGCTCTTCAAGTAATAAATAGAATATTTCGATGTCTATCTTAAATAGTATAATTTTACAGAGATAAAACATCCAATGTTAGAATAAAATATTTTAACATGAATTAATATAAAATGGGTCAATACACATGTTATGCAATATTTATAACATTCAAAAATGTAATTTAAACAGTAGAAAATTCCACATTGATTTTTGCACTCTAAAATAAGTTTGCAACAAAAGAAACTTGATACCTCTCAGCTCATGTTAGATCTATGCTTTAGATGGATCTACACTGGTATTTTTTTCATGGCACTTAGTATAATTTTAATAGCACACGTCCTGCCTAATTACTTGGTACATGCAACCTTAACGAATAATTAAAGTTGAACTATTCGTTCCCAACATCCAACTTGAATTCCAAGCTACATGATATGAAATTTCCTCAAGAGATGCAATAAAAAAAGAGGAAGAGATGTAGAGTTGATAGTTTTAAGGAGTATATTATATCAATTTATTTTTATATTGTTATCTTCCCGATAACTTATGTTTTAAGTATTTTATTATATTGAAATTAAAAAAATTGATATAATTTAAATCAAAATAGTTTGTTGTTTTCATAATCATTTTAATTTCATATTAGGGTTAGGCTCTATATTGGATGGAAAATTGATTTTTCCATCAGTAATATGCTATTAGGATGGTGAAAATTTCCAGGGAACATGAACATCTTGTGGGATAGTTTTGTTTTTAAACTAATTCTTGATAAGTAACATGTACCCCTCTGTGTAAGATTTAAACTTTAAATGTAAGAAACTACCTACCCAAACCAACTAGTTTATACCATGGTTTATTTTAAATTAAAATATATACTTATATTTTATTATAATTTTTTAGTTGATCATCTTAATCGGATTATGGGAAGGAGATCTGCTCTGCACTCTGCTAGGGTTTTGTACTTTTCTGCAACACTGCTACACCAAACGACAAGGGAAGCCGGGTGTGGCTGCATGTGACTGGCCGTGTAACTCCATGTAGTCCTACACTCAGGTCATGGTAGACGCTCAAGGGGGAGGCAGTCAGCCTCCCCCTTCGAATGAAGAACGGAATGATGTTTCAATGGAACCAAACAGGATGCCTTCAGATATTGAGGGCACAGAATCGAAAGGTGAAATTCCACAAGCGCAAGCCTCAGCGAGTACGACAACAACACCAACTGCAACTTCAACAACTTGCAAACCCATTGCAGCCGAAAGACCCAAGATAGACTTGCCTAGTCATCGCATAAACGTACAGATTCAATACATGAAGGATCACGCTCTTATAGGAAAGTTCATTGGCTTTTGGCCAACTAAAAAACCTCTACAGAGCTGGATCGCATTGAAATGGAAGCCCAACGGTCATGTTACCCTGCAGCTAGGGCCAAAGGGTTTCCTCAATGTCGTCTTCAACATCATAGAGGACCGAAACAGAGTGTTGGATGGGGGCCCCTACTTCTTTAACTCTGCTAGTTTATACTTAAGAGAATGGATTGAGCGCTTCAACCCGGATAAGGAAAACTTCAACTGGGCTTTGGTTTGGATACGCTTGTATTCATTTCCGCTTGAATACTAGGACAAATAATCCCTCATTGCAATAGGCAAAGGATTGGGTGAGTTCATCAAGATAGCAAAGGAGAGAAAGATGCGAAGATAAACATCCTACGCTCGAATATGCGTATTCATGCACCTCGACAAAGCTCTTCGAGATGCGGTACGTTTGTTTCACGATTACTTTGAATGGATCCATCCCATTGATTATGAAAATGTTCCATTTCAATGCCATAGGTGTCACGCCCATGGGCATCTTTTTAGACATTTCCCACTAAACAATGCTCCCAAGAACAAAGAGGTTGAATACAAGTCTAAGGCGGATGGATTCACCAAAGTTAGTAATCGCAAAAGTCACAATAAGAAGCCCTCCTCAGCCAGCAAAAAACCCAATCCCCAGTCTAATACCTCCTCTACCAGCAATAGCTTTGAGCTCCTGTCGCAGCTAGATCTACCCGCCATTAATCCCTCAAATACCACCGACCCCTCCTCCAAGCCATCCTCCTCCTCTGCTATTCCTGATATTTCTACTACCAAACCTAACCCTCTAGATCCGCAATCTAAGGAAACATGGAATTTCAGCCTCCTCCACACACTGATATTGTAATTTGGAAGCCTAATACCATGGATATCGATATTCTTTTGCTTGACCCCAACCTTCACCACCAAGATAACCCAGAAAGCCGAGCCATATGGATGAAGACCCTTAGAGCTTTAATATGGTTGCGCTTGATCTTCTGGGTTTGGAGGAAGCATGCAGATGAAAGGAATTTGATAAGATCAACCCTAGCCAGATTGAAACCCTAGAAGCGGTCCTCTCTCAAACCCAGCAACAAAGGAAACTGGGTATACAACCAGGTAGTCACTGGGATGGCCTAAAAATCACAAGGGAGTCTAAGAAAAGAGGAAGAAAACTAGATTGGAAACACACCATCACCTTAGGGGAGATGTTGGTGGAGTCAGGCAGATACCCCAAATTCACAAGGTTTTTTAAGCCACTCCCCACCAGTTCCTCATGAAGCTCATCTCATGGAACGTAAGGGGGCTAAATGGCCCGGGAAAATACAGGATGCTCAAAAGCATGATTCAACAAGAAAGACCACAACTTATCTTTCTTCAAGAAACTAAGTGCAACAACTCAGCTCTAGCAAACATCCCATAAAAAGCATGGCCTGGGTGACACTCAATAGCGGTTGATGCCTATGGTTCTTCAGGAGTCTTAGCTATAA
Organism: Pinus albicaulis; assembly: GCA_034641835.2. Classification (NCBI taxonomy): domain Eukaryota; kingdom Viridiplantae; phylum Streptophyta; class Pinopsida; order Pinales; family Pinaceae; genus Pinus; species Pinus albicaulis. The sequence continues at coordinate 217,678,550 of CM076571.1, read as the reverse complement.
AATGGGAGATGCAAACGATCTCGCTTATAGATTATCATGCCTCACATAATCTCATTCAGGAAACCTTCCACCTGGTGGGAACAGATACTCATGGGCACCTTTCCAATTTTTATTTTCCTCAAGATTCGGCAAGCAAGAAGGCGCTCTTGGACAAAATGGAGATTCTTAACTCCAACAGAGCTCACCCCCTATGGATAATAGGAGGGGACTTCAACATGATCACGAAGCTTGAAGAAAAAACTGGAGGACGACCAAGACTGGAGCCTGAAAGTGCTCACTTCAAATATTTCATCAACAGAAGCTGGCTTATTGATCTGCCTTTCTCTAATTTTCTATACACTTGGAACAACAAAAGAGCTGGGAATCAGCAAATAGCATCCAAGCTGGATCGCTTCTTAATATCAGATAATGCCATACACATGGGGGGAGACATCTTCGCTTCCATTCTTCCCATAGTGGGTTCGGATCATTGGCCTATCTCTTTACAATGGCAATGACCCTGTAATCTATCAAGGAGGCCCTTCCGGTTCGAAGCTTTTTGGCTTGATTATCCCACCTTCAAAACGTTGGTCCACATGGCATGGAAGAGTTTTGTTCCTCCCATAGGATCTAAAATGTATTAGTTTCAACAAAAACTTTGATATCTCAAATCTTAAATCAAAGCTTGGAACCATTCCATATTTGGGAACATTGTCTAGGAGAAAAAGAGACTGGAACACAATATGGATGAGATTCAACAGGAAATCAATAATCATGGAAGAACAGAACCCCTTGTAGCCCAAGAAAAGGAACTCCATGAGCATATTGATGAGAGATGAAAACAAGAGGAAGTGTTATTGAGGCAAAAGCCTAGAATTCGCTGGCTAAAGGAAGGTGAAAGAAACACAAAGTTCTTTCACCGTTCCACCATCCAAAGAAGAATAAACAATCGCATAGCCCATATCACAAATCAGCAAGGAGATCGATTGGAAAACCATGAAGACATTGAACAAGTGCTCTTGGATCACTTTAAGAATTTCCATCATGAGCCTCCAATTAATCGATAACCAGCAATCAGCAAGATATCACAGCATATCCCTAAGCTCATAACAGAGGAGCATAATCAAATTCTTTTGAGACAAATCACTCTTCAGGAGGTCGAAATCGCTATGACCCAATCCAAGGATGGCAAAGCTCTAGGCCCGAATGGCTTCACCTCGAACTTCTTCCACCATTTTTGGGATCTCGTCAAGCTAAAAGTTTGGCAACTAGTGGAGGAATCAAGATCTATGCATTGGTTGCTCCCCTCTCTCAATGCTACCTTCATAGCTCTTGTACCAAAATAATACCAGCAAAGCACTCTGAATAAATTTTGCCCCATTTCTTTGTGAAATGTTATCTACAAAGTTATCTCAAAAGTCATTTCCAATCATCTCAAATTGCTCCTCCTATTAGTCATATCGCCTGAACAAACCGGCTATGTGGAGGGTCAAAAAATCTTGGATGGAATCATTCTAACACACAAAGTTATTCACTCACTCAAGATCGGCAAGAAGGCAGGTATTCTTCTTAAAATTGATTTATCTAAGGCTTTTGATAAATTAAGCTGGAATTATATTCAAAAAATCTTGGTCACTTTTGGTTTCAGCCATATGTGGGTAAGATGGTTGATGAATCTCATATCTTCCACCTTCTATTCTATTTTAGTCAATGGGATCCCCTCTCACCCATTCACTCCTTCGAGAGGTATTAGGCAGGGCAACCCTCTATCGCCTTTCCTCTTTATTTTAATCGCTGAAGGGCTCGGGCAATTAATAAAAAATGCTCTTCAAACTCAGAAACTGAGGGGTATCTCTCTCAATGGCTCCCCAACCACCACCCATCAGCAATTTGTGGATGATAATATGCTCTTTGGCCATCCCTCTGTGCAAGAAGCCCATGCGTTCAAGTCCATTATGAACCTCTTCTCTGAAGCCTCTGGAACCTCTATTAATAACGCCAAATCCCAAGTATACTTCCTCAATACCCCAGTCCAAACGCAAGCCAATATTGCTCGTATCCTAGGCTTCTCCATAGCCTCTCTGTCGGCTAAATATTTGGGAGCTACCCTCATTGAATCTGCCTTAAAGCACTCTTCCTGGAATATTCTCCTCGAAAAATTGGAGGCCTGTCTTTCCTCTTGGACCTATAGGGCCCTCAACATGGCTAGCCGTTTAATCCTCATCAAAGTTGTCCTGCAATCTATGCCCCTTTACCTTTTCTCGGTTCTTGCTGCACCAAAATGGGTTCTCAAATAGATAAAATATTTGCAACGCAATTTCCTTTGGGGCTCATCAGGTCAAAATCGCAAATGGGCTCTAATCAAATGGAGCACGGTCGGTACCCCAAAAGCAGCTGGAGGTCTTGGCCTCAGAGACCCTTCTCACAACAATGAAGTCATGGGAGTGTGAATCTAGTGGAAATGGATGTCAGCTTCTCACACCCCTTGGGATAAATTGTGGACTGTAAAACACGCTAATAACAGACCCCCAGAGGACCTGATCAGGCTTTCCCCGGAAGCCCCAGGCTCGCTGATTTGGAACGCTGCTAAACAACACGGTGCGTTGATTCAACATCACAGTTTTTGGGAGGTTCGCAATGGAGGTTCGGCTCAGTTCTAGGTAGACTCATGGCAGAAAAGACCCAAGATAACCGATGTCCTCAACCCTCACAATATTGGAAATCTGACCATAAATATGGAAGACAAGGTTAATTAGCACTGGCTCCCCACAAATGACAATGGGTTCAGGCAATGGAAGAACATTGACCATGGTGCCCCTCAGGAACAGATCGACACTTGGAATGCATTCAACTCAGAACTCCAGCAAAGAAAGATCAGATGCTCCGAACACTCAAACATCCTACGATGGGGCTACACTCCCAAGGGTATGTTTTCTACAAAGGAAGCATACTCTTTGATGCACCCTACCCCTGATCCTCCTGATCCGCTGTGGTAGCTCATTTGGTCTCCAAGGATTTGGCCCAAATTTTCTACTTTCCTCTGGCTTCTCAGCCACAAAAGGATTCTCACCTAGGATAAATTAAGAAAACGAGGCTTCATAGGACCTTCACGATGTCCGAATTGCAATCAAAGCAATGAGACAATTCAACACCTCATGGTCTCGTGCACTCTTGCAAATGCACTCTGGGAAAAAATTAGCTTTCGTTGTCAAAGAAGGAAGCCTGCTGGGGACATTCTTCACACCATTTGAAATTGGTCTGAGACTCCTTACAGCAGCACTCTTCCTAACACATTATGGCGACTCATTCCAGGCCTCCTCCTATGGTCCATATGGAAAGAGAGAAACAAAAAATCTTTCGGAGTCAGAGCACAATGATGGAAGTTATATGGCGCACCTTCTGCAATAAAATTCAAGAATCCCTGGCCCTCCAAGCTTGGAAGGAAAATGATCTCCCCTCAAAGCCTCAGGAAAAAGCCATCTGGTAGAATTGGCAATTCACGATTACTCACAGTCCTACCAATAAAGCTAAGAGCAATCTAAACATCCAAAATCATTGGTCTCCTCCCTCATCTGGGCTTATCAAACTGAATTTTTATGGTGCTTCTAAGGGGAATCCCAGGCCAGCTTGATTTGGAGGCATCTTCAGAGATTCAAGTAGCACTCCCATAGAAATCTACTTCAGTTCTATTGGTAGGGATACCAACAACTCAGCTGAGCTGGAAGGTTTTTGGCAGGGATTATACATTGCTCAGCTGAATAATTACTTTCCCATTATCATTGAAGGAGACTCACAGGCATTAATCAACATAGATAATCAACTCCTTTGGGTCACCACCATAGCTAAAGTAGCCACTAGCTGGAGACTTGCTGCGAGGCTCGAAAATTTGGAACAATGGCTCAAGATCCATAAGGCAGACTCGTTCATCCACATCAAACGAGATGGAAACAAAGTGGCTGATTTCCTGGCCAATGTGGGAGTGTAAAGACCTGAAACGCTCACACATGGCCCCCTCAACATTCTCCATGAGACTGCTCTTCTACAGGATTGCACCACTTTGGTGCACAAAGATATTGCAGTTCCGGATGCGGATGGTTCACCGCATTGATGGGGCGAATGTCCCAAGGCATGGCGCGTGGGATGGCCATATGGCCTCCCACTTGCGCATTTATCATCTCATTAACTTTTCCAGCCTGTGAAGCATTTGGTTCGCCTCCCCGCCTCTCTGTGTTTGATCCTGCATGCTCCACACTCTATTTATAATGGCGCCATTCCTTAGACCAATTGCTCATGCCCATTCTTCTACTCGGCTTCACGCCTTGTAGACTTGTTGCTTCCCTCCCGCTTGCGTTGAGCCTAGCGCTCGCACGAAGACTGGGAGGCCCTGTGTTTTACTTTTTTTCCTTGAAACATTTCTTGAATTCCATTTTTCTGAGAGTTTTCTCTGCCCCAAGAGGTCTCAGTCCTATTCCTTGAAACATTGCCTGAATTCCATCTTTCTCTGTTGCTAAGTATTCCCTCTGCCCATTTAGCCTTAGTTTCATAGGCAAAATGCCCTGCCTCAGGCACCGCATGTGTAGTCTAAGAGGAAGCAACAGAGGCAGGGAAATCCACTCTCACTCTTCCTCTAACCATGAGCCCTCATCTGAATAATTCTCTCCGGGACATTATCCAGAAACACGTAGTGGTCATGGAGGAGCTAGCTGCTCTGGGCCGATGCACCCTTCCCACATCACGTCACCCTTGAAACCTCTCCATGCCATGTCCCCCTTGCTCGCTAGCCCTAAGCACCCTGTTTCCCCTATCACTTTTTGTCAAACCTCGCAAAGGGCTGAGTTTCAGTTCGAATGCACTATGGACCACCCTAAAATCACTATGTTCATCACAGTTACTCTCCGAGAGGAAGCTGCCGGTTCCACTCCCACTGAAATCCTCACCCATCAGCCTCCTTCAGAACCAGCTAAGGTCATAGAGAAGAAGGCCATGCAGGGTATGGATAAAGATGGCCAAGCTCAGGACAAAGAGGCCAAAGCTCAGGACAAAGGGAAGGATGCATCTACAACCTATGATGACACCATCGATGAGGAGGATGACAACAGAGCAAGGTACCCATGTCGTATCGTGGAATAACCCCCACCTCAAGACAATGACAAGTGACCACGAGCTCTACAATTGGAACATGGCACTGCAGCCCAGGTTCAATGGGTTATTCTCTGTGTTTTTGTTTAATTCTCATATGCTCAAGGAGATTAATTATCCTATGTTAAATTATCTTAGGCATATTTTGTTTATATGGTTTTATAAGCTACACTTCAGGTTAGTTTGCCCTATGAGGGCAGCAAAATATGACTATAAGGGACTCGTTTCCCCTTCTGGGGCAGTCCGAATACATGAATTCTTGAGCTACAAACCTAGCTTTCAAGCTTTCACAGCTGAAGCTACAGTAGTTTTGTATTGATATGTTTATAAATAGGATTAGAATTATTTAGAAAAAACAAAATTTGTTTTAGTTGATCTATTAATTTTATTAATATATTTATATGATTTTTTATTGAATTTAATATTTATTATTATTATTATTATTAATTTTAATTATTTAATCATAATAATTTTTGAAAGTAAACATTGATTATGTTAAATTGTTTTCTAATTATTTTTTTTTTGTTGGTTTTATATATGAGATACATTATTTTATTGCACTCCTTGTCTTGTACCCTCAAGGTTCCAACTTTTCCCCAAATGTACAAAGCATTAAGGGAATTTTGAGGTCTAAAATGGGCCTCCTAAGAAAAATGTACAACAAAAATAAACTTTATAAGGACCAATAGGATTCACGATGATGGTCCTAACCATGGGGGATAATTCACCAGTTCTGGCGTAAAAAAGTAAAAATATTATAAAATAATAAAATAATAAAACTACTTTTTCAACTCGTATTTTAAACTTAAATTTCTAATTATTTACTCAAATTTTGATTGGAATTACTTGTTGGATGCAAAATTTATTTTCTCATTCAAGGAGTACCCATGTTGAATACTTTTGATGGACCCTGCTACACAAAAAATGAGAAATACATGAAAAACGTGTTTACAATCATGTTTTTCATGTATTTCTCATTTTTCTTGTAGCAACGTCCATCGAAAGTATGCAATACGAGTACTCCTTAGATGAGAAATCAAATTCTACATCCAACGAGTGTTTCCGCTTGAAATTTGAGTAAACCCATAGTGAGATAACTTGAAAAAAAAAGTTGAAAAAATAGTTTTTCCTTTTTTCCCTCCAAAATTTAATGATGTAATTAAATCTTATTTTATTATTTCCACTATTATTTTATAATTTCGTTAGGATGCCCATTTTAGACCCCAAAATTCCCCTAATGGTCACGAAATTTGTCAATATATTCACCTTGAAAACATGATCAGAGCATCCCTAAAGAAAAAAAGAACAAATACCTTGGAGAAATTATGAAATAACTTGTCAAAAAAACATATTTGTGAGGCCAATGCGGTAGTCATAGCTAATGCTTTTCTCTTTTCACCTTCATCATTACATGTGTCTAGCGCTCAAATATAGAAATTTAAATGAAAAGTCATGTTGTTCCTCTTCGGGCAGTTTCTCCAAAAATGGAGGAGAAAATTCTCTTACTATAAGCCTTCATAATGACGATTTGGTTACTGGTGAATAAGGATTGGGATGATACCTCACATTCCAAGCCTTTGATCCCAATTTTAGCGACGCTCCCCTTAAAATTTGGACCTTCTTCCCCCTTTTGTGGATCCCTAACTCCTTCTCCTTCCCTATAAATGAACTCCCTACTATCCTCAAATGGTTGATCAATGTTGGTTGCCATCCTAGTGCTCAGATGTGCCCAAATACTACCAGTTTTTGAAGGAGAAAGGAGTGCTTGAAGGTCATGGCTAGGACTTGGAAACTCATCCAAAGGAGTCTTCAAACATTAATGTTTAATTTTTTGTATGCTTCCCTCACTTTATATTAATAATAAATCATGTGTTTTCTTTACATAAGTGTGTAAATTATTACTCATTTAGTGTAAGACTCCTTGATGTATCACATAGTTTATGTAATAATGAGTTATGTTATGTATGATTTTTTCGTCTCTATTTGATCTTCCTTGTAGGTATTCATCCACAATGGCGTAAATATGATTGAGATTAGAAGCTAGAAGATCAAGAAATGACAACAACAACCGTTAACATTAGACTGAGGTAGGTCATCTATCTTACTTTGTACTTTCTAATATGGACTAGGAAAGTTTGCACATATTTTCCCTGGTTTGTTTCTAGATCCTTCCATAGGAATACTGGGATCTCTTATTTCCACAAAAGGAATTGCCTTCAAAACAAAATGGTTAGTCCGTTGGAAAGCCTATAGGCCTTTCAACCCTCATTTTTCATTTGGTATTTTTAATTAGTTTTCCAAACCTTTCAATGATCCTTGGTTTTTATTGTTTTGAATATGAACTCTGAGTAGTGTGAGTTTTAGGGTATTAGGTCTAGGTTTTTGCTCAAAATTTTCTTGTTTTTCCTAATAATTTCTTGCTCAACGCATTTTTTTCTAGAAACAGTCTCATTCTGAGTACTGTTTTTCCTAGAAAAGTCACACTTCAACCCCTCACTCCTAGAAAAGTCACACTTTTTCCCTAGAAAAGTGAAATCTTGGTTGAGCCTTTGATTTTTTTAGTCCATTAAATTTGATGCTCGTTGCTTGTATTTTTGGAAGGAATACTTATTTTCTAATTATTCAGAAATATTAGTTCTTTTGAGACCATAAAAGAAATTGATTTTGCATTCATTTAGTTTTTATCTCAAAGTTTACTTTTCGTAAAGTGCATTAGATCACATTGCAATTAAAAGTCATTTTGACATTTATCATTAAACATAGATAACATTTTTTGGTGATTTAAAACTGGAAAGTGCATTGATTGGATTCTCATTCACCAAAAAGAAAAATGAAACTGTGCATAGATTATATTTGAATAGATTTCGAAGGAATCATGCATATATTAAATTTCATGGTTTGGTATCTTTTAAAACTTTGGATGGGATTGAGACAGTTAAAATGAAAAATCTATACTTTAGGAAAGATTTGTTAGTTGCATTATTGGTTGTTACATCTATTATCACTCAGGTTGAACCTCAGGCTGAAAAGGCAATTCCGAGGTAACCACAAACCACGCTTAGCCAAGTAATAGCCCTACTAGGCAAGGAGAGGGCTCTCTCCATAAGGATCGCAACTAAGATGATTGAGTAAAGAATATATTAGGCTAGGTATAGTAGCGAAAAGTTTTGATTTTGATTGTATAGGGTTGTGTTGGATCAGAAGGGGCAAAAAAGTCAGGGCAAGGGAAATTAGGTCAAAATTTGCAAGGTGTTCTATGGGGCAAGGCAGGCATAGTAATTTAGCACTTTTAGGATTTAGATGGTGGGATGATAAAGAAAATTGAGAAGCTAGAAAGAGCATGGTGAAATCATTGTTTCTTTCTAAAGTGAAGAAATTATAGACTGTGAATATTTACCCAAAACACAGCATAGAAATTATGGATTTTGTTCATCAAAATTGAAAACATTCACTCAATAGATATGAAATGATGGATGAAATAAATAAAAAATTATAACAACTAATAAAAAAAATGAGAAACTGGAACTAAACACCATACCACATGGATCCCATAAAATTCGCTTCAAATTTGATTAATATTCCTTCTCAGAAACTGATACAAAATATATCTCTCCAAAACAAAAGCATCCAACTGAGTCGAAAAATTACAAAAGAATGAGAAAATACATGATATAGAACTCAAGAAAACTCATCCTAGCTTCAAGGGGTTGAATCCATGAGAGGAGGATCAGTTTCCATGAAATGGTGAACAAGAAACTCAAGACTAGGAAGACGCAACAACTTGCCTCTAAAAGAGAGGAAACTGATTCATTTGACCTCAAATGATGACTTACCTAATGTATATACCTTATCTAGAAGTAAAAACATGACTTTTACATTCATATTGAACATTTACATCAGTAAAATTACATTTCCCAAAGTGAAAAGTCAAACTAGAGAATATTTACTGAAGATTGTAAAAATTTGCAATTTTCTGGCAAACGCGCAGCATCTAAGGAGGAAAAATAGCATGTTTTGCAAACTGATTTTGATTTCATTCCCAGTCTCCAAATTGACTCCATGATAGCTCATGGGAAATCTTGTCATGTCTAATTTCCAAATATACCTTTGGTTTTCTAATTGGAGTTGATTTGCCTTGTCAAAAGTTTATTTTCCCAAGACTGGTCAAAAAGTGATGAATGAAGGTGAAGAAATAAAAAGTGTTGTTGCAGGAAACATTTTGAGTCCTTACTCAACTCCAAATTTATCTCATGATAGGTTGTTGGAAATATATATGTCTATTTATCATTTGACTCATCAAGAAAGTCATTTGGACACTCAGGCTATGAGAAAACGTTCTTTATCTAAGGTCACTCCAGAAGTGCAGCAAACCTCTTGTAGCATCTGTATTTTTGATATTTATCAAAAACCATGATACCTGTGTAAACACAGAAGGAGGTGTTTTTTCCTTGGACTATTTTGGACAAAACGTCTCTCACTTTTGTCAAATTCATCTCTGTTTGGTCAAAAACATAGTTTAAAGTGAAACTGGCCTTATGAGTGGCAAATGGCATGAACCTTGGAATGATTTCGTGGAAAATGATGGACACATGATGTTTATGAGTTTGAAATTACCTCATACTTACTAATATTACCTACATTATGCCTCCCCTATTCACATTTCTCTAATTCCATAGCGAACCTGGCTCAGTGGGAGAGGAAATTAGGGTTTAGTGCTTGTGGAAAATGATGACTTAGGCACCCTTGGAAAAAGAAAACTCCCTTTGAAATTTGATCAATTGCTGAAGTAGACACTTTTTGTATTTAACACTTGATGTGTTGGCATGTGGAACTATGATTTGGCAACCTTTGGATAGTGAATACTATTACATTTGAACTGACATAGAATTACATGAATAAAAATAAAATTACATCTTGGAATGGAACTCATACTTGAAATCAAATTACAACTTTGGCAACCGTCTTGGAGATCATATTTACATGGTAAAGATACATTATTGCGATCAATCTCACACCTTTCTCTTCCCTTTATTTAAAATGAGACAATGCAATGATTTGACCTAATGAAACCCTAGTTACCTAATGAGAAATGAATGAAACTGACTCAGTGAGTGACTTCGACTAAAAGTGAAATCAGAGCAGACTTGTTTTTAGCATGATGAAGACATGGAAGAGGGTCAACAGGCATATACTTGTGAAGGAAAATGGGATACTTGACAAGGACAACTACCATTGGAAAATTTTTATATCATGACCTAATGGAATGATTGAAAATTATTTAGAGTGAGACACATAAGATGCACATGCAAAATGTGTTTTGAACCCTGGTGGAAGTATGAAAATACTGACACTAACATTGGCTCTAGCTTGGGATGGTAGCTCCTTGGAAGGTGCCAAGAAAACTGTAGACCAAATGCCTATTCATTGGGCATGGAATCAATAGTTGAAAACCAAACTGAATACTGAAAGCAACTTGACTCAATAAACTGAACTGACTCAGATTAAAACAAAACTGACAAACTGAAAAAAAAATGCTCAGAATTGAGCTTATTCAACAAAACCTACTCTAACTGGTGAAATGGAACAACCAATGCAACCATGTAAGCATTCTGGTTGTTGTTTTAATTCTCCGCAAGTGCTTTCTTATGAGCAAGAAGAAAGACCTACCAAAAGGAAACTCCCATCAAAACTTGTCAACAGATTTAATCTTGATAAAATTGCAAAGCATGAGGCCACCAACTTACCTCAAGAATGCTGCAAAAGGATCTGCATAGGAATACATATTAGTTTTCAGCCCATCTAATACATTACTACTCTGCTCTAGGTAGTCTCTGTACCTTGAACATGGAATTTCATCTTTACCTTTACTTTCTTGATATGGCTGCAAATTTTTGGATGAGATTTGTAATGAGACTCCTGATAAACAAAACAATGAAGTCATCTATCGTACTAAGTTTATATCAATACCCTTTCCACGCACACAGTTAGCTAATGGAGAAGAAAGTTTACTGCAGATATCATCCAACACGTCAGCTATTGGGTCATGAAAAACTTGAAAAGACTAATGCAAACTATTTTCCATTGATTCTAATGAGACTGCATGAATTTCGACAAGCTTCTCACCTTTTTCTTTAGAGACATTATGAAAATTTTCCTTTAAAATTGAAATGCTTCAAAATATAATGGTACAGAATCATATTGCATCGTTTGATCATATGTTTCAACTTCCAAGCCTTCATCTACAACCTGACATTCAATGGAATTCAGTGGCTAAAAATATGGAGCTGAGGACGATTCTATGTCACAAATGATTTCCTCAACCATTTCAGAAGAAGGTTTCTCATTAGCAACTTTCTCGAGAAGTTCATTATCTACCTCAACCTCAACATCAAAACTAAAAGACTACTGATTTCTAATCTTCGAAAATTTTTCTTTCAGAAATTGAAATGAAGACAAACATAAAGTCAAAGGTCTTTCACTTATTTCAAAATTTTCAACATTTTCTTCATCTCTGTCATCATAAATATGCATCAGCTGATCACTGTTTTCGAGCTGCTAAAACTAAACTTCCTCCCACAAACCAACTGTTGATTACTCTGCAAGATTAGCTTCAGTTTGGAGAACATAATCATCATCATATTGATCAAATTTTTGCAAATCATCAATATAAGTAATGTCACCAATCATACATATTAGATTATCATATTTTTTCTCCTCGGATTGATCTACCAATCCATTTTCTGATCTATGGTAGCTGGGATTAGCAGGATATTTTTTAGGGCTTGCAATCTCTTATTTTTCTGGGATAAGTGGGTCATGATGATCTTTAATGGAAAACACATCTCTCATGGTGATCCTTTGCATCTTCCTCTATTGTAGCTACCAAAATGTCGAGCTTTACCTCTGAAGATGTCAGGTTCTCTGCAATGTTCTTCTTCTCTTATTTCTTCAGCTTTTCCCTTCTGATCAACAGATTAGCCTCTACATCTACTGCACTGTTCTGCATCTCTTCAAGTGTTGCAAGGTTCCTTTCTCTCAGCTAAAACTCCATTTCTGGATCAAAGGCATCTAGGTAACGTAAGAGAGATGAGGCAGGAGGAGGTCTTATATCACCAGGTACCAAATAATACACTTGATTGAATCTGGGAGAAAACATATGTATTGTCTCCCCTAGCTGTCTTTTCAGCTGGTCATACTCTTTTAGAATTAGGAAAGGTTTTTTGTTCTACCACCCACCTGTCACGGAAAACTTTGACAAACTACGGGAAATTTGAGATGCTCGCAGCAAGCAAGTTTTTGAACCAAATCTTGACTCTGCCTTGAAAAGAAAAAGAAAATAGCCTGATATTGACATCCTCTTCATAAACTTCAAAAAGGTCAAGGAAAGTCTCAAAATTCTACATAGGTGTCTCAATAGTGATGTTGCCATATTCACCATCAAACCTCGACAGATATAGGTAATGATTTTCAGGAAAAGCATGGAGTATAGGAGGTAAGATGAGAGGTTTATATCTATTCGGGACTATAAAAGATGTAGCATCATAAGATTCAGAAAAAGGATGTGGACCAAGATCAAAGGAAGACTCGGTATTTACACTTTTCGAATAGGTAGAATCAAGACTTTGATCATATTTATCATACAACAAACTCCGAAAAACTTTCATGATAGTTCCAAGAAAAGAAAAGAAGTAATTTACAGGAAAGCAGATTATATCTTGAATACAATTCCACTTTGAATACCTAACCTTTGTGTTAGATCCCTCCATTTTCCTTTTGGTAAGCTCGATCCTCCAGTGGATTCTTTACATCAAGTTGGAGTCATCATGTGAAAAATTTAGCCTTCCTATGCATCTGATTGTTGTTCACCATCAGAAAAAAGATCTAAACTTTCTCGTTCTTTACAAGGGAAGATATGATTTTTCGCTTCCCCAGTGGAGTTGCCAAAATGTTATCACTCGGATTGAACCTCAGCCTGAAAAGGAAATTTCGAGGTAACCACAAATGGGGTTAGCCAAGTAGCTAGCCCTACTAGGCTAAGAGAAGGCTCTCTCCGTAAGGATCAAAGCCAAGATGAATGAGTACATAAGATATTAAGCTAGGTATAGTAGCTCAAGTTTTTTATTTTCGTTTTATAGGGTTGTACTGGATCAGAAGGAGAAAAACAGTCAAGGCAAGAGAAATTAGGTTAAAATTTGCAAGGAGTTCTATGGGGCAAGGTAGGAATAATTTAGAACTTTCAGGATTTCTATGGTAGGATGATCAAGACAGGTGAGAAGCTAGAAAGAGTATGGTTAGATAATGGTTTCTTTTAAAGTGAAGAAATTACAGGCTATGAATATTTACCCAAAACAGAGAATAGAAATTATGGATTTTGTTCATCAAACTTGAAAACATTCACTCAATAGATATGAAATGATGGATGAAATAAACAAAAAATTCTAAAAACTAAGCACAAAATGAGAAACTAGAACTAAACACCATAACACATGGATCCCATAAAATAGCTACAAATTTGATTAATATTCTTGCTCAGAAACTAATACAAAATGTGTCTCTTCAAAAGCCAAGCATACAACTGAGTCCAAAATTTACAAATGACTAAGAAAATAAATGATATAGACCTCAAAAAAACTCATCCTAGATTCAGGGGGTTGAATACATGAGGGGAGGATCAGTTTCCACCAAATTTTGAACAAGAATCTGAAGACTAGGAAGACCCAACAACTTGCCTCTAAAAGAGAGGAAACTGATTCATTTGACCTCAACTGATGAATTACCTAATGTATATACCTTATATAAAATTAAAAACATGAATTTTACATTCATATTTAACATTTAAATCAGTAAAATTAAATTTCCCAAAGTGAAAAGTCAAACTGGAGAAAATTTACTGAAGATTGTAAAAATTTGCAATTTTCTGGCAAACACACAGCGTCGAAGGAGGAAAAATAACCTGTTTTGCAACCTAGTTTTAAGGGCCTTAGCTTTGTCCAAATACGCTCCATGATAGCTCATTAGAAACCTTATCCTATCTACGTTCCAAATATACCTTTGAGTATCTTATTGGTGTTGATTTTCCTTTTCAAACGTTGATTTTCCCAAGACTAGTCAAAAAGTGTTGAATGAAGGTGCATAAATGGAAAGTGTTGTTGCATGAAACATTTGGTGGCCTTCCTCAAATAAAAATGAATCTAATGATATCTCATTGGAAATATCCTTCTGTCAAGCTATCATTTTATTCATTAAGAAAGTCATTTGAACACTCCAACTATGAGAAAACGTTATTTTCCCAAGGTCACTCCAGAAGTGCAGCAAACCTCTTGTAGCACCTGTATTTTTGACATTTCTCGAAAATCATGATACTTGTGTAAAAACAGAAGGAGGTTTTTCTTTCTTGGCCTATGATGGACATAAAAATCTCTCATGTTTGTCAAATTCATCTACGTTTGGTCGGAAACATAGTTTAAAGTGAAACTAGCCGTATGACTGCCAAATGGCTTGACTCTTGGAATGATCTCCTGGAAAATGGTGGATACATGATGTTTATGAGTTTAAAATGACCTCATACTTACTAATATGACCTACCTTATTCCTCCTCTACTCATATGTCTCTGATTCCATAGGAAACCCTAGCTTAGTGGGAGAGGAAATTAGGGTTTAGTGCTTGTGGAAAATGATGACTTAGGCATCCTTTGAAAAAGACAACTCCCTTTGACATTTGATCAATTGCTAAAGTAGACACTTTTTGTATTTGACACTTGATTTTTTGGCATGTTGAACTCTGAATTGGAAGCCTTGGGAGACTAAGTACTTATTACATTTTAAATGGCATAAAATTACATGAATAAAAATAAAATTACATCTTGGAATGAAACCCATACTTGAAATCAAATTCCAACTTTGGAAACCATCTTGGAGATCATATTTACATGGTAAAGAGATATTATTGGGATCACTCTCACACCTTTTGCTTCCCTTTATCGAAAATGAGACAATGCAATGATTTGACCTAATGAAACCCTACTGACCTAATGAGAAATGAAAGATACTGACTCAATGAGTGACTTTGACTAAAAGGGGAATGAGAGCAGACTTATTTTTAGCATGATGAAGACATGGAAGAGGGCTACCAGGCATATACTTGTGAAGGAAAATGGGACACTTAAAAAGGAAAACCACCAATGGAATACTTTTATATCATGACCTAATGGAATGATTGAAAATTCTTTAGAGTGAGACACCTAAGATGCACATGCAAAATGTGTTTTGATCCCTGGTGGAAGTATGCAAATAATGACACTAACAGCATCATTGTTTGAACCTCTTCTCTATAGTAGATACATTTCATTGAATTGGAACGAATATTTTTCTCATGCTAGTTTTATCATAGGTGTTCAGGTGAATTTGGCACATTAACGCAAATGTTTATAGGTCTAGGCTAGAGACGTATTTCAACATCTTTAAAAATAGGATCTGTCGTTATTTTCCATCGTTGTATCATGGGGGTGATATCTCGTTCCACGTATCGAAGTGTGTAAGAACATTCTTCAGTCATTTAGGTTATATCAAAGGCGCTCCACGCATGGTAAGTATATGGGAACACTTTCATCGAATGGTTACACATTAGGAAAGACTAATACAGACTGCACTCCCACGTGCCAGCGCGTATATTTTGGGAGTCCCCACTAGGTTTCTATCCATCCATAGGTAACCTAGTCGACCACCTTGTAAATCGTGATACACTGAATACATCATTAGAGGAGATGGGATGTCATATGTTAATTCCTTGTTTCACCAAGGTGTATATTTTAGTTCCAACTTATTCGTAATCCTTTATTCCTAGATTACCCCTTCTTGATTTATTTTTTGTTAATTTCTAAAATTTATTACCCACAGAATTAAATCCTATCTGTGAAAACAAATCCTTAGTATATTTTAGGTTAAGACTAATGGCAAAATTTCCTGAGTCTACTATTCAAGGTAACCCCTCTAACGGACATCCTAGTCCTTTTCCTTCTTTTAGAAATACTGGTGCTCTTTATATGGAAATGTTGTCCCTTCCTGGATTTACCATTGGTTTTCCAGCTTGGCTATTTTCGACCCCAATGGTTCTGAATGTCTAAACTACTTCCCAATCGAGTGCCCCTCCACCTGAACAACATCAACCTCATGTTGATCCTAAAGTTGGTTGCTCGCCTTCTTTTCCTGTTTCTTCACCCCATTATTCCTCGTGACGGAGTGAATTTCTGGATTATAGTAACTTGGAAGCTAAGAAGAAGAAAAATAATCAAGGGGGAAACCAAGAAACCGTCGCTACAGATGCA
This sequence comes from Pinus albicaulis, assembly GCA_034641835.2. Classification (NCBI taxonomy): domain Eukaryota; kingdom Viridiplantae; phylum Streptophyta; class Pinopsida; order Pinales; family Pinaceae; genus Pinus; species Pinus albicaulis. The sequence goes on along the minus strand of CM076571.1, from coordinate 217,662,108 downwards.
ACTGATGTTGAAAAGCCTTCCAATTGACCTCACAAAGTGAAGTTCTGTTACAAGTTAATAACAGTGACCACCTTCTTAGGGATTGCCTTGGAATTCCTAGGGTATTAGAAGTGTGTTCCACATGTTCAAATTGGCCTTTGTTATGGGCCTCTAGATATCATGCTAGCGATAAACTCTCAACTAGTGTTACTAAGGTCCATGGATAAAATGGTAAAGCCAAATTTCCATGTAGGTTATTTGAAGGGAATCATCCTATTCACCTTTTTCCTTATATGGATGAAGACACAAAATTGTTGTAAAACCTTATAGCTTTTCAGCCTTGGCTTCTTGGTTGTTGTCAAAAGCTTTCCATTGATGCTCCACTAGTTGATTAAGAGATTGATAGGAAATCATCTCTAATCTATCCCACTCTCTCTGAAAGTGAAACCCATGAGTTTGTTCCTAACCAACAATTAGTAGAGAATATGGTTGACTCAAATCCACCTTTATTTGTTTGTACCTTTCTCGTAGAGAATGAACCTCATACCACTCAAATTCTTCTTGTTTCTTCATATTCTAATTAATTAGGGGGAATACACTCATTCCCATGGTACATGGGGTCGATCCTCCCATTCCTGTAACACAAGGGGGAAGCTCTCCTATTCCCGAGGTACCCCCTCCAAGTAGTATGGTCACTTTTTTTTATTAGTGTCGACTCATAGGATATATCCTTCTTTCTTACGTGCCCTTTAATATCATATTCGAGGCTTATAATGTGGTCATACCTAGAAAAATAATAGATGAAGGTGCATATGTTAGTATTTTGTCCTCAACTACTTGGAAAGCCTTAGGTTCTCCACATCTTATCCCCATTACCAAGAATATGCTGTATTTAACAAAGGAACCAATCACTTGTTGGGGATCCTTTCTAAGTTTCCTATTACTTTGGGAGGAGATACTATCTATATCAATCTGATGGGGTTCCAAGGCCCCTTGGATTTTATTTTACTCCTTGGTCGTGACTATGTTTATGTCATGGGAGTTCTTGTCTCTTATCTCTTTGGACTGATTTCCTTCCCACATGAAGGAAGCATTGTGACTATTGATCACCTTTTATTCATTGCTCCTAATTTTGCTCCGAGTCAACTTATATCCCTAAATGTTCTTTGTATGCAAGTAGTATCTTCTCCGCCGCAGGCTAATTAGGTGGCAACGTTTTGTATGTACACGTCTACCGATGATCTAGTCAGTGATATAGTACATCACATACTGGGGGCATTAGAGCCTAATATTTGCATTAGATCCCTTGATATGTATCCCTTCCAGAGTGTTTTTCTCCCATATGGTGAGAAACTCTTGGAATCCATGACCTCTTATGGGCCATGATTAAGGTCCTAAGCATAGTTCCTCCTCTTGTGTCAAGCTCCTTGCAAAATAAATCAAGGTTCTCTAGAGCAGAGTTCCTTTTCTTGTGTCAAGCTCGTTAAAAAATGAAACAAAGTTTTATAGGAGAGTTCCTTTTCATGTGCCAAGCTCATTAAAATATGAAAGAAGGTGTCATGAGGATACTTCTTTTACTATGTCAACCCCATTCAAAATTGAAATAGGTTCCTATGAGAATAGTTCTTTTACTATGTCCAACTCATTAAAAAATGAAAAAATTTTCCTTTCAATTCAAGTCATTGATTAGATCTCACAAATTCCCAGTTGAGTCTTTCACTTGATCTCATAAATGAACCTTCATTCCATCCACCTATTAGTAAACCGTAGTCTACTTAGGTGAATGAATGAAGCTTGGGGGAGCATGTACCTTGAATTGAGTCATTATGCTGGGGGCATGCAAACATATTCCAGGCATAATTTTCTCCGTTTCAAGCTTGTGTAAAAATGAAACCACTTTAAAGCATGATTTGTCTTCATTTCAAGCTAGTGTAAAAATGAAACTGTCTTCAACCAATTTCAAGCATAGTTTCTCATGTTTAAAGTTTCCGTAAAAATGAAACCATTCTCATCCTACCTCTCATCATTTACATTTTATCAGCCTATTTTTTTCCAGATAAGCCTTTCTTTCCTCATTCCATCGTCATCATATGTTTTTCCAATCATACAATTTCAATTGGTTGTTTTACACTTTCCTAAGGAACCAATGCAATGAGTGGTATTATTATCCAACTTCTTGACCTTTACGTGTTTTGAGTTGTTCCATCACCACCGAAACCAATTTCTACCATTTATACTAGTCGTTCCTCTAGAAGGATTCATTTTTCAACTCTTTTCATACTCCAGAAATATGAAACGGTTTTTTAGAACTTTTCCTTTCGAGCTCATTAAAGTAGATGAAAATTTTACCACTCAATATAAGTTTAGCCCTTTTCCAAAATAAGATATACTAATTACGAAAAACGAATACATTAGTCAAACATCACTAAGATGTTCTCCTGAATATTTTTTTCTACATTTTCATATTCGAGAGACTATTTACAAAAAGGGACATTGCGATTTTTACTTTTTCCTCTTTTTCAAACTCCCTAAACATGAAAAATATGTCGAGTTACCCCTCCGTATGACTCGTAAAACTCAAACAATGCAGGAGTTGTCAGCAGGACAAGAATGAGTTACTCCTTCCTAGGGTTTTTAAAATTTACTAGGATGGATTCATTTGAAGGGTGAAATTATAAGATAAGCATATGGTACCCTCTTCAATATTGTGGTAAAAAATAAATAGTTACTCGTTAGAAATAGTGCGAAAAAATGGAAGAAAACATGTCTTTTATTCTTTATCAAAGGCACCATCTCGCTCTTGAACATGACACTCATCTACTTCTCGTTTCGGGCCTGGGATATTCTCACTTCACCACTTACCTTCCTAGGTTTGGGGAATCCATTTTCAACTCATTCGATCATTACCTATCGTTACCATGACCATTGATCCCATTTTGATTCAAATGTTGCCAAAATTCATAGTCGTGTCGCCAGTATGTTCAAGATATTTCCAATCTAAAAATTCAAACCTCTTGTACCTCATTTGAAAGTTCTTTGCGAAAATATTGAGTCACTCTCACCAACATTCAAAATTTATTTGTTTCATGTTGATTATGCGAGAAACATTATGGCCCTCCTTCGATGGATCACTTCCTGTCAACTCCAACTCATTATCCAAGAAAATGATCTAGAAAACCCCCTTTCAGTACCTTGGAACTTTCATGCCTTAAAGGAAGGTTATTCTCATTTGACCACAGGTTCACATAATTTCCTTCGACTGAATGATTCTACGATTGTTTGACTTCAAATTCATTATTCACACTTTTAGATTTTGTTGTTGAACCTTGAGAGACATTATCATTTTTAGTGGTTTCTCTCATGCGTGTTAACGGTTTACACCATTGACCACTAATCAGGTGGTCTCTACCATGTTCCACTTCAACAAATTTATTCACATGGTTAGGTTTGTACTTTGGATGGATTGGGACATAGATGAAGAGCCTGGGTTTTATATGACAAATCCAAGTTGCATGGAGTTATTTAGTATTTATGATTGTACACATGCTCCCTTTACTTGAATTCTAAGTCACTTCAGCCTTCACTTCTGGTTCTGCCTTCATGATTTAGGGTGCATCTGTTATACAATATTTTGTTGCACTCCTTGTATTGTATCATGAAGGGTTTAAATTTGCCCCAAATGTTGAAAAGTGACGAAATGTTTCAATATATTCACTATGAAACATGATGAGAGCATCGCTGAAGAACATAAGAAGAAATTATTTGAATAAAATTTGGAAGAGCTTGTCATAAAACCCTATTTTCAGTCGCAATGCAGTCCCAGTTACATGTTTCTACCACTGCCAGCGCAGGAATTTACATGAATAGTCGCATTGGTCCTCTTCAAGCAGTTTCTCCAAAAATGGAGGAGAATATTCTCTTACTAGAAGCCTCGAGAGTGCCGAGATGGTTATAGGTAAATATAGATTGGGACAATACCTCCCATTCCAAGCCTTTGATATTAATTTTAGGGATATTCCCCTTAATATTTAGACCTTATTCCCCCTTTTGTGGACCCTAAAATCCATCTTCTTTAGTATAAATGAATTCCCTACTATCCTCAAATGGTTTATGAATGTTGGTTTCCATCCTAGTGCTTAATTGTGCCCAAATGTTGCCAATTTTTGCAGGAGAAATGAATGCTTGTAGGTCTTGACTAGGACTTCGAAGCTCATCCAAAGGAGGTTTCCAACATCAAGGCTAAATTGGTTGTATAATTCCCTCATTTTCTATTAATAATACAAGATGTGTTTTCTTTCCATGAGTGTGTAAATCATTACTCATTTAGTGTGATACTCCTTGATATATCACATAGTTTATGTTATAATGAATTATAATATGTATGATTTTTCCGTCTCTATTTGATGTTCCATGTAGGTATTCATCGACAACGACTTATGGAGGATTAAGCTTGGACCCGAGAAGATCAAGAGATCACACCAATGGGAATTAGCATTAGAGTGAGGTAGGTCATATATCTTACATTTTACTTTCTAATATGAACTAGGAAAGTTTGTACATATTTTTCCTAGTTTGTTGCTATATCCTTCCATAGGACTAGAGGGATCACTTATGTCTAAAAAAGGGATTTCCTGCACAAAAAAAATATGACTCCCAGATCAAAGTTCCTTTTCTTGTATCAATCTCGTTAAAAAATGAAACAAAGTCTCAACGTAGAGTTCCTTTTCTTATTTCAATCTCATTAAAAAAATGAAACAAGGTGTCATGAGGATAGTTCTTTTATTGTGTCAACCTCATTTTCGAAATGAAATAAGTTCCTATGAGGATATTTATTTCACTAAGTCGACCTCATTAAGAAATTAAATAAACTCCTTTGAGGATAGTTCTTTTACTATGTCAACCTCGTTAAAAAATGAAATCAATCCCTATGAGCATGGTTCTTTTACTATGTAAATCTCATTAAAAAATCAAACAAATCCCCTTCTAATTTAAGTTCTTGATTAGATCTCATAAATTCCTAGTCAAATCTTTCACTTTATATCGTAAATGAACCTTAATTCCATCCACCTATTAGTAATCAATAGTGTACTTAGGAGAATGAAATAAAGCTTGGGTGGGCATGTACCTAGAATTGAGTCATTATGTTTAGGTCATGCAAACCACTTCCAAGCATAGTTTGTCTTTGTTTCAAGCTTGAGTAAAAATGAAACCACTCTCAAGCATAGTGTTTCCACGTGTCTGAAGCTTGTGTAAAAATGAAACCAATCACAAGCATAGTTTACCTATGTTTCAAGCTTCTATAAAACTGAAATCAATTTCAACCATAGTTTTCAATGTTTCAAGATTCTTTAAAAATGAAACCATTTTTACCTTGAATCTTGTGATTGAAATTTTATTATCCTATTTTTTCTAGATGAGCCTTGGTTTTCTCATTCGATCGTCAGCATTTGTTTTGTTGATCATACACTTTCAATTGGTTTTTTTACCCTTTCTTGAGGAACTGTTGTGATGAGTGTTCTTAATAACCAACCTCTTGACCTTTATTTTTCTTTTAGAAGTTCCACCATGATCAAAACTAGTTTCTACCCTTTATACCACTCATTCCTCCAGAAGGAGTGATATTTCAGCTATTTTCTCACTCTCAAACCATTAAAATATTACCGAGAACTTCTCTTTCTGAACTCTTTAAAGTAAATGACAATATGTCTAATCGGTATAAGTTTAAACCTTTTCTAGACTGAGATAGACTAATTATAAAAAAGGAATACCTTACTCAAACATGAGTAGGAGGTTCTCACAGATATCGTTTTCTACCTTTTTGGATTCGAGGGACTATTTACAAAACTGGACTTTTGGAGTTTTATTTTTCGCCTCTTTTTAAAACTCCCTAAAAATATGTAGAGTTACACATATGTCAGACTTGTAAAACTTAAACAACACAGGAATTTTCATCATGACGAGACCGAGCTACTCCTGCCTAGGCCTCCTTAAACTAACTAGGATGAATTCATCCAAAGGATGAGATTATAGGACAAGAATATGGTATCCTATTAAAGATTGTGGTAAAAACTAAAGAGGTGCTCATTATAAATAGTGGGAAAAATGGGAAAAAAACTTGTCTTTTATTATGTATCAAAGGCAACGTGTCACTCTTGAACATGACACTCATCTCCATCTCATGTCGAGTTTGTGCTATCATAAATTCGTCACTTGCCTTCTTGGGTTTAGGAAATCCATTTTCTTCTCATTCAATCATATCCTATCATAACCATGATCATTGATTCCATTTTGAGTCAGATGCTTCCAAAATCTAGAGTCGTGTCACCGATATATTCAAGAGAAGTCTCATCTACAAATTTAAACCTCTTATACCTCATTTGAATTTTCTCTGTTACAATCCTGAATCGCTCTCACAAACTCAGAAACTTATTTTGTTTTGTGTCGATGATGTGGGAAACAATATGGCCCTCCTTAGAAGGATCACCTATTCTCAACTCCAGCTCATTATCCAACAAAATGATCTAGAAAAACCTATTTGAATACCTTGGAGCTTGCATGCCTCAATGGCAGGTTCTTCACATTTGAAAATAGGTTCACGCCATTGACCTTTGATTGAATGATTCTGTGAGTTTTCGATTTCCACTTCAATTTTCACACTCGTAGATAGCGTTATTGTACCTTGAGAGCTATTTTCATTATTGGTGGTTTCTCTCATGCCTATTAATGGTTTACATCATTGACCAGTGAGATTCATTCTTTGGTGGGATCAAAAAAAAAAATTAAGACCCTCGGTTTCTCTTGATTAATACAAGCTACGTGGAGTTATTAAGTATTCATGATTGTAAACATGATCCTTTCAAGTTATATGGTTACGCCCAGGTCATGGATTCATGCATTCATAGTTATATTCGTGACCATTTACAATCGGTTGGTTGCGTCTATTTATTCGTTCCATGTCTTTTTAGCTTCCTTCTCAGATATATACTATTAGCCATATTTGCAACAAAGATGTCATGTGTATTAGATTATGTTTGACTTGCAAGTCTCTTGACAATGGTTTCCTAAGTCCTTGCCTTGACTTGTAAATCACTTTAACGATCACTTCACGTTGCCTTCACGCTTTATGGGCATCAGTTATACAATATATTTTCGCACTTCCTATCTTGTACCCTAAGCGTAGAAATTTTCCACAAATATCGCAAAGTGACGAAAATTGTAAATATATTCACCATTAGAACATGATGAGAGCATCCCTGAGGAATAGAAGAAGAAATTCCTTGAAGAAATTCTATAAGAGTTTGTCAAAAATCCCTATTTGCAAGCCCTACGTGGTCCCCATTGCTAATGCCTCATACTTGTCACCTTGACCATTACATGTGTCTACCATTGTTAGCACGAGAATTTAAATGAAATGTCACACTGGTCCTCCTCAGGCAGTTTCTCTAAAAATGGAGGAAATGCTTTTCTTACTAGAAGCCTTGAGAACGATGAGTTGGTTATAGGTGAATAAGGATTCGGAAGAGACATTCCATACCAAGCCTTTGATCCTACTTTTAGGTATCTTCCCCTTAATATCTGTACCTTCTTCCCCCTTTTTTGGAACCCTAACTCCCTCTCCTTCCCTATAAATGAATTCCCTACTAACTCAAATAGTTGATCAATGTCGGATTCCGTCCTATTGATCACTTGTTCCCAAATACTTCCAATTCGTGAAGGGGAAGGGAATGCTAAAAGGTCTTGTCTAGGACTTTCAAACTCATCCAAAGGAGGCTTCCACACACCAAGGATTAATTTTTTGTATGCTTCCATCACTTTTTATTAATAATACATTATGTGTTTGATTTCTCTAAGTGTTTAAATCATTACTGATTTAGTGTGATACTCCTTTATCTATCACATAGTTTATGTTAGAAATAATTATGCTATATATGCTTTTGGCATATCTGTTTGATCTTCCTTGTAGTTATTCATCCACAACAACGTGAATACGATCGAGCTTGGAAACGAGAACATTTAGAAACCACACCAACTTGCGTTAGCATCAAAGTGAGGTAGGCCATCTATCTTAATTTCTACTTTCTGATGTGAACTAGGAAGGTTTTATTTTTTTCCTCATTTGTTTCTAGATGCTTCCATAGGACTAGAGGGATAACTTTTATCCGTAGAAGGGATTTACTGTAGAACAATGTAGGATGGATTTTTTATTTTTTTTTGATATAGGATGGATTTGAAATTTGAACCCCATGGTTTACATAATACACAATCACCAATTAAACTCCCTTGTAGAGTTCCTCTTTTCTATCATTGATTTTTCTTTTCTCTTACCTTTTAGATAATTTAATTTTAATTATACTATTTTTTTTTACAATTTTATTATAAACCCTTCTTATTTTAACTTTTTCCCCATATCTTAACATTTTCATCCTCTAATTCATTGCCAAACCTTATATATATTTTAATATAATCATTAATTTTTTATTTTTTAAATAAAAGTGATGCTTAAATTTGTACAGCTCTCAATATTATTATTTCCCCAATCACGATCTTGGAAGTTAGGATGTTGGAGGCGTGGAGGAGAGGCTTCCACCCCACCACCTACCACCAAATTTAAGAGAGGTGGATGGCGTGACTAGTCCACCCCAAGCAACACACATGTTAACAAGTATTACCACCTTTCATCCTTATGACAAACTACTCTTTACGTTAGGGCTCTGGGATAGGACACATTGTTCTCTCACTTTTCTGATATGTTTGGATTATTCCTCTATGATCTAGGTGGCTCTAGAAATGTTTAGAAAAAAAATAAGGATCAAGAAAATATAAAAAATAAAACTCCATGAATTTTAATTAGAATAGGGCCAGATCAAATATCTCTTCGCAATATTTCCAATGACGCAAACAACACCTCAATATGATATCGTATTTGAAATTTATGACCAATAAAACTTTGGGTCAAAATAAGAAAAATTCAAAGTCATAGTCAATCTAGGGTGCCATGTGACAATCTCATACACTGCCACATGGAAACAGAGTCAGAAGGCTTGGTGGTACCCACAAAGTTGATGTGGCAGCTAAATCAATAAACCAGGTGGACCCACAAGTAGGTAACATGGAAACACCATAAGTGGACAAAAAGCAAGAAAGTGGCATATCATGTCGACCAATGAGGGACTTCCACATGGCCCAATCACATTGTTTAACATGGCACCCAAAATTAGGTCCAAGTGGCCTTGGGATTGTGCAACCACAATTTTTTGTCCTATTCTCATGATCTGGGAAGTTGTTACAATATTGACATGCATAGATCATGGATTATATGGTTTCAAAACTATATTAAAACCAAAATTGGGCTTTAAAAACATATTAAAGAAAAATCAAGAGTTCATGGATTTTGAACCGAGAACCTCCCCAACAATAAGTAACTTAATATGACTATGGAAACCATTGTGTTAACCACACACTTTATCTCATTCACCCTCACATTTTTTTATCAAATTCCATTGAAATGGTTCAAAGGAAACCATGGAGAATCATGAATAATACATGAGAGATGCGGGTGCAAGAAAGCTAATAAATTCATGAATCTCAAGTAGATTCCAGGAATATTTCAGAGAATATGTTTGGGAATATTCCAAATAATATTCTCTATGAGAAAACTTTAAGATTGCACGAGGGCTGGTTTTTTATAGTGTCATAATTATGTCAAGTTAATACTTATTATTCTCAGTTGTTCGCAGGGAACGTGATAGTGTAATTTGATTCCTCATCTAAGCAACAGATGTTTAGTCAACTTGTAGAGAGGAATATTTGTGGAATCATGAGGAATCTAAAATATTAACTTGGAGCTGAATTTTCACAGTTACATAATTATGTAATTTTATACTTAGTCTTCTCAGTTTTTCATAGGGAATGTGATGGTTTAATCTAATTTCTCATCTAAAAAGAATAATTTCAGTCATCTATGGCAAGGTATATTTATGGAATGTTGAGGAAGATTTGATATTAACCAAAGCCTCGAAAATTTCATTCTCAGAATCAAGCCGAATTTATACTCATTTTTCTAATTTTTTTGCAAGGAATGCAATTATGTTATCATATTTTTCATCTGGGCAGTCAAATTCCAGTCAACCAATGTGAAAGAATCCTTGGGGAAATCTTTGAGATTCCCAACGGTCAAAATTTGACCGAGCTAGAAGGGGGTCAATTTCACACTCATTTGAACAAGTTTTTCACCAACAATTCAACCATGTAGCTCATTCCTTCAGCAGAGGTGTGCATTTTCAGGACATTCCCAAAAGTGGAGATATAAGATGCATTATTTCGATCTGTTCATTTGCTTTTTTTTTAGATTATGATTTAATTTTTAGATCCATGTATACCACTCTGTAAGAGGATCCTTGTATGTCACTTTATGCGAGTTTGATATTTTTTCATGATGAAGGAGAGATTATATGAGTGAGAGTTCTTATAGAAGAGAGCCTCATGGAGAGACATGCCACTCTAGTTAAGGAATTTCATCCTCGTATTTCACAAATAATTCATCATGTATCCATCATCATCTTGTACCAATCAATGAAGTGACATCCTCACTCTTAACATCGGGTGTGGAGACGCAACTCATATTGGGTGAACTTCATTATCAAATTGTGAATTTTCTTTCATTTGATGGTTACCTTTATGTTTCCTCTTATTTAAGATATGCACATGTGTTTTTTCATACTCTTTCACATGAAATTATGCTAACATTAGATAATTAAAATCTATTGGTTAATTCCGCTAGCTGAGAGAATCCATATCAAGTTTAGTATCGGAGTGGTCTTCTTGGTGATGCGAAATGCGAGTGTGAAGGTTAAACGTGCAACAACAAAGAAAATGAAGGATAACAAATATCTATACGAGGCATTCTAAAATATGAAAAGCATGGTTGGTATAATATAAGGTGTTATGAGGAGAAAATGGAAAAATAGGAACAGGAGAAAGAGAGAGAGAGGATGATATTCCATCTCCATCTTTTAGTGAATATAATTCTTATTCATATTCTTGTCATCATTAGAATGAAGAGATCAATTAGAGCCTCCAAGCATAGAAATATGAATTGAGAAGAGTTATACAAAAATCCGAAGAGGAGAAGAAGATATTGCAGCTTCAATTACAAGCCATAGAAGAGACCTTGGAAAAGTTGAAGCGAAACGAAGGCTTACATCACCTACTTTAGGATCAGCAACTGAGGTAAAAAAATGTTTCTATTTCTTCAGTTTCGTTTTCCCATGATGATGATGATTTGGATTCTTTTGAAAAGCATACTTCAGGCATTGGTTCAATATTATTGAAAAAGGTGGTATATCAAAGCAAGGGCCTAGGATCTGATGGGAAAGCCATTGTGAATCCCATATAACTAATTGAATTACCACAACATGCAAGATTTAGCTATTTCAGAAAGGAAGAGAGAGGATAATATTCATGTGATAAGTCTGAGACAATGAAGAATGTTAAGAGTAGCTCACAATCCTCTAGTGATCATGGTTGCAAGTCATTTCCAAATGGGAATAAACATTCGAAAGAGAGATTCAAAGGAGGGTATACAAATTCTGAGTATTTCAAGGTTAATTTTGACTTTAACAATCATATTTTTAATGATGAGCAGAAATCATGGCGTAGAAAACCATGTATTTTTTGTGTCTGGTATAACCATGTGGTTGTTGAGTGTTGGAAGAGAATGGCAGCAAGGAACATGACAAGACATGTAAGGCATTATCCACATCACGTGAGTACGAAGGTTAAGAAAGTATAGAGGAAGAAAATTTTGCAACCATTGCAACAAATATGGAAATCAAAGAGGCACATCTTGGAGGCTCCATCCAAAGAAACATCTCAAGGACAAAGCGCCCGTGCAAGAACGAGTTGGAAAAGTTGTTAAATAAGAAAATCTGCCACATGAAGATGGCCCCTTCACTTTGTTTATTGAGAGATGGTTTTATTAGATATAGTAGCTTTTCATGGAGATATTTTGTAAATCATATGTTGTGAAATGATTGTAAAATTGATGATGTGATTTCCATCATTTATGAATAAAACATAGTGATCCTTTTGGCCTTTTTTTGATAATTGGGGTATTGGTTTCTATTATGTTTCTGATGTAAACTTGACCAAAGAGGGTGCTATAAACTCTTTGAAAGGATGTTGTTTCTTGGGTCATGATAAGTCATTGAACATATATTTTGAAAATATGTACTATGGGTTTGCAGAGTGTACAAGTGTCATTTCATAACTTATGGCTCTGAAGGACAAAGGTGAAGGAGAAGGAAGTATGGCATGTTAAGGCACTTGTTGTGTACACAAGGGAATACAACAGATTAAAGATTGTGTTTATTATTTTGGAGAAACAAAAGCTCCTCAGTGAGGAGAAATGATCCAAGTGGCTATACAAAAGCTTAGAAAACAAAAAGGGCTCCAGGAAAACACAAAAATAAAATTCCTTTAATTGTAATGAAGCGAGGGCTCGATAAAGTATCTCTTTGCAAGCTTTCCAACGACGCAGATGACACCTCAATCTAACATCATATGTGGAAGTTATTACCAGTCAAATTTTTGGTCAAACTAGGCAAAAGTCAAATTAAAAGTCAACCTAGGGTGCCAGGTGGAAATCTCATAGGCTATCACATGGAAGAAAGGTCAACAAGCCTGGTGGGACCACAAAGCTGATGTGGAAGCCCAGTCAACAAACCAGGTGAACCCACAAGTAAGTGAAATGGAAACACCACAAATTGATACATGTTAAGTAAGTGGGATATGATGTGGACCAATGAGGGACTTCCAGATGGCTCAATCACATCGTGTCACATGGAACATAAAATTATACCCAATTTTCTCTGGGATGGTGCAATCTCCATTTTTGTCTTATTCCGATGGTTTAAGGAGTCGTTACAATATCGACATACATATAACATATATTATATGGTTTTAAAACTATATTAAACAAGAATTAAGCTTTAAAACCATATTAAAGAAAAATTGGCAGTCCAAGGACTTTGAACCCGAAACCTCCCCAACAACAACTAACTTAGTATGATTATGCCAACCATTGTTCCAACCATACACTTTGTCTTATCCACCCTCACATTTTTTTATAAAATGCAACTCAAATGGCTCAAAGGTAACCGTGGAGAATGATGGATAATACCTGAGAGATAAGGGGGCAAGAAACCCAATGAATTCATCAATCTCAAAAATATTCTAGGAATATTGTCAAAGCATATGTTAGGGAATGTCCTAAATAATATTCTCTATGAGGAATATTTAAGATTCCCTAAGAGATGAATTTTTATGGTGTCATAATTATGTTGATTTTATACTCATTCTTCTTAGTTTTTCACAAGGAACATGATGGTGTAATATGATTCCTCATCTAACAAAAAAATCTTTAGTCAACTTGCAAAGAGGAAACTTTGTGGAATCATGCAGAATCTAAAATATTTCCTTGGAGCTAAATTTTCACAGTGACAAATTATGTCGAGTTTATACTCATTTTTATCAGTTCTTCAAAAGGAACATGATTGTGTAATCTCATTTCTCATATAAATAGTATAATTTCAGTCAAACTACAGCAAGGAATTTTTATGATTCCCTAGAGGCCCAAAAATGTTATTCTCAAAACTAGGCCGAGTTTGTACTCCGTTTTCTCAATTTTTCATAAGGAATCTGATGGTGTGTTCCTATTTTTTATCCGGGTAGCCAAATTCCAGTGAACCAACAAGAATGAATCTTTGGGAGAATCTTTTAGGTTCTCGAGGGTTCAGATTTTACTGAGCAAAAAGGCGGTCAATTTTATACTCATTTGAACTATTTTTTCACTAGTAATTCAACCATGCAATCCGTTTCTTTAGAAAATGTGTTCATTTTCAAGACATTTATGGAAATGGAGGTATAAGATGCATTGATGCCATGTGTTCATTTGATTTTTTTCAAGATGATGATTTTAGTTTTAGATCCATGTATACCACTTTGCGAGACGATCCTTGTATGCAACGTTATGTGACAATTTGATGTTTTGTCATGATGAAGGAAATTTTATTTGAATGAGAGTTCTTGCATAAGTTAATTGAAAATTTTTGAGTGATATTAATAGTTTTTTTCCAGGTCCATGGGTTCGTACGCACTAGAGTTATGGGAGAGTTAGCCTCACGGATTGAGGTTCTTCAACTGATGCACTGCACGTTGGGCACCGACGAGGGGAAAAGTGTGGCCTGACTGTGAGATGTCAACCATAAAAAACTCTCACAACTACATAAGTTGAGGCCTCGTGGGATGGCCAACATTTGGTGATTTTATCTATATGTCCAATTCGTTTGGTTTTGAAAATTCTTTCAAGGGTTTTTATTTTTGTTGGTGCGGGGTTGGCTTGGGTTTTCTTCGCTCAGCAAGGGTGAGCTATGGTATGGATGTTTTTTCATCATGATGGTTGTTGGACCCTATCAGGAGTAATTTAGCTACCCTCCCTCCTAATTTGTTTTCCATTAGATGTGGTCACAAACCTCTCTAACATTTCAAGCCACCCTGGGTTTTAATTTTATCCATTCTTCGAGGTTCCTAGGCGTTTTGGGTGAGAATTCAATCATGTTCATTGTCTATTTGATGCTCTACGCCCCATCAAAAAATGTACTACCATCGTTGGAATGGGAGAATGGGTCCTCAAATCCAAACAGGATCCCAAAACCAAACCCAAACCCAAGATGCTACAACCATTTTTCACTATACCACTCTTCCAAAAATTTAAGAGGAAATCCACCAACGTGAAACCTTGACCTCTAGTGACCGACAATCCAATCTGACTCAAAAATTCAAGCCAAGGTAACCAATTGAGTTTTTGACTGAGGAGACTCTAGGGGAAGGTGAAGCCATTGCCTAAAATTTAACACCCTTCACTGGAAAATGAGGACACTCCTAGGAAGGGTCCTAAAAGAGAAACATGAATATCACAATGATATAATCTCTTATATTAATGAAATAAAACATGTGTAATGTTACCAACACTCATGTCTCGCTAGTCTGAATTCTCAAATTGCTCACCATGAAAGCTATCTACAATGTGAATTGAAACCCCCTACACTAGCTAGAACAAGTGTTGAAGCAATGGCCTCAGATACTTTCTCGGACTCTTAATATTATATTTCACCACTTGGTAGTTGTACTTTAATTTCTGTAATTTGGTCTATTTTAATTGTCATAAATTTCACAAAATTAATTGCTACCATTTCATATTATTTAAACTCTTGCCTATATCATTTCCCTAAAGCAAAGTCTAACCAAACATTATATGAACAGTGATATCTTTTATTATATGAACATTGATATCTTTTATTGTTGTATGAGAATATATTGGAGCAATACCATGCACATATATTTTTTTATCTAATTTTTTTGCTTAACCTTTTTCATAAATTTATTTGTTAAAATAACCGTAATCTTTAACATGGTTAATTTTTAATAATATTATTTCGTAGCCTAAGATATCTTGCTTTTTCTTTAATAAAGAAAGTGTATTTGTGTTTTCTTATTTATATAATATATAAAATAAAAATTTTAATTAAAAATATTGAAACGAAAAGATAACATAAAGCTCGTACCTTGGAAAGGAATTTGAAATGGGTTTTGGGATCGAAATTTGTACATTGTGAAAGAAGAAAATGCAGAGGTGATAGTTATTTGTTATATGTTTTTTCCCTTTTGAAGAGTTTGGTGATATAAATAATGTTAACGTTTGAAATACAATTTTACATATTGAAATGAATTTAGAACTTTTAATATAGATTTAATTTATTTGTGTTTAATAGTCTTAAATTTATTATTTTAAAATATATTGATATAGATTTATTTTAATTTTAGATTTAATCATGTAAGAATTATTTTTAAAGTAAAATTTAAATAATGATTTATATTGAAAAAGATTTGATTCTTTTTAATATTTTTTTTTTTTTTTGTAAGTTAGGTAGTATCTTTTCTATTTTCCATTTATAAATGCAGGACAGGCTACATTAAAAATATATATACTTGGCCTCAACCTGCCCGTAGGAAACCAGGTCTGTTGCCCTTCTTAGTGCTTTGTATGCTTGCCAAAATTGATATTGTCTCCTTAACCTATATAACGCATTTACTAGCTGTCCTACTATTCCACCATGTTTAAACAGGTAACAAAAAATAAGTTCAGGTATAAAACATAGCATGAGTTGCCATACTTCCAAAAAAACCTAGTTCCTATGTAACTGTAAAAACTATCCATCAGAAGATGAGATTGGGGTTGGATCCTTTGCATGCGATCTGGGCATGTCCACCTGATGCAGCTGCTGTAGCAGTTTCTCCATACGTTCCATCCTATCATCCATTCTCTGAATGCGATCAGTAACTTGATATTGAGTTATTTTGATGTGCTGCAGGTGGCTTTCAATCTTCTCCAGCAAATCTTTAAGAAAGGATTCTGTCTTTGGTTGCACTTTGAACTCAGGAGGATGTGCACTTTGGATTGCTTTAGCAAGGAGGCATTTCACCAACCAGTATGTATGAATGGTTTGGTTAAATAAACTGAGGCGACCTCGGGTGTTACCAGGGTCATGAATAAAATCTAGAATGTCAGCTTCAGCCTCAGTATCTTCCATGTCTATCTGCAATTCTCTTTCCCAGCCACGGATTTGCATGCGGGTTGGAGAGGAATTACCTAGAATGTAGTTCACTACAAGATTTTCCAGATGCTCTTGACTAGTTTTCCTTCCTCGTTTCTTTGGTTCCGGATCCTGCTGCACCTGTTTCCCCTTAGCTGTTTCTGAGCGGAGGCCATGTTTCCCCATGATGCCTTGGTCCCTAATCAGGAGAACATACATACAGATGATAACCAGAAAAATAACAAGCATACAGATAGTCCCTCTGTTTCCATTAAGGTCAGTTTCAAAAACCATTTGTGTCTGCCAGCAATTCGTAGAACCATACCGCCATAAAACATTGCAGACGAAGCATGAACAGCAGAGAATTCCTCCAACCCAAATAACATAACGCGGAATCCCTGAAAAACATAAAGGCGTGCTACAGGCCAGAGGGAGAAAAGCAGACTCTACAGGCGCAAACTGACAATCCATACAAACCCAATAAAACCCAACCTGTAAAAACCCTGACCACCCTAAGAATGTATCATTTGCATGCCTGTAGAAAGGAAAGCACTGAACGAGATAAACCATAAGATGATGGTAGACCCAACCCTGAAACTCTTGAGGACATTTCGTCCAAGTAATGACAATTATAAACCCGGAGCAGAGCCCCCAGGAGCAGAGAAGGGGCAGACTGAAACACACAGTATACCGCTTTTGAGACTTAGAATTTTTAAAACTGTTGCCGGAATTGGTATACAGTATACCGAGACAAAGACAATTAAACAAAGGGGGGTCCCGAAAACATGGTCGGACAGGGATTTTAGGTGGGGAGAAGACTGTTAAAACGCTCAGAAAACAGCGAATCCAACAAAAACTCTGCCAGAATTTACCATGAAATATAAGCTCCATGAAGACGAGGCTGAAGGTTAAAACATACCAGACTACAGTTGCAGAATTAACAGGTTGGTCGCACCTCCAGTTCACCTTCCAAGCTCTTGCATGCGCCAAGCTTTGCATGAGCGTTATGGTGGAAGGCGGAGGGAAGCTTACCTTAATCGAACCATGCGATACGGACGCTGACAGATTTTCCTTACCAGTTCTCGACATCATAAACCTCGCACAAGTGATCTCCTCTGCCATTGATGAGTCTTGGCGGTGGACCATCATGTGGATTAATTATCCGAGGAGTGGCGGGCCGTCGACCGGCCACGCGCTGTCCTATTTGCCATCTGTTCACCCCGATCGGGGATTCAGTTTAATTTATATCCAATTTAATTTATGTTTCAATAAGTATTCTTTTTAATACTTATTGAAACATAAATTAAATTGGATATAAATTAAACTGAATCTATATTATTGTTTCATAACACTATTTATATTATGTATAAATTTAACATTTATTTTTCTTTATATATTTTTAATTTTAATTTTATTCTCATATAGAAAAAAAAGTAGATTAACATTTAAAAACATTATTATAGGTATGAAATTTTTACACATTTAGTAACTCAATGAGCTTGGAAAATTAAAAGCCTTGTGTCCTTTTGTCTTCCAACTGCCTTACATAATCCATGGACTCCGTTTTCCTTTCTTCGAATTCCTTAATATCAATCTCATCCTGCTCTTCGTCGCCGAGCTTGCATGGGCGGGAAGGACTGGCAGTGGTAATGATAGAATCCTCCATACACTCTTTCTGTGCTTCACTCTCCGCAAAGCAAACAATTGTCTCAGACCAGCACTCCACGGCATTTTCCGGAACAGATGGCTTATATTTCAACAACTTCGCATACTCGTTTAGAACATGGAACATGTAGTCATATACATTTGACATTTTTAATTCGTTCAGAATAAATTCTCTGGCTCCCTGTCCAATATCTTTTGCCTGCAGAAAACCAAATTTAGATTACTAAACTTAATTTCCTGTCTGAAGATAAAATTATCTGAATGGCAGCTCTACTGTAAATAATTTACCTTATCTTTATTATTATTTCCCCAGTTAACAGCGAATTGAATGGATTCACACTTTTTATCGGCTCTTACAGGCCAGTAATGGTGTAGGGGAAATAGCCCTCTCAGAAAGAATTCATAGTATTGTGGTGTTATCAACAGAGTTGGCGAATCACATGCCAAAATATTTTTTAGACTAACTGACCAGGCGTTCCCCTCGATGTATATCTTGAATCTGGCTCACAGAAATTAAAAATCAATAAAATTAAGAAGAGCACTTATAATCATTAGTCAGTAAAAATAAATAAAGAAAACATCCATTTTAACTTACACCAACTTTATGCGGTGAATTAACCATTTATAAGGAGGCAATCTAACTTTTATTGGATGTTGTGAGCTTGTGAATTTCAATTACTCTTTCTCCAATATATAAATGCATTTCTCTGTCTTTAATATATAAATTCAATCAGTGTGGCATATCTCAACTTACTCTTCTCCTAAATTTCTACATAATGTTAAACAAAATCAATCGAAACATATATTCACAAAAATTCAAAACTTTAAAACAAAATCCATAAGAACATATATTCACAGAAATTCAAAAGTTTAAAATAACATGACCAAACTATTTTGCAAATCCACATTTGGCCAATATTAAACAAAATTAATCAATGATTTCGCTTCATACTATAAGAAATTCCAGCTGCAATTAAATGTTTATCACTTATATTAAAATGTAACTTTGTAAAATATTTTTAAAACTAACATAGATTCATCTAAAGCACAGATTTAACATGAGTTGTTTGTTGCAAATTTATTTTAGAGTGCAAAAAATAACTTGTAATTTTTTACCGTTTAAATTGAGTTTTTGACTATGATAAAGATTACATAACATGTGTATTGAGCGATTTTATATTAATTCATGTTAAAATATTTTATTCATAACTTACTTATCTCTGTAAAATTATATTATTTAAGATAGACATTTAAATATTGTATTTATTACTTGAAGAGTGAAAGTGAAATATCAACAAAGCATGTAAGCCAAAATTTCATTTAAAATGGTGTTAGAGTGACCATAAATGAAAGATACAGACTACACACACCTAAAACTATGAAAGATTGGAGAGAACACACACTTGAAAACAAAAGATACTCAATTTACATGAAATGAAAAATCACAAAGGAGAAATTCTCATGGTGTAAGACTATAGTAAACTAGGAAACTACTGCTACAAGACTATCTAGCTAGAGTTGTGTACAAATTCAACTATGCATCTTCCTATTCTTGATCATCTACTTTTATATACAAAACTAAGTCAGTTATTTTCTCTTTTGATGCTGAATAGGTTAAGGTGTTGGTGTCCTTTCAAACGTGAGGAGGTCATGGCGGTGAAGGTGAGGTGGTGTTTGGTGGTTGACAAGCGGTAATTATTTCCAACACTCCCCCTTAAACCTTTAATTATGACTGGAAACTTAACCATGACTTAACATAACATAAACATGTATACTGGTCTAAGTCTCAGCTAGGATTAGAATGACTCAAAAACTTTGACATCAAGTCTTTAGATAGATTTATTTTTCCTCTTCTTCCACACCATGCACCCTATCCTTCATCTTTTCCTTTTTGTTGTAGGATCCAAATTTCACTTTATTCATTTATTGTTGCATATCTTCCATCATTAAATCTTTGTTTATCATAAAAAAACTGAAAATAATTTGAGGGTGTCCATGGATGTCCTCTACGTCTTCATAAATCTTCTCGTATGTGGACTGTTGCCACATATAATCTCTTATACTTTTTGTTTATTGCCAATTCGATGCAGCATAAGCTCATAATAAACTTTTATCTGTTAAGGAATTCAATACATGAAATTTCATTGACATTTTTATTTTTAGTATCATCCATGTTGTCCTCAGCATTCATTTTTGCAACTTCTATGTAGACATCATCAACACATGGTGTTTCAAGTCATGCTTCAACGAACTTTAATTCTTCATACTTTGTTGATTCTTCTCGGTTTCTTCTAACATCTGCACCCACACAATCAATGTTAAGTTTATATGAAAAAAACATCTTAAAACCCATATTGGTTAACTTCATTTTACTATGGAATGAATTTTTCTTCTCTTCTTCATTCTTTGACTCTCTCAATGTCTCATAGTCTTGATTCTCCGCCTCTACTTTTGCAAACATGTTTTCTTCCACTTGGTTTCCAAACACATGTGGGTTTCTATCTCAAAATAACAAAGTTTAAATAAGATGTTTTGTTGCATGATCTGCAACCACTCATCACTAGTTAATTGTTCGTCACCAAAGTTAACATCAAAAATTTCAATTGCTACGTACGCTCAATCAGTTGTTTCTCCATTGGAAACAATATCTATTCCAAAATCATCTCTTGTTAGTAACACATCATCAACAACGTGATGACATTCACCAAACTCTTCATCTATCTATATATTCTCTACTAAAAATCCATCTTCATTTTCATCTTCAAACTATGCTACAACAGGTTGCACAACATTAGTATCTTTGACTTGATTACTCTCCCTATATCCATGTATGCTATATATTGATTAAGTTTTATTGAGAATGTAGAGCATTCTACAGAGCCAGACTCTCCTCGTTCTGACTCTATTTCATAGAGCTCACAAGTGAGTTTTTAATTTATTAATTCAACATCACATTTTATCATGGTATCACAGCTTTAGTGTTGAATCATATCCAGACCGTTGTGATCCCTATGAGTATCCAGGTGGCAAAGGAAAAGCCCCTGATGACTAAGTGATTTTTTTTTTTTTTTACAGGAATTGAGCAAATAAGTGCGGGTTATTGAGGAACAATGGCACTAATTGTCACGGTTCCTACAGTAACAGTCGCGCCGATAATGCAGATTTGACCAAAACAAAGGCTCCCACAAAGGAAATACTTATTGTGTTTTATTTCTGCCACGATCGTCACGGAAATTGTGTCAGTAAGTGTGCTGAGGAGATCTGAAATAGATCTTAGCCAGTGGGCACCACTGATGAAGGGTGAAAGGTGGCCGATGAAGATATATGGTAAAATTTCACCAATGAAGGAAGAGATTTGAAGCATATATTGCTAGTGTAGAGGAGTCGAGAGCCTGTTGCACAATGTGAAAAACAACCTGCTGGGTTTATCACAGATCAGGTATATCTGTATCGTGGTATTGCTTTCTGTAAGGATCTGGGGTAGATCCATCATTTTTTTCCTGTAAATTATTTAATTTTTTTTTTTTTTTAATTGTCAAGATGAATAATGAAATAATCGAAGCATACTTGAACGAGAGCAACAAGCTCAAAGGTTCCAATTACTCTAATTGGAAGTTTAAGATGCAGAATGTGCTAGAAGAATAGAGTGCTTAGGCGATTGGAAATTGAGATGAGACAAATCCAACAATGGGAGTCATGTCGATTCCAAACTGGGAGAAGAGAGAAGGTAGAGAAAAGACCTTGTTGAAGATGTTAGTGAAAGACTGTATCATACCACATATCAGAGAATGCAAATTAACGAGTGCGGTTTGGACGGTATTGAAGGATTTTTATGAGATCAGGAATACAAATCATCTTATTTTTTTGAAGAGCAAGATTATATCCATAAATATGGATGAGAATGAAACAATTGATTCTTTCATATCGCGGATTAAAGATCTAAAGAACAAATTGGGAGATATCAGTGAGATAGTTTTAGATGCAGATTTGGTCATGACTACCATGAATGGTATGACTGATGATTACCAAATTTTCATCACTAGGATAAGTGTGAGAGAGAAAATCCCAACTTTTGAAGAACTCAAAGGAATATTAATGCAAGAAGAAGAAACCCTATGGTGTAATACAAAACACCCCATAAAGAAATAACCTCTACCCCGGTGTTAGAACCAACTCCGCAATTCCAGCAGAATTGGTATATAAAATTTGAATATAATGTTATATAAACACCATATCCATAAACCGTGTTTTTGAAACTCCATTGAAGTGCCAAATTGGATATGAATATGAAAGGTCTATATCTTTTATTCTTCTAGTTATTTTTTTATCGTGGCTCCCGGTGATATAATTTTTAAAATGCACATATGTTGTTACTTATACGACTAATGTCGAAAGGATGTTCTAAAATATATAGGCATTCATACCCCTCCAAAGACTTCAAAATATGAATAAGGGTAGATATTTTTCCTCCCAAAACTGTAACATCCATGTTCTAAAACATTCTCCAATAGTAGGGTACTACCAACTAGCATTGACTTTCAGGGTGTTTAACACTCATCCAAATGGAAATAGAGAAAGAACATTGTATGAATAAATGTATCTCAAATCTGACATAGAAAGCATTTTCATGAACCTTGGAAACCCCATTTGTAAATATTTTCCCACGTGAAGACCTTGTTTCTCCATATGAACTATCCAAATAGTTTTCTCTTTAGTGGCATATGCCATGTCTATGCCTTCTAGATCTATATTTTTTCATCTTGTACATTTAAGGAAGAAGTAGAAGATCTCAACTGAGATCTCATGAACTGATATTTGACCCTATGAGAGGCCTCTGTTCCAGCATAGATTATCAGAAGATCTCCCAAACGAAATATGCTCCAAAATCAATTGATTAATATACCTATTTCATATGTTAGTGTATGCTCCATTTATACCCAATTCCACCACATTATTCCAAGTGGGATATAACTTTAATGGATCCCAATCTATATGTATTTTGAAAATGTAATAAATACCTTTGACATGTAGTTGTAGTATGAACTCTTTTAGCAGAAGATGATCACACAATATAACATACATGGGGTCAACACAAATTTTAATCGATATTCGAATGCTAATATTTCATTGAATATTTTCAAGGACCACCATTTTACTTTCATGAAGCCCCTTCATATATAGGAACCATTCTTTGAATACCATGCCCCCTTCCCAATAAAATGCTATGTAGACTAGTTTTTATAGTATTTTTCTTTGACGATCAACATCGATAATCTAGAGCCAGATATGGTGTGCCAGAAGATATTTGTAAAAATTTCCCAACCAAAGACTTAGTTATGTTTTAATCCCCATCCACCCATCTCCTTATGCTTTTTGATTTCATCCAATTACGCAAGATATATTTTATGCTTATCCTTTGCACCAACCCATATGAAAATTTCAAAAATGGCATTAATTATTTTCATGATAAGTATGAGGAGGACGTATAAGTGTAGTAGATAAACCGAAATATTCTACAAAACCAGCTGATGAAGGATCATTATGCCACCCAGTGATATCGATGTGTGAGGCTAGGTGGACAATCTTCAGTAAAACCTGTCTTCTAGCCATTGCCAATCCGAGTTGAGATATTTGTTTGGTTTCATCCTGAAACCAAGGCATGTGAAACCAGCCTCTAAGGGAGAGGATGTAACTACAAGGATGCTTCAATATCTGATGTTTTCAGTAGATGCATAAATAAGCAATGACTTCAAGTTTACTGTGAATAATCCATATGCCTCACCAAATTTTGAAATGATATGATTATGTTCCCGTTGATTTGATGAGGCCTATCCAAATAGAACAACATCATAGAAAAACATAAGTTGTGATATAGATACCTATTTTGTGAGATGTACACCTGTAATTTCCCCTTGAACCTTGGCCTCAAAGATGCGCCTACTAATCCCATAAATGACTAATTGAAACAACAATGGAGAAAGAGAGAAACCTAATCGAAGATATTGAATTCCTGGAAAATAATTAATGGAATTCCATTAATGAAAATTGCATAGCTCACCGAGGAGACACATTCCATAATCTAGCATACGAGCCGAACGGAGATGCCAATCTTGTGTATGATTAGACGAAGTAAGGTAATGTCCACACAGTCATATGCACGATGTAGGTCTATTTTTAAAATGATGGTGTCCTTTATACATGTCTTAATAGAGTGTATAGACTCATGAGCAATGGCCACGACATCCAAGATCTAATGGTTCTTCAAGAAACCAATTTTTTTATGGGATATAAATACATAGAGATTCTCAAAAAATGTTGCAATAATATTAGATATCATCTTGCATATAATATTACACAAGGACATGAGCCTGTACTGATGGAATTATGTAGTATTTGACGACTTAGGAATAAATTTGATGATTTTTATGTTAATAGCACTGATGAATTTATTTAAATGCCGAGATTCCTCCACCATGTTTTACAAGTCTACTCACATGATATCATGAACATGAGTAAAAAAATTGATGGTGAATTTGTCCCTTGAGAAATATCTAAGCAATGAAATGATTTTTTCTGTTGAAATTGACTCATCTATAGCCATATCATTTTGTGAACATATGTGGATAGGATAAATTTTACTCAGGATAATTATTAATATCCACATGATTTGCAACTATACACAAATTCCCAAAATAATCAATCGCTACCTGTTGTCGCTGCGACAAACACCCTCCAAACTTTTTCCTACACTTGAATTTTGAGGCCTATTGTGGATCTTGCGATCGGTTTTTCCATAGTAAATTTTTTTTTAGTTGATGGTCTTGAGCACTCTTTTTGGATTAGAAGTGTCGAAGTCTCTTTTTCAGACATGCTCAAAATGGTACAAGTTCATGAGTGCACTCTTTCACGCAAGCTTGAACAAGAATAACATGTTCCATCAAGATTGTCCATGTGTGATCTCAGATCCATGTCGACAGTTAGTGCACACTCACATTGAAAACCCCTCATTGTGTTTGCGATCATGCTTCTATTTTGGTGAGTTTCTCTAACTGTCACTTTCGTGCATTTTCACAATTGTAAGTATTGTTTTTATGTTTTTGATTGTCACTTGCACTTTATTTACCATTAATTAGTGCCAATTTTATGTTATTTTTTCCCTGGAATGTGTTATTTTTACCGTCGTTCACATATCGCAAATGCCGTCCCCACTTTAATTTTCATATAGCAAGTGTTTTCTTTTGGCATGGGAATTGTCGCTTATCATGAAAATTGGAATTTTGGTTTGTTTCAAGGGGAAATATTTGTGATAATAATTTTTTCTTATCATTTAGGCATGTTTTTCAATCATTTCCAAAGTTTCATGCATTATCACACAAGTGTCACCATTTTCGTTGTAAAGTGTATCTTTAGTGCCACACTTGTTGTAAGTTGTCGCAAACGTTGTTGCACTAAGGGAAGTATGTGTTCATGTGTTTTGGATGATCTATGTTGTGCCTGAAAGTTTCTAATAGTGTGATCATTGTCAACTACTATCACTGTTCACATCAATTTCACTGATCCCTCACTTAGCCAAATTTTAGAAAATTTCCTGCAATTTAGCTTCATCTGGGCTTCCTGAACTACGCATTACGCAGTCCCATACCTCAATGAACCATCGCTATCCACATGTCATACAACTATATAACCATAAATTAGCCACCACTATCCACGTGTCATATTTTTAATAGGATGAAGGAAGATGACAAAATTTAAGCTCAATGTGTCATATTTTAATAGGATGAAGGAGGAGGACTAAACTTAAGCTCACCGATTCAATGCCACAAACAATGTTTGCACATGATAAACTATCGAGAAAAACACCATTGGCCTAATTAGATTTTAATTTATTTTTTATGTGATTAAATCCTTCGTAAGGATGGTATGTTTTATAGATTTTCTTTACTTACTCAAAGTGCCCTTTATGATCCGTGGAAATCTCTTTTTTATGAAACATCTTATTGCACCATTTATGTTTTAATGTCTTGTCTTTTAAAAATTTTGACTTAGTCATGTTACATTAAAATTATATTAAAATTATATTAAAAAATAAAAAAATAAATTAATAATTATAATTAAATTGAGGTAAAATAGTAAATTTACCTTGGTGGTTTCTTGACTGCAGATTTTAATAACCCATGGTTTTTCCCATAGTATTCTTATATAAGTGTGTATAATCTACTAGCCTAGATTCATCTTAACACCTAATCTACCAAGAGTCCAAAGAGATCAAATCTATTGAGGCACAAATTTTTTAGAGTGAAAATATATTTGATAGCTCCCCGAGCTTGATAGATCCATAGATAAAATGGATCTAGGCTAGTTTTATTTTGGACTCCCAATATTAATTGTTAAATGGGGTTTCAATTTAAAAAACAAAAATAAAAGAAAATGATGGTCAAATTATAAATAAAATAGAATGTTTTTTTATAATATTTAAATTAATTAATTGTTAAATAA
Organism: Pinus albicaulis; assembly: GCA_034641835.2. Classification (NCBI taxonomy): domain Eukaryota; kingdom Viridiplantae; phylum Streptophyta; class Pinopsida; order Pinales; family Pinaceae; genus Pinus; species Pinus albicaulis. The sequence goes on along the minus strand of CM076571.1, from coordinate 217,635,316 downwards.
ATAAATTCTATATTTACACTGGAGGTGTTCCTGTCTCGGCTTTGGTTGGGCAGATCTAGCCAATAATATTGTGATATTTTTGTCGTCTTCCCTCCAAATAAAATTTGACACGTGGAACTTGCTGACGTCGTGAAGTGCACCTCACCCTCGTCACTTTTGCTGCTTCAAAAAGATGGGTGAGCTTCATTTTCCTGTTCATTTCTCCAATTCATTTTTGATGAACATGTTAGAGTCCTATATCATAGTAATTAAAGTCAATTTAGTCTTTTTACATATTTTGGTTGATTTTTAAAGTTTAGCCACGATCTTATAAATATCAAAGTCTAAACTATTAGTTTAGAATAAAGTGTCTAAGCCAAAGTATGAAATATTACGACGGGTAAAACAAAGAAGTTTTAATTGTTGGTTTTCTTCCTAAGTATGATTTCTTAATAGGGTTGGTCACGTTTGAGAGGAAACAACATTATGCATATTGTATTTTCTTGATTTTCGAGTGAATGAAAAGGTTTGATTTATAGGGATTCCTGTATCAGTTCTAGATGGTGATGTTCTTTCCTCATTTTGTAAGTTTTCCTTAAGTTATTTCCATACCTTAAGTGTATGTCTTCATGTTTGGTTGAACTAGAACTTATCTCAGAATTCATTTAAAAAATGCTTTAATTTAGATTTCCAAGTATTCTATGTTTTCTTATTAAAATATCATTTAGAATTCATCCCACGGTTTGATTCTCTATATGTTGTTTTCATCATTATTGTACTCACCCTCCTACAAAAAATTAATTTGATTACACCACCAAGACTGCCTATATTTCCCATGTAGAAGACCCCCCATCTTTTTATCCCATCACTGGAGAAATAATCAATTTGACATGACTCCATGCTTAATGGATTTGTCTACCTTCCTCCTAGCAAACCTATAAATCTTATACCTCACTAAGAACCATACCTAGCCTAACATCTAAGTGATTGAACATTTCATACACAGAGAGAGACTTCTTTAAAGTTGGAAGGACTAGATTCCAACTTTCAAGTGGTTTGTGGGTACCTTTAAGTTTCTCTGCTCAGCCTGGAGAAACTACGGAGTGCTAGCAGAACATGATGCATATTTACACACAACCATTGTTTTTGATGATGCATTATCTTCATCCCCTTTCTATAAGGCCGGTTGAAGGTCTAAGACACAAAGAAATGAAAATAGTGGCAATGTGGTTGAGACAAGTCAAGCCTCGAAGTGGTGAAGTATATGCTTGATATGGATTCACATATGTGGAACATGCACCATAGTAACATGAATTTCATTCACATAAGGAATGTCCTAGATGATCTTACATCGGTGGGGAAATGATTTCGATATATACCTCCAGAAAAATCGTGTAACCATCATCCTAGTGCAAATTCTCTTTTTAATTCTTATTTTTTCGTGATAGCTCATTCTTCCTATCATCTTCATCTACATGTTCATAATTGGGATATGACAGTTTTTTTTTCCATCCAAGGAACCTGCCCCATAGTAAAGGCACCTCTCAAAGTTTGAACTGGTTCACCCAGATGAACTGGATGAAGAATTCAACACATTCCCCACTAGAAAAGCCTTTAACATTTTGAGAATGTGATACGATTGAATTAGAAGCATTGTTGGGAAGATATAGACTATGGTGGGAGATATGGCTTCTCATGGAGAAAGGTTTCAAAATATTATGAGCTAGGGAGATCCACCAACCACTACAATATTTTAATGTTTTTCTTGATAGATTTCTATATATTATTCCCTTCCAATAATAATTGCAATGCCTTTTGATTTTTTTCTCCTGCGCCATTAGAGTTTCTGCCACATGATTTCTTTTTACAAAAATTATAGAAAAAATGACAACATACTCCTTGATTTCTTAACATCCCTTTCATACCATGCATGAGGTAAGGATTTCTTTTCCTATGTAGAGGAATGGAATAATATAAAGAGTTCTCCATCGTTTAAATTATAGTAAGATTCAAGTTATTGATTTTAATTTTTGCAATTAATTTTTTGCAAAATTGTGATCTCCCTAATCATTTGATATTGATATGCATTTAGAAATTTATACTCATTTTTTAAAGAAAACACAAGTGCACCGGTTTGGAAATCTACGAGTCCAATCCTTTAGTATGAAGAAACTTGTAATGTTTCTTATATGCTTTAATTCTTTGCTATGTGTTTCCCATTGATCTAAAATAAATTTTGATCAAATTGGGATATATAAGGTTATTTTATGGTCTACTTAGTCATTGTATACTGCACGTTTATTTTGAATTCAAATTTCAAACAAATCCACTCTTAACTAGGGAGGCTTCACTTTGTTATTTTAATGGCTATATTTGGTCATTGTTTAAGCCTAAACTTTGCAATGTTTCTAGAAATATGTGTAACTAAACTCTTGGAGGTAGCAATTTTTGTAGGTTTTTTTACTTCAACGGTAAATAGAAATATGTTGCACCAAGATATGAATACCGTATCACATAATAATTGAGTCTAGTCATCATGAACAAATTGAAGAAAAAATGGCATACTATATTGAGCATATAATAGGGGGTAACAAATATAAAAATACATCTCAAAGTTAAAGAAAATATATAAAGTGATATATAAAATGTTAATCAAAAAATAGATACCTACAATATCTAGTAACAATAATGGCTTTTAAATTAAGAAACTGTATCGAATTCGTAATGGTAGTGATTAAATAATTTGAAATTTAGAGATATTTACAATATATACTCAATATAAAAATATTGTTTAATATTCCACAAAATAAATTAACATATCAAAAATTCATTGAATAAACTCATATAAATCCATTACATACTTTTCAAAAAAAAAAAAAAACTAATTGCCCATACCATCACCCTTCCAAAACACTGTCAAATTTCTTTCTCAAAAAATAGAAATGAGTTTACTTTATCATTCAAAAGAACATGAATTTAATGGTCGAGCAATATTTTTAACTGAATTTGACGAGAAAATCACCCATAACGGGCAATTTGCGTCAAATTCCATCCCTACCCATCACATCTTTAAATGATAATCCAAAAAAATAAGCAAAAGAAACTAAAAAGTAAATAAGGAATAATAAAGTTGAAGAGTGATGAGAAGACAATAGAATTCAACCTTAATAAGGATAAGAATTCTCCTTCAACATCCCAAACTAAATCTACATATGAACAAAAGTACCCATTAAGTGATGATGGATTCACTTAGACAGTCCAAAACGTTGGGTGATTAAAAAAACTTAAAAACAGGTTATTCCTCTCTTCTATAAAAGTACCCATTGTTAATTCGATACCTAAAAATAATAAATGAATTCAATACCTATAAATAATAAGGTCTTTGAATTTTTTAGTCGGTACGTTGTAGATACTAAATCCTTTGCAACGGTACCTATTGTTGGATGCATGTGTCATATTTCGCCCATGGTTTTTGGAAAACATTTTCTCATGATAATGCCACGTAGGCTTAGATTTTGCAATTTTACACCCATAAAGTCAAACTGACTTCTCCCTTGTATCAATTATTGTTTTATGAGTTTGGTTTTTTAATCATATTAAAATATTAAAATAAAGGTTAAATTTTACGTTTTAATTCCTATTTAGTTTTACAAAATTGTTGTTGGAAATTTATTATTATTTTTGTTAGTTTATTAGAGTTTTTATTGTTGGATATGCATTAATTCCAACCAACCCAACGGAATTCATTAAATGCAAAGAGATGTCTCGGAGTATCTGGAGAGTTCGTCGAGCTTCCTGAAGAAGGTATCTCCACCAACATTCCTGAATCCAGAAACTTCTCAGCTGTGTATAAATATCTCTTTTATGCAATGCAAATTCACGAGTTTGAGTGATAAGCTGCATTCTCTGATATGGTATCAGAGCCTACATTTGGGAGGCTAGAAGCAGTGTGAGTTTACTGTTGTGGGAAGAAACTCTGCAGTGTGCACGTTAAGCTGTGTGGAGAGCCTTCAGAAACGTTGTAGCTGTTGAACTTGCAATTTGTGTGGAGAAGATTGGCTGTCCAATGGAACATTGAAGGGCATATTTTCCAATAGGAGTAAGTTTCTGTGTGCAACCAGCTTGTAAAATCTGTTGCAGAGAAGTTTGTTTTTTTGTACTTTCTTGTGTTGCAGAAAACTATGTTTCTATTTGTAGTGGGTAAAAGCTCTGGTGAAGGACAAACTGGCTGCACCAGCTGGGCGGAGAAGTTTTCTTATGCGTTGGTAAGAGAAGGCCGAAGAAATCTGTCTTTAAATCGAAGTTTGGGCTTGGCTATTTGTATATATGCTGAAGGTTACTTTTATGTTAATTTTTTTTTATAGCCCGATTTTAAAAAAACTATTATGAATATTAAAGGTTTTATGCAAAAGTCTCAAACCAGTGAAAAAGTGAATTGTGGTAGTTATTAGTAATTGGAATTCCCTTAGTAAATGGTTTTGATTACTGCTAATTGCCATTTCTTTTGAAAATTTTAAAATTGAAGTGGAGAAATAAAGTATTGGAGTGCCTTGTGAAGTTTAGTATATGTTTATAACTCGTTCTTGAGGTGTTATTATTTGTAGCCATTAAAGTTATTGGTATTTAGAGTTTAATACTATGGAAAATGTATTAGCAGAGTCTTATTTATCTAAATCTGATAAGTTAGATGGTGAAAATTATGCAAATTGGAAGTTTAAGTTGTAGACTGTGATGGAAGGCTCTAATATGTGGACGATTGTGTTTGGAGATGAAGTGAAGCCAAAACCCCCTCAAGCCACAACTGCTGCAATTCAAGATTGGCAACGACGAGAAAACAAAGCGAAGGTATTGTTGCAGATGTCTGTTAAGGACAATATTATCACACACATTAGAGAGTGCAAGACATCCAAAGAGACATGGGAGACTGTCAAAAATTTGTATGAGATGAAGACCACAAATCGAATATTGTATTTAAAGAGTAAGCTTCTTTCAATTAAGATGGAAGAAAATGAAAATATTTCTAGTTTTATTTCTAGAATTAAGGACCTAAAAGATAAATTAGGTGACATTGGTGAAACAATATCTAGTACAGACTTGGTTACTATGACATTAAATGGAATGCTGGATGAGTATCAAATGTTTATCACTGGTCTTGCAGCTAGAGAGAAAGCTCGTACATTTGAAGAATTGGCAGGTATACTTATGCAGGAAGAAGAGCGAAGAAGAAGTCTTAATCAGAAACCCCCCAATTCAGATTTAGCATTGGTGGCTAAAGGAAAGCAAGCCTTCAAAGGAAAACAAGCCTTGAGAAAAATAAATGCAAAAGGCCATAGGTAAAATCATTTCAAGGTATGCCTTCACCAAGGTCAAATGTCAAATCAAGTAGAGATGGTGCATGTTAGTATTGTGGAAATCCTGGTCATTATGCTAAGAATTTCTTGAAAATAAGATCTTATTTATTTAAACTAAGAAGACATACAGGAAATTATGTTGATAGAGATGAGGCAATCAGTCATGAATTTAACAATCTTAAATTGTTTCTGACTAATGCTGCTTTTTCAGCAGAAACTGATGATGATAATGCTTGGTTTATAGATTCTGGTGCATCAATCCACATGTCATGCAAAAGAGATTGGTTTGATACTTATCATGAAGTGAATAATGGTGCACACACTTATTTAGGAGATAATAGATCACATGAAATAAAAGGATATGGTGATATAAGTGTTACTATGCCTAATGGACAAGAAAAACAAATTCGAAATGTGGTGTATGCTCCAGGATTAAAGAAGAAATTAATATCTATCTCTACTATTACAGATTAACATTTGAAAGTTGAATTTATGAAATCACAATGTTTGGTAAAGGATATGCAGGAAAACTACAAGGTTGTTGCAAAAGCAATGAGAGTTGGAGGATTATACAAGTTGAATGTGACAAAGAATAGGCATCAACCTTTGGCATCAACAGGCATGTCAAACATAGAGCTTTGGAATCAAAGGTATGGGCACTTAAATCATAATGACCTAATGTTACTTCAAAAGAAAATGATGGTAGAATGCCTTCCAAATATTAATGGTGAACACTTTGAATGTGAAGGTTGTGCACTAGGAAAACAACATAGGGAAGAATTTCATGTGCATGAAAATAAAAAAAATATGAAATACTTGAGCTAGTGCATACTGATGTATGTGATCCAATGCAAACTAGGTCACTTGGTGGAGCATATTACTTTCTTATATTTATTTATGATAGCACTAAATACACCTAGGTGTACTTTATAAGAAATAAAAGTGATGTGTTTGAATACTTTAAAGAATTCAAGAATATGGTAGAAAAACAATCAGGAAAGAGTATTAAAATTCTTCAATCAGATAAAGGTGGTGAGTACACTTCAGGAGCTTTTATCAAATAATGCAAACAAAATGGAATTGTGCAACAATTTAAAGTACCACATACACCTCAGCAAAATGCTGTAGCTGAAAGAAAGAATAGAACATATGTTGAAAAGTAAAGAACTTTCTAATAGCTTTTGGGCTGAAGCCATTAATACTGTTGTATATCTTAAAAATAGAAGTCCTACAAAATATATTGAGCACAAAACACCATTTTAAGCATTTTATGGTTTTAAACCTAAAGTTAGGCATTTAAGGATATTTGGATGCAAGGCCTTTACTCATTTTCCTAAGGAGGATAGGAGAAAATCAGATGCCAAAGCTATCAAATGCATTTTTATTGGATATTGTAGTAATCAAAAGGCATATAAAATGTATGATCCAAATACTCACAAGGTATTTGCAGGTAGAGATGTTATATTTCATGAGCATGCAGATAAACAAATGAAAGATGATGAATATAATGTATGGCATCCTACTTATAACTTTAAAGAAGATGAAGTTGTGGAATCATCTCAAGAAAGCATGGACATTCCAAAAGACAATTCAAGAAGCCAAAGCCCACAAAGAAGTGATGAAAGCACTCCACAGAGAAGAAGAAGAGAAGGTACTCCACAGTGTAATGAATCTCTAATAAGGTCAACACGGAAAATTCAAACCCCTATCAGGTATAAAGATTATTCTTTAATGTCTCAAGTAATGAATGTTTTTGAGCCTTCAAATTATGAAGAAGCCAAAAATCATAAATAATGGATGGAAGCTATGAAAGAAGAATATAACTCTATAATGAAAAATGAAACTTGGGAATTAACAGAATTACCTGAAAATAAAGTCCCTATAGGATCAAAATGGTTTTACAAGACAAAGTTTAATGCAGATGGTAGCATAGACAAGTATAAGGCAAGATTGGTTGCAAAAGGAAGGTATAGATTATGAAGATACCTTTGCTCCAGTAGCAAAAATGAACACAATTAGAATAATGATAGCATTGGCCACTAAATATGATTTGAATCTGTATCAATTAGATGTGAAGTCAGCTTTCCTAAATGGGGACTTAAAAGAGGAGATTTATCTTGTTCAACCAAAAGGATTTGAAAAGAAGGGACAAGAACACCTTTTATGCAAATCAAAAAAGGCCTTATATGGACTAAAACAAGCACCCGGATCTTGGTATGAGAAAATAGATAAATTCTTCATTCAGTAAGGATTTAACAAAAGAAAAAATGATCCTAATTTGTATGTCAAGACAGATGGAAATGGAGGCATAACATTAATCTCTATATATGTTGATGATCTAATAATAACAGGGAGTGCTGATAAAATGATTAATGATATAAAAAGGAAGCTATCACAGGAATTTGAGATGAAGGATCTTGGACAAATGCATTATTCTCTAGGTCTTGAAGTATGGAGAGATAATGGAAGAACTTGAATCACACAAAGCAAATATACAAACAAGGTACTAAAGAGATTTCATATGAAAGGATGTGAAGCAATTAGTACTCCATTAGAACAAAATATCAAGTTGAGAAATGATGATGGAACAAAGGAGGTGGATGGAACATTGTATCGACAATTAGTGGGAAGCCTGAATTATCTCACTACCACTAGACCGGATATTGCTTATGCAGTAAGCATACTTAGTCAATTTATGGCTAAGCCTCTTGAGAGCCATTGGATAGCTGCAAAAAGGGTCCTTCGATATTTAAAGGGAACTATCAATTTTGGTATTGAATATAATAATGATTGTAAAGTTGAATTGACAGGTCATTCTGATTCTGAGTGGGCCGAAAATCCAGATGACATGAAATCCACCACTGGATATGTGTTAAATATAGGATCGGGAGCGATATCATGGAGCAGTAAGAAACAACCAACAATGTCCTTGTCATCAACTGAAGCATAATATAAAGCATTATGTAGTACCACCTGTGAAGCTATATGGCTCAAAAGAATACTTGAAGATGTTCGTGAAGTTCAAGAAGAACCTACAGTGATGAGATGTGATAATCAAAGCACCATAAAATTGGCAAACAATCCTATATGTCATGCAAGGTCAAAGCACATAGACACACAATATCATTTTGTAAGAGAAAAGGTCCAATCAAAAGAAATTGACTTAATATATTGTAATACAAATTAGAATGTAGCTGACATATTCACTAAGCCTCTTAGGAAGGCTAAATTTGAGATTTGTAGAAGTAATTTATGTGTTGTAGAAAATCCAAATTATATTGTAAGCCTAGCTAAGACTCAGACCAACAGACATGTCAATTAAGAGTATGTTTGTGTCTCCTGTATAGTGTGTCTGTATATGGTTGGAATTAAGGGGGAGTGTTGGATATGCATTAATTCCAACCAACCTAGCCGACTTCATTAAATGCAAAGAGTTGTCTCGGAGTATCTGGAGAGTTCGTCAAGCTTCCTGAAGAAGCTATCTCCACTGACATTCCTGAATCCAGAAACTTCTCAGCTATGTATAAATATCTCTTTTATGCAATGCAAATTCACCAGTTTGAGTGATAAGCCGCGTTCTCTGATATTTATAAATTGATAACATTAATTAAATAAATTTAAGAGAGACATTAAATTGATGCAAGAGATTTTTTTGTTTCCAAATTAGTGTATAAGACTTTTTTTTTTTGTGAGACAAGTGACTATTGAGTCTATAAAAACATACAAACTCTACTCCTTAATTTTACACTATAATTTCTTAAAAAGAAACACATACTCTTAACTATTAGATCCACTCAAACTATATATAATATTCTATTTTAAATCAATATCTTTTTTATTATAAAATATTTTAATAAACATTTTATCATTAACTTACTCTACAAACCTAACTAAAATTATAATATTAAAACCTTAATTTAAATTTAATTAAATTATAACTAAAACTGAAATATTAAAATTTTATCAAAAAGATTTAAAATTTTTGAAATACCAACCAATTTTGAAATACCAACCAACAACTTTCGTTAATCAAAATAAAATAAAGTCACTTTATTAAAAAACATTAAATTGGCCGTTGACTTTTCTACCTGCCTCACAAACTCCATATCAAATAGAGAAGTTGACTCACTGATTTGTAAATATATTATAAATTTTTATTTTTATTTTATAATTCAAGTTTGTCAATCTCTCTAATTTAGATCGAGAGTCGATATCTCTCTTTTAAATATATTTATATTATATTAATTTTGAGAATATTAAAATATTTAAATTAAATATTTTTAAATAAAAAATTTAAAAAAGAGGTTGAATAGGCCGATGACCTCGACGATTATGTTTAGATTCCTTTCCACCCACACTATGTATTTTTAAAATCTCCGTATTGGTTGGGACGTGCGAGATTATATTCCTTTCGACCCTCACCCCGTATTTTTAAAACCACCTCATTTGTAGGGAAGTGGGAGATTTTAAAATATATTCAGATGGGATATTTTCATGGCATCGATACAAGAAATAGAGGTGTCATATATCAGTTTTGAAAGGTTAATTTAAATTTAAATTTATATATTATTGTTTTTTTTTTCAGGTTAAAGAATCTTCTTGCAATATATTACAGATCTTGTTTCGAAATATCTGTGTAATGTACAACACTCATTTACTTTAGCTATATTAAGTTATACCCTTAGTTACAAAATTAATATTTTATGTTAATTTTTTTAGTTAATAAAATCCTTGGTAGGGTTTGTAGGTGTCACATATTTTCAATGCTTGCAATGTTCGAAGTGCCCTTTATGATCGTTGAAGTCTCTCCCTTACGAATCTTATTTTTTTTGGACTTCCCATCTTAATTGTTAGTTTTTTATCGTCAAAACAAAAATAAAAGAAAATGGAATGAAAATAAAATTACAGAAAGAAAAGAAATTGAAATGAAAATAAAATTATAAATAAATACAATGTTTCTTCTTTGCAATATTTTAACTAATTGATTTTTAAATCGTATAAATGGTAGATATAATAAAATTTAATAGTGAATAGATTTTTAATTTCAAAAATAAATTTTAATAACGTAAAAAAATAAAAATATTTTGGAATTTTTTTTAAAGAATTATATATCACTATAAATATTAAAAGAAAAGTGGAAAAGAGTACTCGAAAAAACATATAATAAAATAAAATGGAAAACAATTGAATAATAATGTATAAAATTGAATAATATTACTAAGATTTGAAATCATTGAAACCAGAATTATTATTATCATTCACATCCATCTTTATTTAGCTCTAAAAGTGCCCTCTCAAAAATATTATCCTTTCTTCTCAAGTTTGTAATATTTGTTTTTTTGAAATATATATATGAATTTAAAAACTTACATCATTTTAAAATTAGGAATATAAGTGTTTGTGAAAAATTGGGAATAATGGACAGTATTAGGAATTTGACTTATGTGAATTATAAATTGTGTATAAATTTTTTCTGTGAAAATCACATCAAAATAAATTTAGTCAATTTACTAAATTTACTTTGATGTGATTTTCACCAAAAAAATTTATACACAATCAATGTACACTTTGAGTAGGCATAATGGTTAAGAGTATGTATTTCCTCCTAAAAGGTCACAAGTTAAAAACTAGAGGGAGGTCGGATATGAATTCCTTCATAGAAAGCATATCATTCCATAGAGGTGATTCCCTTGTCCCACAAACAAGGGAGTCCCATGCCTTGATTTGGAATTTGGCTTGGATATGACTTGAAAAGGTATATTGTTATATACAACTTAGAGGGCATGATGGTTAATATCATGTGTACAAAAGAGTCTTATAAACCAATTTGATGTCTAGCTTGATCATGACCGTAAAATTGAATTATTATTATTATTATTATTATGATAGTGAACAAGAAATCTTTCCATAAAATCATTTAAAGTAAGGAGAAAACAATCTTGTTAAGAAAAAAACATTTCTACATATAAATATACAATTTCTACATAAACAATTTTAATAAAAAAATTGCGTAGTAATAAAATAAATTAAGACATACTATTTTAAATACTATATAAATGAAGTTAATATAGTCTTGGGTGAAGGCTTAAATGTTAAAATTACAACCAATTTATTATTTCCAACCACATCTCAAAGCCTAAACATTTGTGGTTAGATGGAGAAATTGTTTTAGCACATAAATACTAAAAACAACTCCAATATTTAGGGGAAAGTTTGTTGGGTTTTAAATTAATTAAAATTTATAATTATTAAGAGATAATAATTCACAATGGTTTATATAAATGGATAAAAATAATTAAATACTATAATAAAACAACCTTTTTAATTATTGGATTGTTAGGACTAACTCTATCTATACATGTTATAGGGAATTATTCCGAAAAACAAGGCTAGCTACGGAAAAAGGAATAAATTCCAAACTGTATTTAGGATGATGGAAAAAGAATAATGGAGTAATAAATCCAATACCTTATGTTTCTTACTTTACTTTATCCAATCATTCTGTTTCTTACTTTACTTTATCAATTCATTCGACCTAGAACCTAGAATTAAAAGTAATTTTGTTAAGTTTTGCTAATACAATTGTAAGAAAATATATGCTATGTTCAAGAACACTAACAAGAACACTAATGGTTGGTTACAATGTTTAAGTTTGCTGCCGGTTTTGACCTTTCTCGACATTTACATTTACAACTTTATAGTATGTAAGGGAAATACAAGTTGTTAGGAGAGTTTTCAATTGGAAAAGTAATCTATTTTTTTTACTCTAATTATATGATTTTTATTGTGAGGTGTTCATAGATATTTACATTTAATAAATAAATGTAAAATTATTATGGACTAATTAGATATTTTAATAATATTTTTTTAATCATATAAATATAATAATAAATATTAACGAAATAAAATTATTATAATCAAGTCCATAATGGTTATATATGCTAATTTTGTATGGTATGACATTAACAATAGATAAAGATAATTTGTAGAAATATTTTGAAATTAACTCTCTTTATAATCTTATTTAGAAACAATTGTAATTGTAAATATACTTCTCTGTATGGAACAAAGAAATTCACTTTTAAGGTTGTTGTTTCCTATATTATGTGATATGAATGTGGACTTTGTGGTCATAGTATCACTAGAGTGTAATAGAGAAAGATCAAGTTAATGTTATTAAAAAAAATATGCTATATATTATTATCCTCATAAAAGTTGTTGTTTTCTTTGTTTAGAATGTAATTATAACTACATACTTATGTAAAAATAAAGATAGAGAAATTAAAATGAAAAATAATAAGCTTTTTATATTTGATTATAATATATTATCAAGAATTTATTAATCTTAATATAAAAAAATAAAAATAAAAATTATTTAAATAAATAAATAAATAAAAATCAATAATATCTGTTTTCAAGAACTTTATAATGAAAGATAAATTTCAATATGATTTATTGGATTTTCAAGAACGTTATAATGAAAGAGAGATTGGAAAGAATGTGTATTTCAAAGATATTTGAAAAAATGAACATTTTTTTCCCTTAAATAGATTAAGTATATTTATATACATGTTTAAAATATTTGTTATAATATAAAAGGAAATCACTAATTCAATTCAAGTAATAAAAAATACCTGTGATGGCACTGCTCTGATAATTTGGAGTTGGGAAACCCTTCCTTCTCTTCGTTATCCCAATCCTATATATAATGATTCAAACATGAGAGCTTGAAGTCCCTTATAAGCCCAACGGAATTTCTTATGGTTGGACACCTTACCTGCTCATAAAGACGACCGTTCCAGTTGGGCTTGTCCTTGCATTTCATAAGATTACGTCTCACTTTGGCCACTGTGGGATTCCCTTTCCAGTAGGCTGTGGGATGTCTTTTCTCCCACTGTAATTTTCGGCTGCCATTTACGATCTCCTTCACTAATGTTTCCCATGTTGGTGTTCCAATCTCCGGCCTGTACGAATCTAAATGTTAACTCGAAATTCCAGTCTAGCATTCACCTCATTTAATATAATATTTGTTCGGTAATTGCAATATTTGCAAGCATTATGGACCAATCAGGTCACCATTAAATACAATATTGAACATATACGGCTAGACCTGAATGGTATCTGAATCATTTAAGATCTAACACTGTAGTTTTGAAATCTAATCTATCATATGACTTTGTATATTCTGAATATCTGGCATTTACAGGATTTTTCCACAGCTTTAATAGACAATTTATGAGAAAAAGTGAGTTACAAATTCCTTTTTATTTATAATGACGGTGGAATTTGGAAATGAAATAAATAAAATATTATATTAAAGCAGTATCAATATAAATATTTAACATTCTAGATGCTTGAGAATCCTCGCATATATATATATGCCACAGTTTTAAAACATTCCGGAATTTGCAATCTTCATAAATCTTATGATAGCATGAACCTAAATTCTACTTTCCCTCCAAAAATCAAAACAGCCTGTTGTTTATAAGCTACCGAGTGTAATCATGTAAGCAGAGTCATGTTGTTATTATGAAAGCATAAGGTATACGGTTAATAGGAAGATTTATATTCAATTTGGTTTGCGTTAAGTTGTTCCGACAGATCGTGCCTCTATCACGAGTGTAATAGTTAGAATTTTTATTGCAAACTTTGGAATATTTCATAAATATGATAATGAAATATGATATACAAGAACATCAATTTCGATTTTGATTTATTTTTTGATCGAAAATTACTCTTTGTATCAAATTTTCGTCTAAACAATATGTCATCCCGTTACGCTTAAATAATCTCTCCCAGCACTACGTTGAAAAAAGCTAACGAGTTAATGCTAGTTTAATTGAGAATGCACAATAAACATAATTAACCTCCAACCTCATGCAGACCTTGGTTCGGATTGTCATGCTAATAAAACACGGATGTAATAAATCGAATGCTGATAATGTATTGGAACTTTAGATATGAAATAGGCCTATGTTAATTACAGAATTCAACAGGGTATATTGAACTTACCAACCCCAGAAAGACCAATCTGGGAACGCAATATCGAAAGAATCTTCAGTACCGCAATAGCGAAACAGCGGGGGAGGAGATTTGGCCGGATTTCTATAGTCTGCTCGTTTGAAAATGGGTCTGTCATCACAATTGAACATCAAGTCCAAGTCTGGAACCATTCCGGGGTATAATTTCAGCAGCTGGGCAATTCCCCATATTGTAAACAGATCTCTGGTCTGATAAGATTTTCGATACAACTCTACAAACATCCTGCCATCAACAAGCGTCAACCTGAAATACGCGGATTTCTTTGCTGCTTCAACCATGTCCAACGTAATTCCAGTCTTGGCCCAGGGTTTCATGTCCTGCCGAATCCACTTGAAATAAAACGGGCACGACGAGGTTTCATGATCATATCTAGGGTTTCCCGGAACTTGAAACCCTAGTTGCGAAAACACAGCGCTGGGCGAACAATTCAGCATTTTCTGGGTCCACGCTATTCTCTCCCGAGTGGGGGCATTCATGAACTCTTCCTGATTCGGAAGCGGCCGAAACATATTGGTGGGCACTATTCGTGCTTCCCAGCTGTCATCAGACTGTTAAGATCAAATTTCAATAAAAATTCAGTTCTGGGTTATATTGGCAGTTTCATATAGAATAAATTGTGAAGTAAAGCTTAAATCGAAACTGATCATACCCAAAGCTTCAGAAGAAAGAAGATGGGCACGGCTATAATCGCCATAAACAACAGCGTCCGGCAATATCCAATTGTAATTTTCCGGGGTCTCACTTTACGTCGGACCATTTCGCCCATTTCTGTTGGATCGTTTTTCTAACAAATCCTGCAACTCACGTCCTCGGTACCTGCTCTTGTCAGGCCGCACCAGGCCGACTGGATATTTCTTCTTCGGTTGGTATATGTCCATATCGAGGACGGTACGCGTTCTCGATTTTATTAAATTATAAGTTTTAGGTTTTTTTTGGGTAGAAATCCGGTAAAATTAAGTTTCTGTCATAGTGTGATATATTTTTCTTTTAAATAAGTTTTTATTATATATATGGATTCAAAAATAGTTACCATTTTGACATCTAATTATGAAGATGAAGATTTTACAAATAAAGTAACCAATCTTTAGCTTAATATGAATTTAAATATAAACAAATTCAAGAAGAAAATATAACTTCAATTAACATAGATTTATATCAAATCTAGAATGACAAAACTACCAAAAATAGAGAGGGATCAAATCTCTCTAGATCCTAACATCTTGTTCACTACAAAACTTTAGGAAATGTTTGTACTTAACTTCACTAAATGTTTACACCTTGAGATATCCTCTAGGCTCTTGAAGATGTTGAAGATGAAATTCATACTATTAAAATCTCTTTTAGCTATATATATAGAAGTAGAAAACATATTTTTCTTTTTATATATGTGTTACATGTCAACTCTATTACAAACCATTATATTTAATTAAAAAATCTTTATCTTCAATTAAAAATACCTTGAATTAGAAAAAACCTAATAAAATAAGATCTATTTAGTGGCTCTCCTTTCTCTCCCACATATATATATATATATGCCCCCTCTCTCCACACACACATATATGTGAACATTGAATTAGAAAAAAACTAATAAAATAAGATATTTTTATTATATATATATATATATATCTATATATATATATATATATATATATATATATATATATATATATTCTTTTACTCAATATCACATTAAAATATTTGATTGGTAATTTATATTACACATTTTTTTAATTAATATTTTAAAAATATTATGTAATAAATTACACATTACTCTTTCTTCAATATAAAGTGAAAATATCAGAATTTTGTTTTTCAAATTACTTCATGTTTCCCTATATAAATGTCATATAAAATTATATTATTTATGATTAACACAATTTCTCCTTTTATTATAAATATAATTTACTTCACATGTCAATTAAATATGAAAATATATATAATTTAACTTTTTATATAATTGGATGTTAAATTAAAACTAAAACATAAATATTATATTTATGACTCACTTTAATTATATTGGTTATTACTGTTTAATTACTCAATGTAAATATTATTTTACTATTTTGAAATATGATATTAAATTATATATATATATATTATCTATAATTCTATTATTATTATTATTATTATTATTATTAATTTAAATATTATTTTTAACTATAACTTTAAATGATAACATTTTCTCATTCTACAATGAAAAAGAAAAAGAAAAATACCTCTAAACTCAATAATTGCAAAACTTTAAACTTTATGTGCCACCACAATGTGACTAAATAATAAAGGAGTTGTTTACGGAAGAGGAGGAATTGGGAGAATGGTAAAAAATGGCAGAAATTTAGATAAAAAATTATTATAAAATCTGTTTGAATCATATTTTTTTATGATAAAAATAGATTCAACATCATCAAAAACTTCTAAAATACTCAAAACATTAAAATTTAATAACTATAACTTAGATTTACAAAAAACCCCTAAAAATTTCTATGATTTTCAAACTCAAAAAATAATTTAATTGAACTATTAAATATGGTTACAAAGACCTACGATGAAATATTCAAAATGTGAATCAACCTTCCATGTCGTTACAAATGACGTGCAAACAATAGTGTCGTATTTCGAATATGCCATTATAAAAAATATATTATAGTTCAATGGCGTTAGATGTATATATATTCAAATCTGAATCAACCTGTCTTTCGTTATAAACGACATTGACAAAACTAGATTTAGATTTATAAATGGTCAGTTTTAAGATATATTACAGGTCAATCATGTTATACATATATTAAAAAAATTATTTAAATCTAAATCTACCCACCTATCGTTATAAAATGACGTTCGAAAAGTGATGACGTCGTCATACGTGTTTTATTTTTACATATTACAAGCTCCCGCCTATCCTTACAAAACGACGCAACAAAAGTAGATGGTGAGGCCATGGGTTAATATTGGGAAGGTGCATTGTCTTACCCAAGTTAAATTCATATTAATCTCGGTGTAAAATTTATCAAAGTACGATTGTTTTCAGAAAAACTAAACTTTAAAAGACTATTAATGTTAAGAGGTTTGATACATTTTCAGATCAATTATCAATTATGTATATAAGGAAAGGATTATATATCTATATCTATATATATAATAATATAATGTTGTTCCCATCTTTGATTATCGAAGAGAAGAATGTGAATCTTACAAATGTGGTTGACGAGGAGGAATTAAAATCTATTCTCTTTTCTTTTAATAAAGATAAAAGTCTTGGTCCGGCCGGAATGACAATAGAATTTTATTTGGGATTCTATGATCTTTTGAAGGATGATCTGCTAAAAGTTGTTAGGGAGTCCCAATTTTCTCGAAAAGTTCAAAGCTCCTTAAATTCTACGTTCATTGCGCTCATTCCCAAGAAGTAATCTCCCTCATTTTTTGGGGATTTCCATCCCATCTCCTGCTACAATTTGATATACAAAATTATCTGAAAAATCATTGCACAACGTATTAAGCCCATCCTCAGCTCTATTATCTCGGAAGAACAATTTGGCTTTCTCCAAAATCGTCAAATTCATGATGTTGTCTTTTTTAGCTCAAGAGGCTTTACACACTGTATAGCTCAATAAAAAGGCTTCTTTTGCAATAAAATTGGACTTATCCAAAGCATATGACAGGGTCAATTGGACTTTCCTCAAACTATTATTACACAGATTGGAATGAATGTGGATTTTTACAACTGGATCATGCGTTGTATTCAATCAGCCTCCTTTGCAGTTTTAATAAATGGTGCTCCATTAGAAATCTTTCACCCTACAAGAGGGCTTCGTCAAGGATTTCCATTATCCCCATTCTTGTTTCTATTAATTGCTTAAGCTTTGATCCGTATCATAAATAAAGATTGTTGCTCTGGTGCCTTTAAAGGTATCCCCATTGCTGTTAATGAAATCCTGTCTCATATCCTCTTTGTCGATGATATTCTCCTTTTTGGCAGGGCTACAAAAGATAATGCTTCCTCCCTTGCTAAGAGTCTCGACCTGTTTCAAAAGGCAACAGCGATGGTGATAAATTCAGAAAAGTCACGTCTTATTCAGAACTTATCCTTTGATACCCTATTGAATGAAATCCATGTGTCGATACCTTTTCCTGTCCCTAAATGGGCAGATGGGTTTAAGTATCTAGGTTTCTTGCTCAAACCAAACTCATATGGTTTCAGGGACTGGATATGGCTTTACCAAAAAGTTGAAAAACGAATAAAGCTATGGATGAATAGATGCCTGTCGAGAGGCGGTCGCTTAGTACTCTTTAAATCTATCCTCCAGAGCATCCTGGTTTATTGGGCTTCCATTGCTGCCATCCCTAAAGGTATCCTTCATAAATTGAGGAAAATTTGTTTCTCTTTCTTATGGATTGTGTTTAAAAGGGATGAAGGTATCCCCTTATCTAATTGGAAGTCTTTACCTTTGCCAAAGGAACTTGACGGTTGGGGAATAAAAAATCTTCCCATTTTCTGTCAAGGCTTAGCAACAAAATCTTTATGGAGAATGATGGTGAATCCAGCTTCCCTCTAGAGCCGAATTCTATGTGCTAAATACCTTAAGAGATTTTCGGTCATAGATTGGACGCGTTTGCAGAAAAAATCTCACAAGAATGGCTCGATCTGTTGGAAAGGCCTGGTCCAAACTTATCCTCTGATTGGAGGTTGGATTGCGTGGAACATTGGGAAGGGCGATAAGATTCGGATCGGTTTGGACCCATGGGTTGGAGCGGGTAATTCTTATATTCTTTCTAAAAGACTCCATAATATCCTGAGCTCAAAACAAATTCACACCATTGCTGATGCAGCCGCCTCATTTCCTCAACCTTGGGGATCATATGGTTGGAAATCTGCGGCCTCTCTTCTACTCACTAAGGAGGAATCTCTTGAATGGAAAACCTATGCTCTTTTTCTCAGAAACAACTTCATACATTTAGACCCGAAATCCGAAGACACTCTGGCATGGATGAAAAATTCAAACTCTGGGGCATTTTCTGAAAAATTAGGCTATAAGGTCTATATGGAGGACCACTTTCTTTCAAACTAGGAATATTGGTGGAAACTCATTTAGAAATCTCCTGGGAACTTAAAGATAAGCTCGTGCTATGGCTGGTCTTTAAAAACAAGCTTCTAACCTGGGAAAATTTACAAAAATGAGGAAGGGTTGGGCCGAGCACGTGCTCGCTCTGTAGATCATACTCTGAATCTGGGCCTCACCTCTTTCTCTTTTGATCTTATGGAGAATCTATTTGGTCTACTACCTCAAAGCCTTCTCTTCTTTGCGATTGGAAGATGTAGACTCCTTCCTTGATCGTGCTTACCAATGGTGGAACCTCCCCTAGGGTAAGATCTTATGTTGCGCTACCCTCTCTTTTTGTTTATGGGATATAATGGGCTCAAAATTCTGCCATTTTTAATGGGGTAAATATCCCAGAAGAGTTGACAACTTCTTTGATTATCTAGTGGACAAAGGAGCATTCAAGGCTGCCCAAAATAAAAAATCTAGAACCATCTAGCCTCCAATCATCAACCATTCTATTCCTTGGGATTTTTTCAATGGTGCAAGCCAGGGTTCCCCTCCACTTGTCGGTGCAGGTGCCATGCTATTCCTCCCTTCAGGAAGGAAGTTCAAGATCAAATTCGCTCTAGGTCAAGGTTCAAACAACAAAGTTGAACTGGTAGCTCTCTGGGCTATTTTATTTGTTGCCCATAACAAAGGAATTACAGAAATGCAGTGTTTTCGTGACTCCAAGGTTGTTGTAGAATGAGTTGCTCAGAGATCTCGAATCATAGCTCACATTTACAAGCAATATTGAAAGCCATCCAGCACCTCTTTTCCAAATTCTCCTCTCTGGTTTTTAGACACGTTTTCAGGGAATTAAATGAAGAAGCTGATCTCTTATCAAAACAAGCCTTGATTCTACAGCCTGGTCGTCTCATTATCACTGATGATTCCTCTGCTAAAGAGGAATCTATCTTAATATAGCTTTCTAGAACAGTCTCTCTTCCGATCCTGTTTTTGAAGTTTTTGTAAAGACTCAACATGTAAAATTAGAGACTATAAAGTCTGATCATGGAGCTATACAGCTCATGGAGAATTGTAAAAAACCTATTTTTACGGCCGGTCCATTATTCTATATGAATAAAGATTTTTTTTCCACGAAAAAAAATAAAAATAAAAAATCATATATATATATATATATATATATATATATATATATATATATATATATATATATATATATATATATATATATATATATATATATATATTTGTGTAAATCAACTGAAATATATTAAGTAGAAGTAAAACTGATAGTACATATCATTACAAAATGCCTTGTCTGATCCAAATGGACATGAGGAGGCACAAGCCAACTGCACAGAAGATCATAAAAAAGTTGCCAAAGGCTAACAGAGTTTCTAACAACAGTAGCAGAATGACTGACTAACATAGCCATAAAATAGCTAACCACGCAGGGTTGCCATAACGAGAGTTGCAGTTGAAGAAGGCAAAACTATCTACAAATATACTTAAACTGCCGATATACTTACATGACGAGAAGGATAGAGAAAACATAACAACAAGATTAAAAAAGACGAAAACAGCCAAGGTCAAGTTACATGACCGGGTTGGAAGCACCCGAATGATCGGCCACACTTGGACTGGCATCCTCAGCACCTTTGGGAATGAAGCGTGGTTTGTAGCGACGGATGATCATTGTATGGGAGTCATCCTCCAGCACCTTGATCGAAACGTTCAAAATGTGCCTCAGTTATAGCTCGAACATTCGGGTGAAGTCGTCCAACTTCTTAGAAAGCATTTTTAATTCTTCAGTAAGCGAGTTCATGGAGACCTCCAGCTTGTCCAAATGCGCCGAGTTCCTAGTAGAAGCAAGGGAGGTGGTCGCATAAGCATCTTTGACAACAACACCTTGCATGCCGATGGCTTTGGCCAACATGGTTTTCATTTGCCAAACCATAGTTTGAGTCTGCAAAAACTGCATAGCTCTGGTGGAAGGGGTGCCAGGGTCAAAAATCCAATCTATTTCCTCACGATGGCCCGATTGTCCATGGTATTTTGGGCTTGTTGAACCTCCTCCTACAATTGCTCAATTTTTTGCTTCACCTTTTTAGAGACAACCACTTCATAGCCTTCCTGAGCATGCTTCAGCGCTCTTGCCGCCTTAGCACTTCGAAAATTACGGTCCGCCATAGCTGGGATGCAGCCACCAGGGAAAGGAGACCAATAGATAGGAGAGAAAGACTGAGAAACAATACAGAGCACAGCAGAGGGATTGAACAAGATGAAAAAATTCCAGAGCGTGAGAAGATATATGATAATCGGAGCCAGGATGGGGCGCGAAAATACACCATTAATCTGCTTACTACCATCATTGCTAGCCGCCTGAAGTATAATCAGGATGTTGTTTCCATAACCTCGAAAATGAGTCCGCTTCTTAGTGATTTTTATGTCGCGTGCTTGAGGCTGCCATGCATAACGCCAATTGTAACGTTGGGTCCTGCCATTGTCCTTTTCGAAAATCCTCCATCTTTTCCACGGCGCCTCATAGGACAATTCCCATCAGTGCGAACTCTTGTGATTAAGAAAATAGTTAATCCTCATCAATTATTGATTATCCGTAGAATACAAGCCATCCTCCTCACTTGATCCTTTGGTTAGGTCTTGTCTCAAAATTTGAGCGCACTAATTCCGAAGATCATTACTTGTGACGTCTTGCCAACAAGTGTCAACGATTTCCCTTGGGTGATCCCCGATGTAGTTGGCAAGACAGTTTGCGAGAGCAATAGCCTTCCTCCTAACCGCCTGAAGAATGATACTGTTGAGGGAGGTTAGATGGTTTGCAATGCTTTGTAACCATGACTAGATGCCAATGCTTGATGAATTTCCCTGGCTTCGTGCCATTCTGAATACATTTGCTTGCAGTGATGGCCAGGAGGGAATCCCCTTCCACCAAAACTAATATTTTTCCCAGACAGATGAGGATCTGCAGGCCCTGTTCCAGGGCAGCGAACTCAGCCTCATTGTTGGTAGCCTCCCCAGAGTTCTGCTAAAGAGGTGAAGGATTTCCCCTTTTTCATTCCTAATAATCTCTCTAAGCCTAGCCGGACCAGGGTTACCCCGAGACGCCCCATCAAAGTTTAATTTGTAGAAACCCGGGATAGGGCACTACCAGGAATCGGGAAAAGGAGTTGGCTTCGGTTGGTTTGTAGGAACATGAGGACCCGAAATGCCGTTTAAGGCAAACATCATCAAAATTCGAGAATCGTTTCTAGATAATGAGGCGGCCTACTCATCTTTGCGATTGGTATGGATCGTTTCTCTTAAATTCTGCATGATGGAGGTTTCGATAATGTCCATCTCCCTGGTTTCCTTTTGAAAAATGCATCTGTTCCTTTCCTTCCATGTTGACCAGATAATGAAACCAGGGCTTAGCCACCAGAGGGTGTTAACCATGTCACAACCGGAGTAATTAGTACACCAGTTGGAAATATAGTCCTGAATGGAATTCCTATTTCTGTTAGTTTGAGTGAAAATATCCTTTAGCCATTCCCATAGATTGTTAGTCCATTCACATTCATTAAGTAAATGGTTCATGGTCTCCTCATCCTACTCACATAAGGGTCACCGGGAAGGGCCAACAAAACTGCGCTTTAATAAATTCTCCCAGGTAAAAATTTTGCGATTCATGAGCATCCAAAGAAAGGTTCTTATTTTTGGCCACATAGTTTTGTCCCAAACATTGGGGTACCAAGCAACTTTTTCTCCGAGGACCCTATGTTGAAAGTGCCCCCCCCAGAAAAGTTCAAGACCTTGTTGGTCCAATAATTGCCCCTGTCCTCGAGTTTGGAAAGCATGAGTTCCCAGTGGATCTTTTACCAAGGCTTGTCAGTAAGAGGAATTCCTAGATATTTAGAGGGAAGGTTGTGCCTCTTGAAGCCTATAATATCTGTGAGGTGTCTTTTGACCCCCATGTGGGTATTGAAGAAGAAAATAGAGGATTTGTCCAAGTTTAGATCCTAACCTGAAGCAATGCTGAATAAGTTCAGAATAGCTTTGAAACCCTTGGCTTCTTTAGCTGAGGGGGTACTATGCAACATGGTGTTGTCAACGAATTGTTGATGAGTGGTGGTAGGAAAATGATTTAGGGGCTGGATACCCTTAATAAGATTCCTTTCCTTGGCTGACTTGATGATGCGACTCAGACCTTCCATTAGGATGACAAACAGAAAAGGCGAGATGGGGTCACCTTGTCTAATGCCCCTTGAGGGGAAGAAGGGGGTAGAAGGAGCTCCATTAACTAGAATAGAGAAGCTAGGAGATTTAACCATGGCTAAGATCCAGTTTACCTAACATTGACCAAAACCAAAAGAAAGTAGCACAGCTTCCAGGTAACTCCAACTGACCTTATCATAGGCTTTAGAGAGGTCCAGTTGTATGATCATGCCTAACTTCTTATTAGACTGCAGAGAGTGGATCATTTCCTAAGCTAGAAGGATATTGTCCATGATCTGCCATCCTTCCACATAACCCGATTTCTCTTCAGATATAATCAAGGGCAGAATGGGCTTCAATCTGTTAGCAATTAATTTGGAGATGATCTTGTACAACACATTGCAAAGAGCGATAGGTCTGAACTTATCAGGAGTGCAACCATTCTCTTCCTTAGGAATGAGGGCAATGAAATTAGAGTTAAGGGATTTGAGAATAGAGGAGGACTTACTTGAGTCTTCAACCACCTCCCAAACATCAACATTCACCAGATCCCAGCAAGCCTTAAAGAAGTCAATGGTGAAACCATCAGGTCCCGGAGCCTTGCCATTGGCCATATCTTTGACAGCCTCTTCCACTTCCTGAAGAGTGGCCGAGAGGTACAAGGTTTTATTCTGCTCTTCAGTGATTAGCTTGGGAATGGAAGTGATGACCTCGTTGATAGCCTCGCTTCTATCAATGGCGGGCTCAGTTGCAATCACACAGAAGTGATTTCTAAGGATGTTATCAATCTCTTGATCGGATTGGACAAAAGTACCATTCTCATTCTTGAGTTGGGTAATTTTGTTGTTGCATCCATAATCCATGGCCGATCGATGGAAAAATTTGGTGTTTTTCTCCCCTTCCTTCAGCCATTGAATGCGGGATTTTTGTCTCCATAGAATTTCTTCCTGATGACACCGCTCATTCCATTTTTGCCTGAGATGATGCTTTGTATTAATGGAGTCTTGGTAAATATTCCCCTTAATCCAGTTGTTGTGTATCAGTGCCATTTGCTCCTCCAGGGCTTGCTTCTCCTCAAAAATATTTCCAAAGACCTCTTCATTCTAGGTGCGGAGCTTAGCCTTGATGTGCTTGAATTTGGCCTGGAACTGAAACATTTTGGTTCCTCTGGTGTCTAAGTGCTCATTCCACCAGATTTTTATGTTGGTGATGAAATTCGGGTAACTGAGCCAGAATTTCTCAAAGCGAAAAGGCTTGTTTTTTGGATTCCCGAGGATAGTAGCATCCAGAGAGATAGGCCACTGATCCGAGCCACCAGAAGGAATGATATTCGATTCCACCATGACTCCCTCCAGGAGAATGGTGTCAGAAATCAGAAATCTATCAAGTCTGGATGCGATGTGTCTATCGCCTCCTCTTTTATTGGTCCAGGTGAAAGATCCATTTCTAGGAAAAATATCCACCAAATTATCTGCTCTGATGAAAGACGTAAATGCCTCAGCATCTCTGTTCAGGGTTCTTATTCCTCATTTTTTCTCCCCTAAAGAAGTGATCATATTGAAGTCACCTCCAAAGATGACCTTTACATTAGGGTATCTGTTCTGTAGACTAGAAATATTTTTCAGTAGCTGTAGCTTGTCTTCTAGTCGTTGAGGACCATAAACATTCGTGAACAAATAAGTGCCATTCTCCCCCAAGATTTTCATTTCAAGGGAGATGAAAGATCTGGAGGCCTCTGTATTCAGAAGATGAAGGGAAAGGGGGTTCCAGAAAATGGCTAAACCCCTTTCCATACCATTACCCTCAACCTCCTAGAATTCCAACCTCTTGCCTATGTGTTTTCCTATTGTTTCCAACTTCTGCCTGGTACACTTAGTTTCCTGTAGGAAAATAATGTCCGGTTTTTCCATCGTAACTCTTTTCCTTAGCAATCTATTTTTAGTTGGGATGTTAAGCCCTCTTATATTCCATGAGAGTAATTTCATGATTAAACAAGGTTAGAAGGAGAACGGAAAAGCCTCAAGGGCTTTCATTTTACCTGAGTTGATGAGCATTTAGCCAAGCTCATGGAGTGCTTCCTTATTGGTTCTTCTTCCTCTTTTCTTCTTGTATTTAGTATTGGAGTGCGTATTATGGAAGCTTTTCACCTTTATGCCCAGCCATGTAGTCGTGCCCAGTTTCCTTTTTTTCCCTCTAAAGGTCGCATCCTTCCTGGAGAGCAAAAGGTAGTTGACTTTGTCTATCTCTTCCTCTGGGATGTGGTTAACTCCTTTTTTCTTCCATTGCTCAACCATGGTGTTAATATCCATTCCTTCTTTATCGAGTATGTCACTTAAGTCCTGATCTTCCGTGCCTATTTCACTTAAAACCATTTCCTCATCTCCTTCATCATCTTTCCCAAGACCAGGATCTAGGAGGAAATCATCAATCGAGTCATGAATCTGTGGCTGGGTGTTCTGAGCATTTTCCTATGAGACATTCTGCTTCTCAGTTGAAGATTGGGTAGTCTCCTTTACAACGATTTCCTCTCCAAGCACTTCAAATGCATTCCTGGAACCTTTGGTGGGGATGCATGTCTTTAGTGGCTTTCTTCTATTGGTCCTGTGTTTTCCCGAAGGTCGAAAAAAGCCATCCTGATTCTTATCTAAGCTGTCCTTATCTTTCTATACAAGTTTGTATAGAGGGCATTCCCTAATTAAATGGCCATGCTCATGGCATTTCCTATATCTAAAGGGTATCTGTTCATAATCTATGGCTTGGAAGAAAACTTCATCTCTGTATTCTAACCATAGATCGTCATGAAGGTCACCTGAAACGTCCATTTCAACACAAATTCGAGCGTAGGAAGTGTACCTTTTTTGGACAGTTGCTTCAGAGGCCTGAATAAAGGTCCCCAGTTTGTTGCTGATTTGTTCCAGTATTGTCGGTCTCCAGTAGTCGATCGGGAGAGAAAATAGGCGAATCCAAACAGGAACATGCATGAAGGTTTCCTGTTCAGGAGAAATTTTTGGCTTCCAAGGTCTCATGTAGAGACCCGCAGAACCATAGAAGTAAGATCCTCCATCAAAGATGTGATCCCAATCTTCTAGGTTAGCAAAAATAGCTGTGAAGAAACCCTTGCCCCCCAGGTGAAGTTTTACGTTTGCTTTCGGCTTCCAGGAATGTTTTATCCATTGGAATAAGACCTTTTCTGTGGGCCAAAATCCCATAAACTTGCAGATTACAGCGTGAATGGCCATGTGATCTTGGTAAGCTTGAAGTTCTGGGTCCATAATGATGACCCTTAAGCTTTCGGTAGTCTTTGGCTTACATCTTCCTAGGGTTTTTGGCTACTTCTTTTCTATTTCTGAGCCATCAGGAGTGGATCTGTTTAGGGTAGAGGTATCATTAACCTCAACTTCTTTGTATTTCGTTCCTCCATCTTGAGGATTCTTCCCTTGAGCGGAATCCGTTGTGCCTTTATCTTCCTGGTTTTTTATGCCTTGAGTTTGGTTGTGAGACTGGTTAACATTTACATAGCTATCCTTCTTTTTCTTTTTGCTGAAGTCATTTTTTCTAGCCGTTTCAGAACCCGTGATTTGCACTCCTTCCAAGGACCTTTTCATTTCTCCATCATTATTTGCTTAAAATAAGGGGCCCCAGAGGCCCCGAGTTTTCCCATTCGCTGGGCCACGGCAAGCCCCCTCTGTCACAGGTCAGTGAACAAGGCACTGCCCCCTGCCAAAGTTGGCAACAGTGTGTAGATGGGGATCCAAACCCTAGGTCAGAGAGTCGTTTCCCACTACAGTGCTCTCCAAAACACAATCTTGAGTCAGCTCGAAACTTGCTAGCTTCTATATATATATATGATGATGATGATGATGATGGCTGTTACCATCAGTTAAAAGTAATGCGGTCCGCTGGACTTAATATTGGAGAAAGAATATAAGTTTGATTCTTCAAAATCTTGCTTCTATGCTCAAAGAGAAGGGAAATGAGTGCTCCAATATCGCTATAGGTGGGTTGGCTTAATAGGTCAAGAAGATTGGAAGTGTGGCAAATGGTAAGGAATTGAGAACGAATGTCAGTAAGATTTGCGCAGTCTAAAAGGAAGTGAATTTTATCTTCCACTTGCTTATAATTTCAAATATGACATATTATATCGTTCCAAGGGGCCTTAGGAATAGACCACCCCTCGGTCTCACTCCGAAGCTCATGGGAATCAGTTTTTATCTTAGCGATGTTCATTTTTTTCTTATTGCTTGACAACACAGAGAGATAATTATGATTATGAAGGGTGGGGTTGATCACTTCCTTGTAGTATCTTAACTTCCTTTTACCCTCCAAATCTTGATCCTCCCATAACTTGTCTTTAAACTTAGTATTTTTGATATTATCTTTGCTTCCCATACTGAACTCCTCCTAAATTCACCAATGGTTGAGCAAGGAGTGGGCATCCTTATGCCACTCATTCTTGAGGAGAAGGTGAGGGTTTTGACTACAGTTAGAGGCAATTTTAGGGAGCCTTTTTCATTCCATGTTGTCTAGTTTCTTCTTATACATCAAATATCTAAACATACCCGTACTTTCAATCGGGAAAACCCTGATTCAATCAAGAGGATAGGATAGGGAGTATTTCACTTGATCTTAAGGTTGTAGGTAATGAATTTCCTTTGAATATTCTCACTATTCCTCCATGACTCTCTGAATATACTGCAACCCCAAACTTCACTTTCGTATAAGACAACAGGGGTGACAAGGGTCTCAAAGAGGAACCTAATTTTATTTCAAATGTAAATATTGACCGAATTAAAATTGTTTTCAAGATCATAATAAGATTTCTAGCCCCCAATAATCCTTTTCTCAATGCTATAAATCCACTTGAGATTATGAGGGAAGTCAGTGTCCAAATACCTATAAGAAGAAATCATTTCTAAGCACTGGTTGTTATACACAAAACGACCATGAGTGGTCATTTTGGATTTAATGATCATGAATTTAGTCTTGTCGATATTAAATTTCATATTCATCTTGGAGCAGTAATCATGAAGAATCTATAACTCCTTGTTAAGGTCATCATGGATTTTTGCAATAAGAACCATATCATCGGCATAAAGGAGAAGAGTAATGAGAACATCAACAAGCTCGATGCCCTTGCACCCAACAGATTCTAGACGCTCCTCTAGATTATCGATGTATATGAAAAAAAGGGTAGGGAAGAGGGACACCCTTGCTTAACTCCAATATAGAATTTAATTTCTTTAGACCACCCCTTGTTGGTCTTAAGCATGGCAGTGACGGTCATGTAGAGATGGATAACAACAATCCTCAGCTCAGGAGGGACCATGATCTCTTTAAGTCTCTCCCAAATTTTATCCCAAGGGATAGTGTGGAAATACTTTCGAAAGTCCCCAAAGTAACAGAAGAGATCAGCTTTAATATTGCGACATTCCTTCGCAATGATTCTAAGAGTTACAAGATGGCCAATAGTCGAGTGATGTCTCCTAAAACCAGCTTGTCCTTTATTTATTTTTCCCTGGCTTTCAAGCTAAACATTAAGCTTCTTCTCCAAAATGAGCCCATAAAGCATGGCCAAGACATGGCTAACCATAATGGTCCTGTAGTTGGATGGAACACTCTTGTCCCATTTTTAAATATAGGTACAATAAAGCTTTGCGTCCAAAGCCGAGGGAAGCCATGCGTTACATCTAGATTGAGAAGCTTGTTGAGATAAGGAATGAGGATAGATCTTCCCATTTTAAGGATCTCATAATACTAAGGCGTCATTTAATATTAAAAAATTTTATATTTATAATTTTATTAAGATAATATGAGTTGAATTTCAATTAAATTTAGATATTTATTTTTGGGGAATAATTAAAAATAAAAATACTGTGAAATTTTTATAAAGATACATATCTTTTATATTACATTTAAAAATAATAAAGTAATATTGACCGTAGTAAATTAAATATTAATAATAATAAAATTTCTTTATTTGTAATCTTATTCATCATAACTTTTTTTTATTTTACTCATGAACATGTAACATTTAAAATAGTATTGATTATAAGTCAAAATAGAAAAGATGTATAATACATTAGGAATTCAACATATTGTTTATATATAGTCAAAAAAAAGTATTTCAGTAATAATTATGAATAACATATTTCATAATTTTATATCAAAATTATATAAGAAAATAAATTAACTCAATGTATCTTTTTCTTTTTATATTTTTACTTTTCAATATAAGAGATTTATAATTTCTTTATTATTTAAAAATATTTTAATGTAAACCCTATTTCAATATAAACATCTTATATTTTTAGAAAAATAGAATGTTAAAGAACATATAAGAATGCTAATCATCAATATAATATGTTAATGTCAAAATAAATAAATAAATAAAATACTTCAATATTAACTATAATTATCAAAATGAAGTAGATATGTTATTCTTTTAATTCTCATAATAAACTTGACACATGAAAAATATGTGTGTGTTTGTATAGAGAGAATGGTGCTATCATAAATAAAATACTTCAACTTCTAACTTAATTTTTACATTAATTTTATATTAAAAAAAATCACTAAAATTAAAGAAAAAAATAATTGATTTTATCTATATTTAATTTTTAATATGATATGAATATATGCTTATTAGCTAACTTAATAATGAAGTTTTACAATCACATGGTTATGAATATGAATCGTCATTATTTAAATCTATTTTAATGTGACATAAATATTATAAATTTGTTAATATCACAAATGGAATTCACACAATTTATTATTTTTATTATTACTATTTTCTTTTTACTTCTTCACATTATGCATCTATAAAAATAATAATAATAATAAAATAATATCCACTCATAAAAAGTAATAATAAAATGTAAAATGCAATAAAACTAACAATAAGGATAATAAAGAAACTTAATTTAGATACATGTCCATATTAGATGGTCAATTAGGTTATCCCAGATGTTTGAGAGGAAGTAATCAAATCCTCTCCACTTAGATTTAATTCTTCCAAATATCATTTGATATTAAAATATTTCACTTAATATGGTCATTGAAATATTCTATTTATAGCCTTTTTCATGCAATAAATTACACATATTCATTTGACTTGAATATCAACATTAATTTACACCATCATGAATCCATTCCAAGTGATTCCTCATAATAAAATTTAGATCTCCTCTTTAGAATATATATATATATATATATATATATATATATATATATTTCACCCTAACTCTGAAACAAAATTATGTTGTTTACCCTAATTATTGAAGTATATTATTGATGGCTAATATTGAACAATTTTTTTTTATTAACATTATCTGATTTTGTAATACAAGTATTACTTTAATATATTAGTTGTAATATTAAGTGTAGCTCAATTTAGAATGCAATGCATATATATATATGTAAAACAATGAAAATTGCATACATAGATATTTACCTATATAAATTGGAAAAATAGATATTAAAAACATAAAAGAAAAATAAAGAAAATCACGTACATATGTATTTACTCTGTAAATCTAAATTGGAAAACCAGCAAACTGTTAGAGGCACCCCTCTGATTTTTATTATCAATCAAATTTATTGTTAACAATACTATATAGAATTCTACTACATACAAAAACCATAATCAATCTACCCATATTACAATACAACCTTAATTCCTGAAAGAAAAATTGGAAATCATGAACTAAAACGTCATGCACCATAAAATAGCGAAAACAAAAAGTAGTGTGTATAAGATTGACAAAAAGGATTAAAATTTTTTCTCTTTGATTCTTGGTGGGAAGGGGGACTCTACCCTGGTAAAATCTCTCTAGGAAAATGGGGGTGCTACCGCTTGTGAATGCCTTGCTATGTTTAACACTTATAAATCGCTTTTTGGGTTAGTCATGGTAGGACATATCTTCATCATTCTTTCACTTTTGTTTTTCTGGATAAGGAAAGTACATGATAAATAACTTTCGGAAGTAATGTCAATTTGATAAGATTTATTAATTTTCATTTTTTTATAAAAATGATTCATTCAAATTTTATATTATAAAGTTGGTGGAAATTATATAGAGATTATATAGAAATTTATTATAAGTTTCAATATTTTTACAAAGATATCAACAAATATTGTATAGTTTCCATATTAGGGACAAGTAAGATTCATCATGGTTTCTAAAATTTAAGATAAATTTTCATCCTTAAAGATTTCTCTTTCTCTAACATTCTTCCAAATGTCCAACTTTACTAGTAGCGTCTTTAAGTGTTTAAATTTTCATCCTTAAAATTCCCCCTTTGTGTAACATTCTTCCAAATTTCCACCTTTACTAGTAGCCCCTTTAAGTGTTTAAACATGTCTCTCACAAATAAACACTAAACATAAATATGTTTTCTCTAAAAATAATCAAATTGATTCTTTACCAAAATGGTTGTACTTGGTCTATCACAATCTATATGTATAGCCTCATTTACAAACCCAATATCTTAACACAATGCATGTAACCATACACCTTCTTTATTTGTGATGTGGAAGCATTTATTGAAGTCGACAAAACCAATTTACTAAATAAAATGGATTCTCTTGCTTTAATTATAGTTAAATTTATGAAATTAAAGATAGGTATCTGATTTTCTACTCTTAATAAAAATTTATTTAAGAAATGTGAAATAATTTTTGCAATAATATGTACAAAATACTATTTGAAAATATTTGCTGAGGAGTTAAAGGTTTGGGACTTAGATTTGATATTTTTCTTTTAGGGAAGATAGAATCCATCTTTAGTGGATCTCCACATACCAACATTCTTGTACATAATTAATATTTGGAGATAAGGCTAAATAAAAGAATAAAGAATAGAGTAGGAAGAGATCGCCCAAATAAGCGAAAAGGCGAAGCATATCCTAGAGAAAGAGAAAAAGTGGAGAGAAAAGGCAAAAAAATCCTAAAGGAAGAGTGGATAGAACGGCTAAGAATATCCTATCCTAGAGAAAAAGTGGAGAGAGAAGGCCAAAAAATCCTAAAGGAAGAGTGGATAGAACTACGGTGAAGAAAATATCAATAACTATGAGAATTATGCCAATTTGCATATATTTTATGTTAATAGAAATGGTGAGAGTTACTCTGGTTCATTCATACATGTGATTTGAATTCCGCCAATTTTCATATATTTTATGTTAATAGAAATGGTGTGAGTTACTCTGGTTCATTCATACATGTGATTTGAATTCCTCTCATTACAGTATGTTCATGCACACCTCTACTTGCCTATGAGGAAGCAACTCACTACACAATCACAAATTCACATCAATACATAAAACTTGAATCACTTTAACCCAAAACGTAGATATCAAGTAAACAAACACATGATGGCTGAAACTCACACAATTTCTATTAACATAAAATATGTACAAATTGACCTAATTAACACAATTATGGAGATTTTCTTTACCTTACCTCTCTCCACTCTTCCTCTAGGATATGCTTGGCCCTTTATCTAGTCTCTATCTCTTCCTTCTCTATCCTTTTGTCTAGTCTCTATCTCTTCGTTCTCCATCCTTTTGTCTAGTTTCATTCACAAAAATTAATTATGTACAATAATGTCGCTCTATTGAGATCCACTAAAAGTAGATCTAATCTTACACAACTGTGTAAATTAATTTTGACTTTTGATAGATCGGAGATTTTCTTTACCTTACCTCCCTCCATTCTATTGAGATCCACTAAAAGTGGATCTAATTTTACACAACTGTTTAAATTGATTTTGACATTTGATAGATTGGAAATTTTCTTTACCTTACCTCTCTCAATTCTTCCTAAATTTGACTTTTGATAGATTGGAAATTTTCTTTACCTTTCCTCTCTCGATTCCTCCTGGCCCTTTAGCCTCTCTGGGCTATCTCTTCCTTCTCTATTTCTTTATCTGGTCTCATTCACAAAGATTAATTATGTACAACAATGTTGGTTTGTTGAGATCCACTAAAAGCGGATCTAATCTTACACAACTTTGTAAATTGATTTTGACCTTTGATAGATACGAGAAAAAAAAAGGACTTCAGACAGAAATAAAAAAAAATGTGAAAATTTTTCGTCGTGGCTAGGGTTCCAACCACGCAAGGTTCCAACTAGGTCCTTGGGTTTTATAGCGAAATCCTTTGTATTTGGAAAGCTGGCTATTTGGATCAAACAATAAGTGCAACCATAAGACTGAAGCAGATCTGCAGATATGTGGATGCTAAGGTGTAGGACCCACATCGAACTTCAATCTCATATATCTTGCAAATCATTCGGTGGTTAAAGAAGTGTGAAGCAGCGTATAGAGATGATCGAAAAATCCTGGATTAAAACTCTAAGAGTGAGATGAATCCAACTGAGTAACATGCCCCCGGGTTGACAAGTGGACATTCAGGTGAAATAAAGCATTATGAGTGAAGAGACATCCAGGCATATGGAGTATATATGGTTATGCAAAATATCAAGGAAATCAGATTCTAGTAGTATCCAAATTAGAGTAGCATCCAAGCTCTAGAAGAGTGCAGTGCATCTGGACCACTGTGTGGACCTTGCAAGTAGAGGTATCCGATTTTTTAATTGAATCCAGACTATACATCATCTAGGTGGTACAGAGTAAGGTACTTCTAGATCCATTCAAACACCACACCAAATGAGCAAATCTTGTTAAAACTTTAAGGTTTAACACTTTTTCATTATAACGAGGAAATTAATAAAATTAGGGAGAGTAGCCATTGAACATGATTCACACACAAAATAATTAATTTCTATATCATAATCAAACGAATATATCACAATTTTATAGTGCTGCTGAGATCCAACTAATTCCACTCTTTAAGGGAGAAGTTGAGAGAATCACTCAACATCCTCCAACAAACCAAACCAATCCCTAATCTTTAGTATGCATCATAAATGAGGCATTATCTCAAACACCCCCCCTTAATGCCTACATTACAGAAATGGAGAACACACTAACTTAATACAAACATTTGTCTGCCCTGGTCTTCATTAACATTTGTACCCACTTTGAGAACTCATAGACAATGCTCTTTTCTACACCATTTTCGAGCTACTATTCAACCCATTTAAAATACATTTGTTTCTGACCAGCAATGCTGAATTTGTAATATCAAAGATTCTTGACACCGCCGAAGAAGAGTCTCGACACTTAACTATCCTATGGAAATATTTCCATCTGTGAAATAACCCCGAAGAATAAATTTCAACAGTCTATAGGAAAATATTCTAGGTACAGAATATGATCAGTGATCAATCCTACAAAGTGACCTTTACACACAAGGATCTCATTGTATAACCTGTAACCAATGCTCTTGAAGCCCGAAGCACAACAAGATCCATAAGCATATAACAAATTCGCACAATCAAGTTAGCCAATTGTTCTCTCGGCACTGAAGAATGTCAAGAACGACTAATTTAAATAATGCAAAATTGTTCAATAATTGGTTCTGCACTACACAAATATCACAACAACAAATTCATGAAATTCTACATATGAACAAGCTACACACTCCAAAAAAAAAACAATGAACTTCAAACACCATGCCATTCCCCTCCATCAATGATCCGAAAGTCTCAATAAGGATGCAGAGAATACTTCAACACTGCAATGCTTTCGCATTGGAATCTTCCAAGGATTCACAGTGAGAATCACCTTCAAAAGCTTCACCATATCCATCGTCATCCTCGTGGTTAATCCTGACCGATGCCACCTTTTCCTGTCATCTGGTTGCGAGCTAAAAAAGGAGGGCATAGAAATGATTTTTGTTTTATAAAGTTATACGTGCTGCCTTAATTCTTTTCTGTAGTGTAGCTCCAAATTTTGAGAAAATTGAAATGAGTGCCAAATTAGTTGGGCTTTCTGGTTTCATTTGATGAACCTAAAGAAGGATAAGGATACTTTCACAACTCTTAAGCCGGTGTAGCTGAAGGCTAGATACATAGTCACTGTTCATAGGTTCTGGGATCGAACTCCATAGGCCACTGGTGAGTGGTAGAGTTCACGGAAACCAGGATGAAGCGCCCACCGGAATCATCAATATATTGGACCAGGAATGGAGAGGAGGCAGAGGTGAAGGGCGACGACATAAATCCAATTCTGAGGAGACCCTGCAGGTGCAGAGATGACGACTATTTCGAAGAATTCGTCACTGTGCTGAAACGGATCAAGGTGATGCACAGCTACTGCATCAGGACTAGTAATGACCTCAAATGCCAAGAGCCCGCATTAAAATGCGTCAAAACCATTTCATTCAACGCATCTTGGTGCCTGTCTTTCAAGTGGGAGGATTTCTCAAACCCTGGGAAAACCGGCGACGTCGAGCCTAGGTTGTCTGCCCTGAAGGAAGGAGATGGGCGGCTTGAGGAGAAAGAAGTAGTCTGTCACGTGAGTAACAATCTGAAACTGGATCAGGGCAGTACGAATCTAGACCAAGTTCTTAATCACACAAAAAACTTTCACCCAGAAAATAAATTCACTAAACTATCTACTCTCCAGTAGCAGCAGTTTGACAATCATTTCTCTCACATCTTCCTGGGTACTCCCGTCAGGGATTAAGCCCAGCCAAGCTCTGATACCATAATAAAATTAGAGAGAGTAGCCATTGAACAGGATTCACACACAAATTAATTTCTATATCATAATCAAACGAATATATCACAATTTTATAGTGCTGCTGAGATCCAACTAATTCCACTCTTTGAGGGAGAATTTGAGAGAATCTCTCAACATCCTCCAACAAACCAAACCAATCCCTAATCTTTAGTATGCATCATAAATGAGGCATTATCTCAAACAGAAATTTCAACGAGCGAGGCTGAAAGTTCTTTGTTCCCTTTTGGCCTAAGCACATAGTTCCAAGCCCTTAGTGATGTGATGGTGTTGAATTGAGTCTGGGTTGTAGGGGCTTATGAAATTTGAGGTTGTGCATGAGAATGCACCTTATTGAAATTTTGGGTTGTGGATATTCTAGGAGTTGTAAAGTGCTCACAGCCCTACATTTTGAAACGTGACCACCTTCGGTCATGGGAGATTTAAGACATATCACAATAGAGATCTAGGACCTACGAGAGAGACTAGGTCACATCGATTCAAAATAATTAGGCCACCATGCTTAGGGGATAGAGGATGCCCAGTTGGCATCAATATTTAGTATTTGAGTAGAGAAGAGTTAAACTGTGTACTACTAACAAAGAATTGTTGGCAACATTCGAAGGAAAATTAGAGTAGGAGATTAAAATGGAAAGGAAATATAATAATATATATCTATTTTAGTATAAGTTTAGAGTGATCAAATTTTTTTAATGCAAACTTATTTTAGAGTGCAAAAAACTATGTGTAATTTTTTATTATTTAAATTGTACTTTTGAATGTTATAAAACGTTATAGAGATTACATAACATGTGTATTGAGTCATTATATTATTCTATATAACATCAAAATATTTTCTTTTAACATTTTATATAACATGTATATTGAGTCATTATATATATATTTTTAAATATATGTAAATATTAAATCATATTAAAATATTTTACTCATAACTCACATCAGCTATATTATTCTATATAACATCAAAATATATTATTTTAAACTTTTTTTTTTCTGTATATAGATTTATCTGTAGTTGATATCACATGTTAAAATATGTTTGAAAAGTATAAGGTTTAAATATCTTACATATTTTTTTTTTTACTTCTAATTACTTTAGATGAAATAATATTAGGTCATATGCACACTTAATTAAATATGCATAGCCTAAGTCATTTGGCACGTGGACACAGGACACGAAGTGCACAAGGATTTGAGTGTCGGACATGGACATGTTGACCCCCAGAACAAGACACATTATATATATATATATATATATATATATATATATATATATATATATATATATATATATATATATATATATATATATATATATATATATATATATTTCTTACACAAATTCTCATTCATCATACAAATTCATTGATTCAAACATAGATATTCTAGATGTAAGTTTTGCAAATTAACGTTATGCATACAAATACAATTGTGACATGTTCATCAATGATCCAATAGGAGAAAGAAAATAAACTCCAATCTTCTCGTTAAGTCATCAAAATCAAAATGTGTTACATAGGTAGTAGAAATTCCAATGGAGAATAGAAATAGGAAATCCAAAACAATTAGAATCATCAAGGTAGTAGGTAGCTCATGAGTCTTCAATCCTCATCATCAAAATCGACATCAATGTCATCATCATGGTCACCACTGCTCTCCTCTGTTTCATTCTCCTCCTCTATTTCCTGACCCTTTCTCTCCTGTGACATATTTCCAAAGGGGATATTTGTTATCCAGGTTGTTGTCTTCCCTCAATATTTAAACGTGTTGTTGCAGGCCCACTTCCAATAGAGGGAACACTTGCAAACCCTAATTAAATTGGAACAGGAGGGGCATATCCAACGGGGAAATTCTTCCCCTTTCTTTTCCCCTTCCCTACTTCCCTCGATTGAACCATGTATGTTGTAAAAAAATAAAGAAAATATGCACAAATTTGTAAAAAAAATGCACATGAAAACTGCTGTAATAAAAATGCAAAAAAATAGAGACAAAATGCACTCACATGTTGCTTGAATCACCTCCAAAATTCTCCCACACCATTTTCTCTTCACTCCCACACACCCACAACAAACCCACATTAAGAGAGACTCAAATGTCAAGTTGAAATGGGCCAAAACGACCCTTTATGGGTTGCGTGGCACTCATAAAAGCTGGATAGGTGTCCCAAAATTAGGAAACAATTAGGACACGATTACGACATGATGGTGTCCTGATGGGACACGATCAGGACACAATGGTGTCCTAATGGGACACGACCGAGACACGATGGTTTCTTGAGGGGACATGATCAAACATAACCAGAGGACATGTGTCCCACCAAATCGTGTATGATTCAATCGATCCGGGACATGACGGGACTCAGAAACGAATATTGTTTGATAGTGCATAACATATTTTTTTTCCTTTTTTATTATAGCCAAAAAAAAAATTCTATTTAGATAATTTTATTTTTATTTTAAGAAGGATGAACATACTTACACATAGCTTTCACATTGGGTGGTAGAAATTCGGGTGTTGAGTGAGCCTCTCCTCTCAAAAAGCACAAAAATATTGAAGGAGAAACACAACATAGACTTCACATTGTTTTGTAGAAATTGAGATGGGCAATGAGCCTCTCCACTCAAAAAGCATAATAATATTGAAGGAGGAATAGAGGTAACATATTTTTTTTTTCTAATAATAAATCTAATTATATGTGGTAAGTTGAAACAAGGAGTTATGAAGGTTGACTAAGGAGACAAAACACAAAGGATTTGGTATGTAGTGCCCCCAACTCCCAACGAAGAAACATCACTCAACCATCACTGCTATAACCCTCAAAATTTAATTATGGAACTGTCATTATTTCAACCCAACCAAGAAGACTGTTATATGTAGCAATATCTCGTTAATAATAATGAAATTCCACATATCGTAAATTCATTAACCATTGTCTAAAAAATGTAACTAAATAAATAAGACATCTTGACAATAATTATTCAACCACAACCATTAAAAGAACATTAATTAAACATACATAACCATGCTCTTGAAAACTATGTAATATGCAAGAATTAATGGTGTATTCATATATTTATTTTGTAGCAATATTAAAGCACAATAAAATTTTATTCATACATTAATTTGATAGTAATATTCAAGAACACACAATCAAATTAATACTTGTATTTACACCAAACCATATCTATGGTTTACAACCTCATCACACATGAATAATTGCAAGGTAAAAATCATAGCAAATTCCCATGTTGGGAAACAATAAAAATAATGAATAACATAAATAAAAATATGCATAAAATGTATAAGCACAGAGAGAATAATTATCTTCATAAGAAGAGCAGACTAGATGTAGGATCTCCACGTTCCTCCCAGTCATAGACCATGTGGCTCCTTAGCTTGACAACAGATCACCCTCGAGCTGAGGCAGTAACTCCAGGAAATATTTATACCATAAAACATCAAGAAACCCATGAAAAAAAACGAACCCCAAGAGCCCCTACTTCTATCCATAGGCTCAAGTTCCCCTCAATGGAACCCAAGTAGCACATCCTGAAGTCATTGATGGTGCCTACCTTCCAGAGAAACTTGTTATTGCCCATGATAGTCTCTATCTACAACTCCAAGAGTATTGCTACTTCCTAGTTTCCAAGTACTTAATAAAAAAAAAAGATAAAAACCCTGATTTGGTACTAAAGTCCCAACCAAGACTCTCTCACTATCTCTAAACTGAGCTCCCCACCAAAACTCTATCGCACCCAACCATAATCACGACCAAAAAATTATCGATTCCACCAAGCACCCTGAGTGAGAAAACATGCTCACATCATAAAGAGGATGCTTGTTGGCAGTATAGTTAACTAAATAACCACACATGAGCCAATATCATTGGGAAACCTAGAACTCATTGACTAATTAGTAACCAAGACTAACTTTTTCTCCCCATCAACCCTTAACTAGTTGAATGAATGAATAAATTAAAATAATAGGTACCTACACTTGTTTTTAAATTAATATCCTTCATTAGCCAAGTGGCACTCATTGGAGCCATGTGAACACCATGGTGTAATTTCACTGTAAGAAATCCAATTGTTTCCTTTTAGCTCTGGAGATATTCCCCCAATACTCTTTCCATGGAGTGACATCTAGATGTAGCCTTATTTTCTTATTAATAATATTTAATTATAATATAATTACAAATTGAGACTCGAAGATCTCATAGTATTTACATGCATATCCCTATGAGCACCCTGGCTCCACAATCAATTTAATATGACTGCATGGTCAGGTATTCCTTGTATTCCAAAGTATTCCAAAGTATCTCTCTCACTAGCCTAAATGTCAATCTACATTATTTAGATAGGTTCTCTCGTCTTATCATGTAATACTTGTCCCACTAGTTTCACCATGCAAATAATCCTAGGGACACCCCAACTTCAATAGTCACATATGTGCATTCATCCACATATGTACATTTACATTACAATGATCAGGAAGGGGTCTTACATTCATATCCCCTTATTTTATGCATTTTACTTAGTACATAATATGTAAATGATATGAATCTTCTGCCACAAACTCTCCCATTCCATGCCTTATTATTTTCCTTCCTCCACACTTTCGATGCCCTTTGCAAAACCTTTGGATAGGGAGGTTATTTCTCCATGTCAATGAGCATGCACTTCCAACACATTACACCACCAACATCATATCTATAGGAAAACAACCCAATAGACTTAATATCAGTAGCAATAAACCTTGATTCATATACACACATTATTAATTTCAAAAAACAACATCAATCATATGCATGCAAACAATCATCTAAATACACAAACATAAATTTGGAATTCTCTTATAATGCAGCAATGATGAAAAAATTCATGCCATATTGGAATTCTTGTGCCTCAAACATGAGAAAAAAATGTTTTTTAATGCCAACATTGTATACCATCCTAGTATTCAATTCCTGCATTTAATCCTACATACAATCATCCTAAGTCTCACAAACTAATGTTGATGTTCA
Source organism: Pinus albicaulis (assembly GCA_034641835.2). NCBI lineage: Eukaryota > Viridiplantae > Streptophyta > Pinopsida > Pinales > Pinaceae > Pinus > Pinus albicaulis. The sequence continues at coordinate 217,594,020 of CM076571.1, read as the reverse complement.
TAATTCCTACATGCAAGTAATCTCTCTGCTCACATTCGGAACCCCTCTTGCTACCATCATTATTGTTTCCTTGGCTTTATCTTAAATAAAAATTAACTTGTTACACTGATGCAACTCTTTTAGATCCTTCTTATCACCCAATTTCTAAATCATCTGCAATCTATTAAAATCATTTTGAGGTTCTCTTTGCACTAATTCTTTTCATTTATGCTCAATTTTAAGCATTTTCAGCTCCAAATTCGTACTAAGTTTCTTATTTTCTTCATTGAAGTGATTAATCAAAGCTTGGAATTCTAGTAGATCTTTATTTAACCTTGTTGTCAATGTTTTACCTAACTTTATATGGCCTATGACAAAACACTTCCATAGCCAATCATTCCTTTTCAACATACACGTAGCATGGTGTTGTGACCTTCTAAGGCATGTCAAAAAACTTGTCACATCCTGAAGAAAAGAGTTGATTAGAGATATATCAGAACATGTATACAAAATATGTCAAAAATATTTCTACTCAAGCAAGAAATCGACCATGGGTTAGCCATGACACCTATTGAAACCTGTCATAAGGCATGTGATCACCTATCACATACTTGTTACCATCCTGTGATAACACCTATCATATCCTTATTGAAATTGTTATAAAAATTATTACAAAACTTATTGTAGACCTGCTACATCATATATACAGAGCTTGTCAGGAAACTTGTTGAAACCTTCTTCAGAATCCTGCTACCCACCTATGACCAATTTATCAGTGGTATCTCATTATTCATTGTTACAACCCTATCACATCTTCTGACATCTGAGTTGTACCTGCTATCACATATTTCCATGACTATATTATGCTTGTCACATGTTTGTGGCTATCCTTTCAAATAACTTGCAAATCACTTGTAGGATATTTATTATTGTATATGGTTACATCACCTACATCCATGAAACAAAACCTATATAAAACTTTGTTTCATATTTTTTCATTGTTAGATCCCTATAATACTATTGTATCTCCTTATTTTTACTATTATTGTAGCCCCCTTATTTTTATTGTTGTGCCCATGTAGTACCCATATGGTTATTATTCTGCCCCATAGAAGCCCAATATTCTTATTTTTGTACCCTTATATTACTATTCTTATGTCGGATCTGATTATATTATGACCCCTTAGACTACCATATATAGGAAGGAACTTTTTTCATGTGAATCATCCAAGAATTTTTCATTTATGTAACATAAAGGATAATTGCCCCTCGAAGAGGATAAGTTTTAAGGCATTGATATATCTTTTCTTCTATTTTGTGAGCTCGTTGTATAACATTTGGTATCAATGCTTTGGATTCTATGGTTTTGTTGTTGCAAACATGCCTTATTGGAATTTCCACTATAATTTTTTTTCTATGATGCCTCAGAGGCTGAAATTAAAAAACATGTGGAGGGGAAATATTGGTGAACCTCGTGTAGGAATTTAAGATCTTGGTTCTTTATATTTTCAAATATATGATCTGAGGAAATTAGGATTTTGCAGCCTCGACAAGTTCATCTCAAAAACGTGACCGATGGAAAATCGTCATAACTTTCAATTTAGGAATCAGATTTGAATTCTGCAAAACGTATCCAAAATTGCATGGACTATACTTTTTCATATATCAATTTCATAGCCTAATGTTTTAACATTGACACGTGGAATCCATTACAACTTCACTCTACTGAACAAGTCCATAATCTGGTCATCGTGGGATATTTGGCATAAATTTATCTTGAACAATCCAAATTTGGTTTGACTTGTGGCATTGGAAAGAAAACTCAAAGGGCTACCACAGGACCTAAGTTCATATCCTTGATATACAAAATAACATATATACAATATTTTCAATATAGAGCTCCTAAAAAGAAATAAAAATGTGCATAGTTTTTAAATTTTGCATAAGTCTTGTTTGAAAAATTAGTTTGAAGTGATTCAAGGGGAATAATGAAGAATAGATAGTAGTATTTGGTTATAAAATGGCTGAAAAATAAATATCTTCACCCATTAAGCCCTCAAAAAGTTCTGCTATGACACATGAATATAAATAATTGTAACATGATATATGAAAGCTACGAGACAAAGTTCAACAAATTTGGCTCTCACAGATAGCAACCAAAGATGACATGAATGGATTAAAATAATAAAGAAAGAAAGAAACATGAAGGATTTAAAAGGGGACATGGATAAATTAAAAGAAGAAATAAAAGGAAAAATGAATGGTTTAAAAGAAGAAATTGAAGGTTTGAAAAAGTAATTACAAGAAAGGTTTCCTAATGGCGAAAAGATATTCCATGAAAATAATAAGGAGAAAAAAAAGGATATGAAAGACGATTTTAGAGACTCAAATGTTGGCTTTAAGACCAATCACATTCCAAAGATTGATATGAAGAAGTTTTATGAATAGAATATGGTAACATGGATACTACAGATGGAGCAATATTTTGATCTCCCTAATTTGAAACACACAAAAAGGTATGCATTGCAACTTTATATTTAGAACCCAATAAATTTGTATGGTATCAATGGATTTGTTCTTTTAAATCACTTGTCACTTGGTCAATTTTGATGGAGGAAATTATAGCACATTATGAAGATACAAAGAGCAAAACCTTCTTTAGCCAATTGATAAAACTCAAACAAAAGGGTTCAAAGAAAAATTATGGAAAAAAGGAAGCCTAACTCTCACAACTATAAAGGTGGAAGTGTTGCTTCTCCTAGCCTTTCACAACCTACGAGGTTGACATCACAACAATTGGAAGAAAAAAGAGAAAAAAGATTTTATACAGTTGCGATAGAAAATACACTAAAGGTCATAAGTGTGCCGAGAATAAATTATTTTACATAGATTGAGAAGAGGAGGAAGAAACAGAACAAGAAACCTCAGAAGAAGAGGATATACATAAGGAACCAACCCTAAATAAAGAAGAAACGAATTCAACCATATCTTTTAATGCATTGGAAATCATTACCACTCCTCAAACTCTTAATATATAAGGACATATGAAGAAGAAAAAGGTAATGTTTTTTATTGATTCGGGTAGTACCCATAATTGTATTCATTGTGAGATAGCCAAGGAATTGAATTGCATCCTATATCCAGCACCATCGTGTCATGTAATAGTTGCAAATGGAGGAAATATAAATTTCTCTAGAAAGTTTCATAATATCAAGCTATCCATGGGAGGGAACTTCAAGGTAAAAATGTATCATGATAGTCTTAATTACTTTTTGGAACAAATATTATTTTAAAGATACAAAAAAAAAATGGGTCATAAATATGTTAGGTTGTGACTTTGAAATCATCTAAAAAAAAATGAATAAAAATGTTGGGAGATGCACTGTCAATAAAGGATGAATATGTGGAAGCATTTCTTTGTTCCATTTCTATTATCTAAACAGATTGGATAGTCGAAGCAAGGGATGAATGGAAGAATGAAGAAGAAGTGTGGGCGCTCATTCAAAATTTGTAGCAAGATCCCAGTACATATGATACATTTAGTTGGAAAAATTATTCATTATGGAACAAATATCATTTATACCTTTGTAAGAGTTCTCAACTCAAACAAAAAATTATTTTGGAACTGCAAACTTCTCCCTTAGCAGGGCACTCAATATTTTTAAAAACTTACAATAGGGTTAATAAGGATTTTTTTTGGGATGGCCTTAAATATGATATTCAAAATTATGTGGCAGAATGTTTTTTTTTACCAACAAAATAAAATTGAGACAACTAAAACCTCGGGTTGGTTACAACCCTTATATATTCTAACTCAACGTTGGGAGGAGGTTTCAATGGATTTTATCACAAGTTTACCCAAGTTTGAAGGAAAGTGTGTCATCATGGTGGTAGTTGATATACCTAACAAGGATGCACACTTTTGTGCATTATATCATCCATTTAAATCCAATATAGTTTCTAATGCATTTGTGGAAACAATTCAAAAGATGCATGGGGACCCAAAGATCATTGTAAGCAACAAAGATCCCATTTTGACTGGAAATTTTTGGACGGAATTATTTTCTTGTCTGGGTACTCAATTAGCTCGTAGCTCATCTTATCATCCTCAATATGATGGGAAAACTGAGATAATGAACATATTTTTGAAAGGATATATTCTTTTCTTTGTATATGGTAAATAGGAACAATGGGTCAAGTGGTTACCTCTTGTTGAATGATGGTATAACACTTTCTTCCACACTACAACAAAATTGACCTGATTTATGGAACTTCATGGATACCATCCACCGTCCATCACATAATATTTAACAAAAAATCATAAGGTTCAATAAATGTAATATCACATCGTGCATCAACCACAAGTTCTCAAACTCTTAAAGGATAACCCCACCTTTTTTCATAATCGAATGAAACAACAGGCAGATTAACATCACAACGAAGGAATTTTTTATGTAGGTGACTGGGTATTATAACAGCTACAACCATACAACCAAATTTCCCTCAAGCAAGCTAAGAAGGATAATCAATTATCACCAAAGTATTATGGGTTTTACAAGGTGTTGCAAAATATTGGTACTATGGCATACAAATTGGAGCTTCCTACATCTTCCCGAGTGCACCTGTTTTCCATAATTCATGCTTGAATAAGGTTATAGGTGACAAAATCCCAGTACAAACAATATTTCTAGATCTTGACGGGGAAGGAAAAATCATATTGGAACCTCAAGTAGTCATGGAAACAAGAACTCAACAGCTACGAAATCGATCAATTTCAGAGTATCTCATCAAGTGGAAGAACTTACCGCCTGAAGATTTTGCATCGAAGGATGAGAATTTTATACAAAAGCATCCAGAACTACTCAAGCATTAAGGAAATTTTTTTTTTGAAGGAGAGTGGCATGTTAGGTCCTTATAATACTAGTGTATTCTCTTATTTTTATTGTTAGTGTAGCCCCCTTATTGTTATTTTTCTGCCAATGTAGTCCCCATATTGTTATTATCATGCCCCATAGAAGCCAATTATTGTTATTTTTGTGCCATTACATTATTATTTTTATTTATGCTCTGATTATATTGTGACCCCTTGAATCCTATATATAGAAATGAGGTTTTGTCATTTGAATCATCCAATAATTTTTCATTTATGTAATGTAAATGAGGTTTCCCCATCAAAGAGGATAATTTTTAAGCCGTTGATCTATATTTTCTTCTACTTTGAGAGATGGTCGCATAACATTCATCATCCCTATGACAAGTATTACAGTATTGATTATTCCCACATCCTCGGATCGACCCTTGGACTGTCCAAGCCCAACTCTGCCTCCACATCCTCTTGTCAGCAATCATGAATCCCCACAACTCATACTCAAAGATTCCATCATGGAGACAGATACAACTCTTTCTCTCACGGTACATCATAAGCTATACAAGGAAGAACAAACTCAACCCATTCACATGGAGGAGGAACCAGAGAGTATAGATCTGGGGGATTTGGACATTCTTGGTTTAGAAGCAGCTTGCCGACAGAAGGATTATAGTACAATACCTCCCAGGCAAATCGAAAGTCTTGAAGTAGTCTTAGCTAGAGCTCAGCAACACAAATGTCTAGGTATCCAAGCAGGTAGCCCTTGGGATGGGAAGAAAATTATGAAAGAATAAAAAAAATGAGGGCATAAAACGGATTTGCAGAGAACCATTATCATTGGAGAAATGCTTGTAGATTCAGGCAGATTCCCCAAGCTGACTAAGTTCTACAAAACCCTCCCCCACCATTCCTCATGAAACTCATCTCCTGGAACGTGGGAGGGTTTAATAGCCCTGCAAAACAAAGAATCTTAAAAAACATGATACAACAAGATAAGCCTGCTATGGTCTTTCTTCAAGAAACGAAATATAACAGTACCGTCTTGGAAGACATCCTCAACAGAATCTGGCTAGGATGTCGATCGGTTTTTGTGGATGCCTCTGGGGCATCAGGAGGGCTTGCCATCCTTTGGAATCCTCAAGTCTTCAACCTGGAGGATTTTCACGCCTCTCACTTTGTCATTCAAGCTACATTCCACCTTATAGGGACCAATATCCATGGTCACCTCTCCAACTTGTACTTCCCACAAGATCTCCAAAACAAGATGGAATTATTCGAAACTCTTTCCATGCTCAATTCTGCACGAAGATTCCCCTTATGGATTTGTGGAGGGGACTTCAATATGATCTCGGCTCTGGAAGAAAAATCTGGTGGGAGAATGAGACTCGAAGGAGACAACATGGGCTTCAGAGACTTCATCCATAGAAACCAGTTAATGGATCTTCAAACCTCCAACGGCATATATACCTGGACTAACAAAAGAAGGGGACCACAACACATCGCTTCCAGGCTGGATCGCTTCCTCATGTCGGATAACGCCATCCATCTAGGTGGGGCCTTTCATGCCTCTATCATGCTCAAGATGGGCTCCGATCACTAGCCCATAATGTTGCAGTGGACACGCCCGGGATCAAGATGTAATAGACCCTTTCGCTTCGAAGCATTCTGGTTCTCTCACCCAAACTTCAAAGAGATTGTTAAGGATGTTTGGAACTCTTTCAATCCCCCTACAGGTGCAAAAATGTATCAATTTCAACAAAAATTAAAACATCTCAAACAAGCCCTAAAATATTGGAATCGCCATCAGTTTGGCAACATTTTTGAACAACAGAGAGTGCTGGAGCAGCAAATGAGAACATTGCAACAATGCATCATCACTGAGGGAAGAACTGAGGAATACGCACACCAAGAGCAGGTACTTTCAGCCAAGATCGAAGATCGGAGAATTCAAGAAGAGATTCTGTGGAGGCAAAAATCAAGGATCAGATGGCTCAAGGAGGGAGAAAAGAACACTAAATTATTTCATAGATCTACAATTCAAAGACGCATGCATAACAACATAGCCTTCATCAACAACAGGCAAGGGAAACGCTTGGAGCAGCATGAAGAAATGGAGCAGGAATTTAAAGACTACTTTCAAGATATACTTCAGGAGCCTCCTGGTTGCAGAAATCAAGCCATCAGCTCAATTATGTAGCACATACCAAAAATCATCACTGAGGATCAGAACAGCAAATTACTTCAACCAATTTCCAAGCAAGAAGTGGAAGACGCCATGGCCCAACTCCAGGATGGCAAAGCGCCTGGCCCTGATGGCTTCACAGCCAATTTCTTTCACAACTTCTGGGATCTAATCAAATCAGAAGTCTGGGAGCTTGTGGAGGAATCAAGATCGATGCATTGGATCCTTCCCTCCTTAAACACTACCTTTATAGCGCTTATTCCCAAAACGGAAGAATCTAACACACCGAAAAAGTTTCGACCTATAGCGTTGTGCAATGTAATTTACAAGCTCATTTCAAAAGTTCTTGCAAACAGGTTGAAACCTCTCCTTCCTTGCCTCATCTCGCCAGAGTAGACAGGCTATGTAGAAGGCCGCCAGATTCTGGATGGCATAATTCTTTCCCATGAAGTGATCCACTCCCTCAAGACGCTAAAAAATTCAGGTATGATTCTCAAGCTTGATCTCTTAAAAGCTTTTGACAAACTCAACTGGAATTATATCAATCAAGTTCTATTAGCATTTGGTTTCAGTGCTACTTGGACACGTTGGATAATGAATCTAATTTCCTCCCCTAGTTTCTCCATCCTCCTCAATGGCTCCCCTTCATCGCCCTTTCGTCCTACCTGTGGTATTCGTCAAGGCGATCCTCTTTCCCTGTTTCTCTTTGTTCTAATGGCTAAAGGTCTCGGTCGCCTTATTCATGCTGCCATCTCTTCCCACTCTCTTAAAGGCCTCTCCCTCCATGATCAACCCCCTATTTCCCATCAACAGTTTGTTGATGACACTATGCTCTTTGGCCATCCATCGGTTCAAGAAGCCTCTACCTTCAAGGACTTACTTGATCTTTTTTCAGAAGCTTCTGGCACTACTATTAACGCCTCCAAATCTCAGCTCTTTTTCTTCAACACTCCCATTTTAATGCAGAGAAACATCGCCAGAATCCTGGGTTTCCCTATCGCGGCGCTCCCATCGAAATATCTTGGAGCCCCTCTCCTTGATTCTACGGTCAAACATGCTTCCTGGTGATCTCTCCTTGACAAATTAGATCACAGGCTCTCCTCCTGGACCTACCATTCTCTCAATATTGCCAGCAGGCTCATCCTCATTAAATCTATTCTCCAAGCTATGCCTCTTTACTTATTCTCCATTCTGGCTGCCACCAAATGGGTGCTAAAAAAATCCGCAATCTTCAAAGAGACTTTCTCTGGGGTTCCTCGGGTCTCAACAGGAAATGGGCTCTTGTAAAATGGACCAAAGTATGTCTTCCAAAGTCAGCAGGAGGTCTGGGGCTAAGAGATCCCCTTCACAGCAACAATACCATGGGAGCTCGCATTTGGTGGAATTGTATCTCCAAATCCCATTCCCCCTGGGCTCGTCTCTCGCATGCCAAATATGCTTCAAGTAGTCCTACGGAAGCCTTCATTCACTTCAGCTCAACTACCCCAGGCTCTCTAATATGGAACACGGCCAAGCAGCACAGCGCTTTCATTCAAGCGCATAGTTTTTGGGAAATACATACAGGATCATTGGCAAGATTTTGGGAGGACTCTTGGCAACAATCTCCCAAACTTGCCTCTCTCTTTCATAAACCCAAATGGCAGGCTTCAATGCAGGACACAGGTCAAATCTACATTCAAAAATTTTGGCAGCAATAGCCCTCTCAAGGATTTTATCTTTGGCGTCCTGCAGAAACCTGGCAAGACGACTGGTAGGAGGAAACCTATGCTGATCTGGATCAAGAGCTCAATCTTAGAAAAATCAAACTCTCTGATCAATAGGATAAAGTCAGATGGGGCTATACTCCCAAAGGTATGTTCACTACCAAGGAAGCTTACCATCTTCTCTACCAGTCAGCGCAGACCATAAAGGAGCAGCTTTGGGACCAGATATGGCAACCACTTATATGGCCTAAAGTCTCAACTTTTCTCTGGATGCTAAGTAAACATCGAATCCTCACTTGGGATAATTTACAAAAGAGAGGATTTATTGGCCCTTCGATGTGTCCGAACTTTAACCTCCAGGCAGAAACCATCACACATCTCTTGGACACTTTCTCTCTAGTTGATCAACTATGGGAGAGAATGGAGAAATGCAACAAAAGAACAGGTCGTCATGTGGGAGATATAGTCAACACCATAAGGAATTGGCCCAGGAATCCTTTCCAATGTCTATTTCTCAACACACTCTGGAAACTACTACCGGGATTCATCTACTGGATAATATGGAAAGAGTGCAGCAGAAAAATCTTCAAGAATCACAGCTCACTGCTTGACACCCTATGGCTTCAACTCAAATAGTACCTACAGGACACTCTGGCTTTAAGGCATTGACAGGATACGGAAATGCCTAATTCCCCCCAGGAAAGCCTTATTATGCAAAATTGGAACCTGAATATTTCTTCCTCTGCTCAAGGAAGTTCCAATCATTCCTCTCACAAGGACTCTCCTCTTTGTTGGTCACCTCCCAACCCTCCCTCTTTCAAATTGAATTTCGATGGCGCAGCCAAGGGTAATCCTAGCCCTGCTGGGTTTGGTGGAATTTTTAGAAATTCTGAGGGTTCACCGGTGCATATCTACCATGGTTCGATAGGCAAGGATTCTAATAATGCAGCCGAATTGGAAGGATTATGGAAAGGTCTAAGCATTGTTGAAATTGAAAATTTCTTCCCACTTGACATAGAAGGGGATTCTCAAATTTTAATCGAAGCCGCGATCCGAATTCAATCCGGAACCTCAGCAGCAAATATTGCATCCAGTTGGAGGCTCTTAAGCAGATTAGAACAAATTGAAGACTGGCTAAGGACTCCCAGAAGTGTAAACTTCAAGCACATCAGGCGCACAGCAAATAAGGTTGCAGAAAGATTGGCTAATCAGGGTGTTAAACAGCAGCTCCCATTCTTCTCTGGTCCCTTAAGCAGTTACAATGATCTACAACTCCAAAGAGACTGCACACTCTTGGTGAAACAAGACCTCTCTCTCCCGGATGCGGGTGTACTTGGAGATGTATGATCTGCTGACGGTGTGGTGAATAGGCACATGGTATACCTCCACCGCCATCCATCCTCGCTCAAGGCAGGATTTAATAATGCCGGCTACAATCGTTAATGTTGCTTTAATGCAGCCAACCTCACCTCGTTTTCTCGAACCTCCCACTGTCATGGTGCCTATTCTGTCTATTCTTCGTGATTCTCCTCTGCGATCCTGTTGCTCTCAGGTTGACGTTGAGCCTTGCTTGCGCACTAGCACAGGGAAGCGTTGTTCTCTGAGCTGTTGCATCAAGCTTTCAACTGGTAGACACATCTCCTTTGGACCTTATTGCAATCATAACAGCTCCACCTCTGTTGTCTTTAGGAATCCTCTGCATTCGTTCACCAGTCCCCTTTCGGTTATTCGCCCAGCCCTCCTTGCTCAGCTCAAAATGCCTCACCTGCGTCCTCGAATGACTAGCAGACGTGGCTCCTCTCATGGGCAAGTCATTCGGTCACCTTCGTTTCCCTCTTCCGCTTCTTCGTCTCAATCCTCTGACTCCAGTGCTGGTCGTGCTGCAGCTCCCAGGAGTGGCCGGGGTCGTGGTCGTGGTCATGGTCCTTCCACCTCTGCGGCGCAAGTCCATCTCTCCTCCAACGCTCATTTCCACACTGCCCGTTTTCACTACCCTTGCTCACTCAACAATCAAAATTTCCTAGCCTCTATTACCATAAAGCTAAGAAATAATCCGATTGCTCAGGTTACGGGCCCCTCTGAAATTACTTTGGCATCTGAGGACGAAATTCTGTTTTGCCCCCCTGGGGTTAATCTGCAGAATGTTCAGGGTGCTTTAGCTTCACAACATGAGCTCCAGCAGGCTGGGCCTAGCACTCTGTCAGGTGGTGATTTCGCGGGCAAGGCATGCCCTCCTCCAGTTGAAGATGCTCCCGATCCGTATGTGTGTCCAGTCGTGGAAGAAGTGCCCTCTCCCACCAATGATGCTTAAATAGGTTTATGCCCGCTGGTTTTTGAATTCAGGTAACAAGAAGGTGCTCATTCTCCTTCTTCTTCACAGTTTTTTGTAGGCATATCATTTTCAAGTTCAAATGCTCTCTCTTTCGCCTTATCGCCGGTTTCCCCTGCGTGGGCGGCGCAATGTTATCCATGTTACTGTCTCCAGGACAATGCTCCAGCGCTACAATGTGTCTGTTTGTGTTTTTTGCCATGGGAAGCACTTGTTTTTGTCTGGTTTGACGAATAGAGTCCTATACTCTAGTTATCAATTTAGACATATGTATCAGCTGTTTATAGAGACAGACAAGGTCTTGGTTACAAATGTATCATCAGCTAGTAAACAGTTATTTTTGTCTGTCAATGGTCAGCACTGTAATGTAAGAATGCCGCATCTTTGGGCTAGCTATCCTGAGGCCTCAGCCTCTCTGTAATCTTTTGTATGTATAAGTAAGATGGAGTTCGAGGAAAAAAAATACGTTATTGATTAAAAATAATTTTATAGGCCATTGTAACGTGTCATATATCTATCAGGATTTTATCATAACCTTGCAAGTATAAACCTATTCTTTATATCTTGTCCTGTAATCGAAAGTTTTTTTTTCCAAGGCTTAGCTTATGTTATTGTGATGATGATGGCTAACGTCCACTGAGACAACACTTTGGTCTATCGGACCTACAATTTTATTAGTTCTTAATTCTCTGGCTTCTTGTCTTTCTTAGCGAGATTGGTGTTGTAGATTTCTTTTTCTTCTCTACGGTCTTCCAACTTCCTTTATATTGCACCTCCTTCATCTCTTCTGATTCTTGGGACACTAGTGTCTTATCTTCGAGATCTAGGAGATCCATGTTGTTGCTAAATGAAGATTTATTTTGCATGGTATTCGAATCCTCATAATTGTTGATGCTAGTGGGGTTGTCAAGTTCATTTTTTTGTTGTTAGGTGGGGCTTTCCCCCTGCTTGTCTTGAGGGTTGTTTCTATCTTGCCTAATTTCTTGCGATTCAGAGTTCTCTAGAGAGTATTCTTCCTTGAAGACAGTGTAATGTTCCTTTTGTGCTCCTTCCCACCATGTAGATCTATGGTGAATCTTTCTAGCAGAATTTTTTTGGGAGACTTTTGGGCAATTTTTGGCTAGATGGCTTGTCTCAAAGCAGGCTCGACATCTGAAGAGGACACTTTCATAGTCGATTTTCTAGTTCTATACATAGTATTTTATTTTTAGGATTATTTCAGCTGGGAATCTAGCGCTGAATTCCATTTATACACAGATGTGTGCATAGGTGGTTCTGACATATTCCTCTGTTTCTGGGTTCCTGTAGTAAAATTTCCCAATTGCATTTCAAATGGCTTTTAGCGAGGAGGGATTTCAAAGATGCAAAGGTAGGTTTTGAAATATGACCCAAACTGGTACTGAGGTTATGATTTTTGTTGAGGGATTGAATGATGGGTTCCATGGCTTCATGAATAGGCTCGAGTTTTCCCAAAATCGAGGGCCAAAATCTAAAATGCATTGCCTGCCTTCAGATTTTTCAAAATATACTATAAATAAACCCTTAGCACACGGGTAGATATTAATTTCATCAGAGATGACAGACTTCCATACCTCCGAGATCCAATCGTGGAGAGTTGTTAGTCGTGGCCAAAAGCCATTAAACCGGCAAATTAAGGCAGTTTCAGAAAAAATCAAGGCCTCATCCAGTCAGGCCTTGACCACCTGCACTGTGCGAGCTGGGGCTTTAATGACAATATGGGTAGGAGCTTGAATCTTAGAGGTAGACAGAACTGTGCCAGAAATTATCTTCATGAAGCTGGGAGCCATACTTCGAAAGTAAACCAGGATTGAGTATGAGATTTAACATATTTTTCTCAGGATCATGCCCTAATACAAAGTCACAACCAATCAACAAACTCTCTTGACAGGTGAATACTCGGTGAACAGAATATTTGATAACACAGTACACGTTGTAACCCTGATTGGTGTTAGTCGCACTACAGAGCTGATCACTGCCATAGATACATTAATTTCCCACACACACAAAAATATTTATACAAAAAGAGAGAGAGAGAGCACTAAAATATCAAATAATGGGTTACCAAAGATGCAATTCATAAACATATATCTAAGATATAAAATATTAGAGTATGTAAAGGAATGAATACTTTATCTTGTAAAGTAAATTGAAAATTGAATCACATATATTTCAGACATAAAATAGATCCACCAAGCTCCCAGATTGATCTGAAATTGACATTTAGTTAATGTTGTGCTAATATCAGTTTCAGAATTAACATGAAAGTGCTTTGTTTTTTCTTATTATACAAGGGCTTATACATGTACTTATGATTGACAATTCATTAAGCTTGATGATATTAAGTGTATTTCGTGAACTTAAAATCATGGAAACTCAATGCTGAACAACAACATATAAAAACATAGCAAGCACAAATAACAAAGAAAAATACAGAAGTTTTTGATGAAGGAGTTCACCCCTCCTGGGTTACATCTTCTTGGTCCAAATTCATAGTTTGGGCCTTTGTATTAGCTTCAATTGTGAAAAATTTATGTTTACATTCTCCTGTTGCCTCTGCAACCTACTCCAATGGCTCCAAAATATCAAAATATACCAAGACTGACTCTTCCTGAGCAAAAATTGGTCGAAAATTACCCCAGTTATGGAAAAACCAAATTTTCCTAGTTTTTCTCCACTAATTATGGAAGTTTGCCACTTAACTCCACCAAATCTGGAGCTTCTCCGCATTTGACGGTTCCTTCAAAACTGGCACTAAGATAAGCACATAGTTAATTATCGATAAGCCGAAGTTAAGTGAGGTTAATGGGCGCGCTTAGCGCTAACCTGCACTTTACCATTAATCTCAGTGTATGGTGGTTAAACCACATATTATCGTTAATAATATGGTTTTAACAATTATTTTAAAACTTCGTCAGAGTTTGGTTTAGCCCCTGGTCTTCGGCCCTCAGACATGTGGGAGGGGCCTGACCCCCTCTTAACCGGAAACTCCCACTTCATATCAATTTAAATATAGTCGAAGTCCTTATGGGGTAAGGACCGTGGTGGATGGCATAGTGGTAAAGAGTTGGTGCTATAGGTGGGTGGTCGTGGGTTCGACCTCGACTCCACCATAAAATGTTGTTGAATAGACTTTGCAACGAACCATAGTATTAAAACTTTGGTTTAAACTGTATGTTGTTAATATATATATATATATATATATATATATATATATATATATATAGATTGCGCCATAACTATGGTTTTGACCTTGGAATAAAATGTATGCAATATATATATTCCCAACATGTGAATTCGATATGAACCTTGGATTAATATAATGTGCCCATCTAACCTGCCATGGGGGAGGGCAGTGGCAGCCTCCGGCTGTGCCACATGGCCCTCCTCCATTGGCCTAAAAATCCACCATAAAAACATAGTAATCCACCATAGATAATTCCAAACATAGGATTAGGAGGAAAAATTCAACTTTGCAAACCAACATTAGCAAATTTTATTTCGACACTTGTCACAGTGTCAGTGGTTGAAATCTAGAGAATATTCCCTAAAGATTCTTGAGGTGTTGATTGGACTGCCAAGTCATCACTCTGTCACCATTCTGCATAATTTTACATGTTTGAGAAGAGGACACTACAAGGAAAAGTCCCTCTAGTGGATTTTTTTGAGGAACCCCACAAAAAAATACCCCATACATCCGTTTCTAGTAGAGGTTACTAGAGGATATTGGTGGGCGGAGGGTTTTGCGGATGGTTTCCTCTCGGTGCAGTTATCATTACACGTCGCCCTGGTGCACTTGAACTGAGAAAGCACTGGTGCGTACCAAAACATTGGCACACTGGACACCGTGCATTCCGTACACAGCCGCCCGGTGTGTCTTATTATTCTATCGCACTGGTGCATCACAGATATTCCACGCCGGTGCATTATAAAACACCGTGCCAAAACCGAAACCACCCGATGTGGTAGAAAGAAACAACACCGATCCATCATAATACATCGCACCAAAACACAAACTGACCGGTGCGTTTGTAAGAAACATAATCGATGCTCCTATAAACAACGCGCACAAGTAAAGGGTTATATTAAAAAAAAAATTACAGAAAAATAACATAGATTTTTCAATTTTCCAGTGCTTCTGAGCTCTCAATTACTCGTGCGTGCCCTAACATAGAACACACCGGTGCACATGAGACATTGGCACACCGGACAACTTGTGCGACGTACACACACATTCAAGGCCTCCTATTATTGTAATGCATTGGTGCTTCACCACTATTCTGCACTGGTGCATCATAAAACACCGTGCCAAAACAGAAACACGCCAATGTGTTCTTATTGAAGAGCGGTGGTGCACCTATAGACAACGTGCATTGGTAAAGGGTTATATTAAAAAAAGAAATTACAGCAAAATAACTCTGATTTTTTAGTTTCCCAGTGCTTCTGAGGTCTCAATTACCGGTGCGCGCCCTACCATAGAACGCACCAGTGCACATGATACATTGGCACATCGAACATTTTGTACAATGTACACAGACATCCGGGGCCTCCTATTACTGTAACGCGCTGGTGCTTCACCACTCTTCGACACCGGTGCTTCATAAAACACCACGCCAAAATAGAAAAGTGCTAGTGCGTTCTTATCCAAAAGCACTGGTGCGCCGATAAACCGTACGCACTGGAATAGTGTTACATAAAAAAAAAAATTAAGGCCAAAAAATTCGTTCTTTACGACTATTCCGCACTAGTGCTATATAGATTTTCCACCCCAATGCCTCATCGAAATTTCGTGCAGAAACATAAACATCCTAGTGTGGTGTTAGGGAACCGCCCCGGTGCACTATAAACAATGCACCAAATTTGACATATCTCGGTGTGGTTGTAGGTAAGCGTACTGGTGCACCTATAAAACCCCGCGCACCAGAACAGGGTTAAAAAAAAAAAAATTACGGCCAAAAAATTTCATTTTTCACTTTCCTCAGTGCTCCAGAGCTCTCAAGCACCGGTGCCATTTCCCTTGTTTGAGCCGCCCTGACATCGATGCTCTCATTGTACCCATTGCATGCACTGTTGCTCTACATTGGCCACCAATCTCCAACTTACATTTTGAAAAATAGTGGGAAAATTTTATTTTGAAAAGTTTACATCCAATATTCCTCCTCGACGGCGAAATGTACAGGTATTTTTCTAGTTTTTCCATAATTAAGCCTTTTAGCGGATTAGAAATTGAAATAACCTTAAAAATAACCATTAAAAAATAAAAATAAAAAAATTGTCATGCAGTGTGCTGGATCTATTCAGCTCGCACCGGATAATGCTGCTGCCTGTAAAATTTACAGGTCGCACCACCACTGGTGCTAATGGTATCCGCACTATTTCCGAGGCGGTATCGAAAGGCACCTCAAATAATTTTAAAATAAAAAAATAAAATAAAAGGTAGTGCGCTCATTTATTTAGGCACATCGTTGACCACGGGAATCACAGTGTGGTGCGTTGATGGAATTATCTGCCCCGGTGTATGTCAGCGCACTGCATTCTAGATTTTGAGAGGGAAACAGTTTGGCCGGGTAAAATAATGCATCATCAGCTATGTAATTGTCATGAAGTCGGTGCGCTGACATGGCTATATGCGTCGGGGTGTATATTTCAATTATCACACTGCTATTTTGAACTTTGATGAAGTTAACAGTGCTTGAAAAATAGACAGCTGCACTAAGGCCGGTGCATTGTATTTCATTAGGGACACCAGGACTGGTGCTCTACATTCTTAAGACGCACCGTGACTGGTGCGTGACTGTTTTTATGGTGCACCGACTTGTCTATTTTTTTTTTCAATATATATATATATATATATATATTCCTAAATACATGTCTGTTTTAATAAAAAAAATTTATTTAATATGGCAATGATTCAGAGAGAAGAGGAGGAACAACAGCAACAATAGGCTGAACAGTATGACATGATTCGCCAATGGGAGGCATGAGAGAGGGAGAGAGATGCATACCCTCACCCTATTACTACAGATACCTAGGAGATCCTTAAGCAGGTAGGCCTCCTCAAGCTCTATGAGGAGGCTACTTCCCTAAAGGCGCACAATGTGTTTTTGAGATATCTTATCTGCAGGTGGAATTCCCACCGACAGGCTTTCTAGGTTGGTCTTGACTAGTGGTACACACCCACTGAGGAGGATATTTATTTTATTACAGGACTATCGAGGAGAGGGGTGGATTTTTCCTCATTCCTAGACATGCCAGCTGGTTTTGTAGCAGGGAGTCAGTTAGTTTACCCCTAGAGATACATTGGAGCACATGTAATGTCTCCTTCAGAGTTTCAAGACCTGGAGGTCAGTTACGTATAGGTGCTTTTCAGTAGACAGGATGTGCAGTGCCTCTCCCTTATCATTTCTACCAATTCGTACAACACCGGTGATGGGCAATGAATTATTTTCTTGCTTTTATGTTATGTTGATTCTTTAGTACAGTAGCCATGACTTGTTAGGCAGTCTGCCATTTTTTTGTGGCAGTTTTGTATGGCCTTAGATAGATGTCGTGCTCATGCACAAGGGAGGGTCAACTTCCCTTTTTCTTCAGAGCTGTTTTGTTTATTTTTTGAGAGGT
The DNA here is from genome assembly GCA_034641835.2 of Pinus albicaulis. Lineage (NCBI taxonomy): Eukaryota > Viridiplantae > Streptophyta > Pinopsida > Pinales > Pinaceae > Pinus > Pinus albicaulis. The sequence continues at coordinate 217,576,324 of CM076571.1, read as the reverse complement.
TTCCAGAGATGAGACCTAGTTTTGTCCGATAGCCTCGTAGGCCGATGTTTGAGGCCCGGATGCACATGTGGGGGAATATGATGCCCAAGATGGGAGACACTTTGTTTCCAGCCAGGATATCACATCATTCACTGGACTTACTATCGAGTGTTGATGGACTGCATCCCTTCATTTTGGTCCCATGTCCTTATGCTGGCTTAGATTGGCGAGGGTGTCCCAACATCCTCTTCACAGGTGATGAGCCACCAGATGATAGAGGTAATATTACTGTTTTATTTATATTTATTCTAACATGTTCTTAATTAACTTTTTTTTTATAAAATTGTGTAATGAAATTGTCTAATTATTGTTGTGTATTTTTATATATTTTGCAGACATTGGCTCTTTTTATGGTGAGGAGATGTCGGGTCCACCACATGATCTAGGTATGGATCCTGATGATGACGATCAGGATATGGCTGATGTCGAGCATGATCATGATGAGGATGAGGCTGGTGTAGCAGAGAGACATGCTCTTGCTCATCTTGGTCCACCGGTACCACCTTTTGCTAGGCGTGGTTGACCTAAGACCAGATATAGGATGGAGTTGGCCAACCAACTATGTGCATTGATTATTGGTGCGAGCATTAGGCCCTCTCATTACAGAGAAATACACGCCGACAATAAGCTCTTATGGATGTGGAGAGGCATGTCACATGACATGTACGGCTTCATGTGGCACATCGTAGGAGCTACGACAGCTGTAACGTGACTCAGGAGGACTGTCCATAGTTGTAGGCATAGTCGAGCCACAATAGGTGATGGACATGAGTCCCCGAGCAACGACTCACATGCATCTCATGATCGTTCACCTCGCGGCACGCCTGATGAGCATGACGCTCCACTAGTAGCATCTGACGGTCATCATGGAGATGAAGCTAGACCATCGGCCATGTCCAGTCAGCAGCCAACAGCTACATCCATCAGTAATAGTCATGATGATCATGAGAAGGCTGGACCATCGACCGCCGAGGCTGCACTATTCATTGAGCAGTCCTCCACTACTAATTCTCATATTGATGTTGTACTACCACTAGCAGATGCATCCATTAGTACTAGTGATCATGATCATGAGAAGGCTCGATCATCGACTGTCGAGGCTGTACCTAACTTTACTGAGGGGCATCCACTTGTAGTACTTCTATTGATGTTGTTATACTACCACCAACGCCTAATCCATGAAATTTATATTACAATTGTATAGTTTTAACATTATATATATATATATTATATATATATATATATGGTCCATGTATTTTATGTTCATGTTGTAGTTGTACTTAATTTTCATGTTGGTCATCATCATGATGTGGCGCATATTGTTAGGTCATGTTAGATATGTTCATTTAATGTTTAGCCTATAGATATATGTGTATATGTGATAGCATGAGTTATTTGACATATTGAGATGTATATTTGATGTTTGTGTTGTGATGATCTTAATATATAATGTTAATTTAATGTTTGAATGCGTTTATTAGTCAAATATGATGTTTGTACGATGGTTATCATGATCGTGATGATGTTTATTAATTAATATAATATTAAATGACACTGATATTTATTAAATATTATGTCGTGATTGTAATTGTAATTTAAATTTTAATTGTATGTAAAATTGTAAAATTGTATTTGTATTTGTGCTTATTGTAATTTAAACTGTAATTGTATGTCAAATATTTATTAATCCAAAATTTTAATTGTAATTGTAATATTTAATTTATTCTAAAATGATTGTAGTTGTATATATGAAAATTGCTAAAATTGTAATTGTATTTGTAATTGTAATTTTAATTGAATTGTATGTAAAATATTTATAAAATTGTAATTGTAATTGTAAATGTAATTCTATGTAAACTTGTAAATGTAATTGTATATAAAATTCTAAAATTGTAATTGTATTTGAAATTGTAATTTAATTGAATTGTATGTAAAATATTTGTAAAATTGTAATTGTAATTGTATATGTAATTATATGTAAAATTGTAAATGTAATTGTATGTAAAATTCTAAAATTGTAATTGTATTTGTAATTGCAATTTTAATTGAATTGTATGTAAAATATTTGCAAAATTGTAATTGTAATTGTAAATGTAATTCTATGTAAAATTGTAATTGTAATTTTAATTATAATTGTAATTATTGTACTTTTAATTGTAATTTTATGTAAAATATTTATAAAAATTTAATTCTATTAATGTGAAAATTTTAATTCTATTAATGTGAAATGAATTTATTAAAATATTTAAATTTGTAAACTTGCAGATAATTGTAAAATAAAAAATCTAGAATAATACAAATTTTTGTATTATAATAAAGTTTAGAAAATAATGAAAATAAATTCATGTACTTTATAATTATCATTATTTTATTATGATCTTACTTACAAAAAAAAAAAAAAAACTTTATACAGTCTGGTGCGCTTATCATCCTAACATGTACCGGTGCATCCTATAAATAAGACGCACTGGTGCATCACAACTCTTCAGTACCGGTAACGAATAAACACAAATAAAAAAAACGAAACTCTATTTTCTTTAAGTGAAAAAAAAGCGGCAATTTGAAAAATGGGCGGAAAAATATTTTCGAAATCTAATTTCATAAAATAATTCTTTAAATACTAAACACTTTTCGTTATTTCACTATTTTCGCTAAAATTTTCAGCCAGAGATTTGCAGGACACAACCTGGAGCAAGAGAGCAGGAGGACACTATGGAGTAGCGAAATACATTCGAACAGAAGTATTCAAAAAATCAGAAACCAAACCTTTGATGATTCAAACCCTGTATCATAGAATTTGAAGCCATCTCATGATTAAATTTGACTATTTTTTTTTTAACTTTTTTCTACAGTTTTTTACTTGTTTCTGTAGTTTATCCATTTTTACCTTAAACCCTTCATTTTTTTGTTTTTTCCCTTTCTTCTCCCTATTTCTGTGATTTCCGAATTAGGGGTTTTTTATTTTAGATTGACATCTAACCCACGGGACGACTTGAATAGTCAGATCCCAATAAATTCAGCCATTGCATGAACTTTTGAAAAAATGGATTTTTCTTTATCGGTGCACCCTGCGTACTATACCGCACCGGTGCTCTATATTATACAGTGCACCGTGAAAGTACTGTAGTAAAAAAAAATGAAAACATTTTTTCTGAATCCGTGCGCCAAATTTGGAATAGGGCACCGGTGCTCCATTTAACTAGGAAAGCACCGTATGGTGTATTACACCATTTTTGGCGTGTGTTTATAATAACCCACACACCGTTAGGTCTATTACACTATTTTTTGTGGTGCATATACAATACCCAATGCACCGTACGGTGTATTATACTGTTTTGCAGTGCATTTTTAATATCTCGATGCACCGACAGCGGTGCGGACCTTGTGAAAGTCGCACGGATACCTTGAGATTTATTTTCTACTTGAAAATTTGAGAATTTATTTATAAATATATTAATGAATGATATGGTACAGGCTTCAAATTGATAAATAAATGTCTGACAAGAGATCAAGTAACAAAAATACTGTTAACACATCAAGAAAAGAAAAAAGTACAAGTTCTTTGTAAATTATTTATAAAAAATATTATTTTTTAACTATATTTAAGTTTAACTAATATGTATTGTTTACTGTGTATCATGCAGAGCCACAAACTGATGAAGCTCGATATGATTATTTCTAATCTAGGACCAGAAGAGCGTAAAAATTTAATGGAAAAATTGCAAAAGGATGAATCAGGTGAATGAAAAAATACTATCGATCCAATATGAGTTTCTTTTTTAAATTATCATTAATAATATACTTAAGATTATTAGATAACATGTGTCAAATATTCTACTAATTCACATCTGTTTAATGTTGTACAAGGACCAACAACTCAAAAAAGGAATGTTTTTCTAAGAAAAGAAAAGAAATAGAACATGCAAACGAAAATCAATTGCTCCTTAGCTCATCTTGAGTGGTGCAGGAAGTTAACGAAAGGGGAAAAACTTTTACAAAAGTTTGAGGGATCTAGTGGAATGAATGTATAGACGTTATTTCTAACAACAACAACTTACTTCAAATGTAATATGTAATCATTGAATTTTTCGATCATTAGGTACAATAAATAAAAAATTTAGCATTAAATACTATTTTTCAAGAATTTTCTTGTAGAAAAGAAAAGAAAATGGAACCCATTCAGCACATAAAATAGGACGACAAGGAATAAAATAGTTGATCTCTAAGTTTGTGAATAATTGTTACCTCCTTATAACAACTTAACTAGATTTTATTTTTGTATTTTTTAAGTTGTTTTACAAAAATCATCATTCAATGTCTTCAAACAGGTGCTAACATACAAAGAAGAACCATCAGATGAATTCTTGGGTTAAATATGGGTTCTTAGTATATGTTGGCATGTCATAATTTAATTGTGAAATTTGTAAGCATCTATACATATTGTTTTACTTAGATCTGTCTATAATTAATAGAACAAAAACATCTTTTATATTAAATATATGATTTGTTATGGGGTATAAAACTTGCAGGAAACAAAGTATGAAACTGCGCCAACGGATGAAATTTTGAAAGATGGCATGGTACATGGTTTTGAAAGAATGTGTATAATTTATGAGTCAATTGTTGCTATGGTACGTCATTTTTCTTTTTGATTTACATTGATGTATATTATTTAATATCGCAATTTTCATTATTCTCACCAATGTATATACAATCATTTCAATTTATTTTTATGTTTGTATATGGAAGGTGAAGAAGAAGAAAACAATCAACTCCGTGAACAAAATATTCCTGAAAATAACCCAAGTCATGGAAGTAGCTCTAGCTGTGATAGCAGTTCAAGTGAAGAATGATGATCTCTATGTTTGGATATCAAAGCAAGGCGTTTTATTTTTTGAAATATATATGTCTATGAAATCATACATTTTGTTTAATGTAATGGACATAGTGTCCCAATTGAAAGACTAAGGGATGCCAATAACTGTCCCATTTTGTATGATAAAGATTGTCTTACATATATATATATATATATATATATATATATATATATATATAAAATATGTTTTAATTTATTCTATTGCATTCTCCATTGTCGTTCTCAAATGCACTAATAAAAATTTAATTCATATGAATATTGTTATAAGATGTGTCAACTTTTGATGAATAATGAATTTAAAAGAATCACAATAATTGGACTGTCACAGGTCGATGTTTCTAAAAAATACAACATGAAAACCGGTTGTTATAGGTCAATTTGGGCACCATTCCCAATGACTTGGTTAACTGGCCATCATCTTTAGGACCGATGATTAAGGGCCTATCATTCCCTATCATTTCAGTTGCTACATGCCCTAAGACAGAAAACAAGAAAAATCAAGCACGACTTTCATCAAGGAAAGGTTTTCATGGTTTGAAGCCTATTATATAACATATGAGAGCTCACCAACGCAGGCTCTAAGGGGCCTAAGTGCATTGCATATGCAAGTATCCCCATGCAAGGCTACTCTGTAGAGGACTTCCCAACATTCAAAGGTGCGTTGGTCACATTGGGAGCGAAATTCTCGTTGTTCTGGAATCTCCACTTGGCCAGTGCCTTCTAGAAGAGTTCACGTGTCAAGCTTTGGCTCCAAGTGTCCATTTGACATCTACATGAATGGAAACATGTATTGCCTATTTTTGGAAAGATATTTATGGCAAAAAAACGTACATTTCATCTATAAATTGAACACAAATCTAAGTGTTTGAGAAGGAAGAATTTGAGTAGAGAAATGTTGGAGAATTTTCAATTGGGAGTTTGATTTGTGGAGTTGTTGCTGGAGAGATTTATGTTGTGATGAGACTTGGGAACTATGCTATAAGGTCACTCAAAATAAGTCACTAGATTTTAACCTCTCCTTATATCATCAATAAAGAGTACTTCTTGTTTTTCCCAACATGCATCTATGTCTACTTTCATTTTCCATATTGTAAGATATTGGTTGATGTATATAGTTTATGCTTAACTGATTTATCTAAATAGCTTGAATAGATATCTATATTATTTCATATTCTGGTGTTTCAATTTTCTTTCTCACAGGAACCATTTAGCCAACAAACCGCTTGAATTTGAAGTTGTAGCAGAAGAAACAGAAGGAGTCATTTTGAAGCGATTGAAACAAGTAAGCATCCAATCCTCTCAGTGTATCTGTTCTGAGTTAGGAGAAATGGTAGTATAGTATTTCACCTATTGTTCTAGACTAACATTTGTCTAGGGAAGCATAATTTATCAGTAGATTACAATTCTAACCCAAAAAACTGGCGACTCCATTAGGGAGAATTTCTCTTAATTATAGGTGTTTTAGTCTCTGATTTTCTTTGTTTATCCACCCAGTAGCTATTACACATAAAGAATAGACTTTTTGAGAGCTTAATTTGCAAAGAAAGTGAGTTAAACAGTAGTATTTTCCCTTGTCTATTGCATGCAACACACCCTTTATTATTTATTCAGTGGCATGGTGCATATGGTGCTTTGTAGAGCAATGTCTCCGCTCTTCCAAGCTTGCACTGGCAGAAAGCACTCAAGCTACTTGAGACCGTTGGTTTTGAAAGGGTTTATTCTCCTCGATTATGATTTTGCATTTTTCTTCAGCTTCATGATTACTGGTTCTAAAAAGTTTGATGCTCAATTGACCAGTGAATCTATATACTTCTTCCTCCTTTTGCTGAAAATTTGTTCAATGTTTGTTTAAATTTTTTTTCTTTATCATTGACAAGTTGATTTCAAAGTACTTTTTATGGTCGCATTAAGAATCATTTTCTTTCGAAATAGGAAATTGTTGTAAAATCTTCATTTCCTTGATAGGATAAATTGTTGTTGAAATCCTCATTTTTCCTTCAAAAGAGAAATTTTTGTTTGTATTCTTCATTTCTCGAAAGTAAAAAGCATTTGAATTATTGATCTAGTGCACCTAGTTTCTTTTTTGCATTCATAACATTAAGGAAACTGAAAAGAAAAACTTGCATTTGCATGTAGGATTGTGTGTGTTTTGCAAAAGGAACATTAGGAAATCTGCATTTAGTTTGAGATTCATTGATTTTGTTTTTGTTTATTGATTTGTTTGCTCTCAAATTATTTGCTCTCTTCCCTTATTAGCTAGGTTCTTCATTGAAAAAGCTGAAAGTGAAAGTTTTTTTATCATTCTTAGCTGCATTTTAGGAATTTCATATACATCATCGTGGTGAACCTGAAAGGAAAATTGTTAAGCAAGATCAACATAAAATAAATCTCAATTTACTTAACAACGCATTAGAACATTAACGATAACATTTAGAAGGTATAGGCTAGAGACGTGTTCCGGCGTCATAAAACATAGAAGCTGTCGTTAACTTGTCTGCGATACATTCCGAGTGTGATACCTTACTCCACGTACATAATTATATCGTAGCTCGTCCACATACTTTCGGGTAGATCGGGCGGTGTTACAGTACGATAAGTATAAAGGGGTGCTCTCACTGTGCGGTTCACATCAGACAGCGCTAATACAGACTTGGGCCTCCATGTACATTTGGGTATATTTGGCAGGACAAATTTTAGGTGTTATCCATCCATAGTGAATCGAATCGGCCGCCCTGAAATTGTGATACACCGAGCACATCATTCAGGGAGATGACCTACCCATACTTCTTGGTTCACCTGGAGGTATTCTACAGTTCACAGTTTCTTGGTAAACCTTTTTGCCCAGTATTTCCCTCTTTTTGTATATTTTTTTTTTGGTTAAAATAAATCAGTAATCGTGGAAGAACGAAATCCTTTTTCCTGCCATTCGCGTAGAAATCGCTCTACTGAAACTAGTACCATCAGTACCTCTGGTGAAGCACCATATTCCCATATACTAGAGTTGGCACAAGTTGTTTCTACAAATCCTGGTTTCTCTACTATTGTTGAGATAGAGTCCTCACAGCTACCCATGGTAACGATCCATCCAATCTGTGAGACCATACCTTCCAAACCCAACGTTGTTCAACTAGAAGTTGATCCATATCCCATTGTGCTTTAGGGGGAAACTGTTATTGGTGAAATTGGACATCATCCCCAGGACCAATGAAATAGGGTCTATCATCCCCTTATATTTTAGTTGCTATATTCCATAAGTGGAGAAAATATTGACCCCAAAGTCGAACAACCAGATGTTGTTTTTTTATTGGTCACTCCACAATCTATTATAGCCATTGAGTCTCCTGATACTGTGACGTTAACTAATACCCGAAATATACTTCGTGGGTTGACGGCTAAATTATTCCACTCAGCTTTAATTTTGATTGAAGAAATATCAGTAAGATAAGACACTCTTTAACTCCACTCATTTTCGGTGAGGAGCTTTACTCCGGCATGAGTATTTTCCCCAATCACCTTCCTTTGATATTGTTGACTTTGTTTCACTTCAGTTCCCGGTGAGATCACACTACAACATCTACTATTGCTCTATCTTCAATTTTTTTGTCCATTGACTTCACCCATGTCATCATCTAGAATCCTATATGGTTCTCCTTGGTGGCTAGTGATACCACATATGTTACCGTCGTGGGGTTCCAAAATTCTATGAAAACCTTGAGAAGACCCATCAACACATTTTATAATCATCATTTATGGTATTCATCAAACTCCCTAAATGATGACTCTGTTAGGACTACATATTTTCCAGCACACACTCACTAGTCCAATCAAGACAATGAGGAAAGTTCTTTTACTGTGTCAACCTGGTTAAAAAATGAAATAGGTCATGAGCATAGTTCTTTTCCTGTGTCAAGCTCGTTAAAAAATGAAACAGATCCTCCCCTATAATGAACCTTCGTTCCATGCAGCTATTATTAACTAGTAATATCCTTACATGAATGAAATGAAGCTTGGGGGGAACCTACTCTTGCAGGGGGAATTCAACATGTTCTCTTGAAGGGGGCATTCAAAAAATTCTTACCAATTGCACGCAATCGACCGCTGAAGTTCAGGGGAAAAATCAGGTTCAAAGCTCCAAAATCAAATGGTAACTATTGAATGGTAAAAATGAATAGTGAAACTACTTTTTTATAGTCATTTAATTGTTTGCAAGTTAATTTTATTGCTATGACTATAGTTTTATTATGTTTTTATCATGAAACAGGTAATTTTAATCCATTTGATGTTGCTCTGAACAGGAAATACAACTGATGAACAGATTAGTCGTGTAGATTTATTCAAAGAATGACTTGACCACAAAGCATAATTTTTCTCCTTATTTTTCGAGCTTTGTTAAAAATTAAAAAGGATTTTACGTGCACTTTTCTCTTTTTTTCAAGCTTCGATACAGCGAAAAAGGAACCCTTGGAGCCTTCTTTCAGCTCTTTCAGAATCCAATAATGTGAAAATATTGCCAAGCACTTGTCATTTCAAGCTCGTTAAAGTAAATGAATTGATATCTACTCAGTATAAGTTTAACCCTTTTCCAGACTGAGATGGATTATTTACGAAAAAAGAATACCTTGGTTAAACATGACCAAAGAGGTTGTTTTCGATATTATTTTACACTTTTTCATATCTCAGAGAAAAATTTACGAAAAAGTATTTGTGGAGTTCTCTTTAGTCGTCTTTTTCAGACTCTAAATATGAAAAAGGACTAGGCTATCACTGTCGTTAAGCTCGTTAAAAGATAAAATAGCGATGGGTTTGTCGATCATGGCAAGAATCGAGTTTCATTCATTGCTAGACTCGTTAAATTATTAAATAGTGATACTTTATTCACCCGAAGGGTTGAATTATAGATAAAGAAAATGTTATCCTCCTCAAGCTTGTCAAAAAATAAATAGGAACTGGTCGACAAATGATCGGGGAAAATTTGGGAAAAGAAAGTAAAGTTTCTTTTTGGTAGCAAGTCACTCTTGAAAAAGACACTGCTTTCACTCCATGCCCATGACTGTTTGGGTTGGGTAATCATCTTGATGGTTCATTCACACCTATGGTTCATCATACCTTCACTTCGGTTTTGCATCAATGCTGCCAATTCATCATAGTGTCACCGATATGTTCAAGAGATGTCATCCAGTGATTAAAAATTCATCCATCTGCAATACTCGTAAACCTTCATTTTCATGACCGTCATCCCTGAAAATTGCTATATCAAGTCATACCCTTGTCTTCGAAATCAGTAACTCCTGTTTTTCAATAAGGTGACTTCTTGTCGACAAAAAATCAATATCCAGGAAGTTCACTTAGAAACATTAGATTCCAGTACCATGAGGCTTGTTACAGAATCGACAAGATCCTCGCTTCCAGACTTTTGACCGAAAGATTTTGTTTGGTGTTCGACATCAAATCATCTATTCATGCCTTACAAAATGTACTGCAGCACCTTGAGAGCCATTGACATTAATGGTGGTTCTCTCGCGTTTGTTAACAGTTCACATCATTGGTTGGTATTCAAACGATGTCTTTCCATGTTCTACAAAAAATCATATATTCACATGGCTAGACTTGTACCCGAATGATCGAGTGAATGAGATAAGAAGACCCCGGATCTAGTTTCAGCCATCTGGGCTATGATTTCAGGATTGTTGTACACATCATTTGTACGGTGACCTTACATACAGATTGTCATCCAAACATGGGCCTATATCCGTAGGCGTGTCTGAATCTGGGCAAAATTCCAATCTAGATGACTTTCTAAATTATGTACATGTTATTAGATTTTTTTATGTGCTGACTACGGCAATGCCTACCCTCAGCAATTATGATCAATAGAGGATATATCATGATGTAATACATTGTAAGATTGATGCAGGTGACCATTTCACTTTGTTTCCAGGCTCATCACAGTGTAAATAATCTTGATAAAATGTTCTTATTATTTGGATCTCATGGAACTGTGCCAACAGTTGAAATTTTTAAAGATGGCATGGTACATGGTTTTGAAAGAATGTGTATAATTTATGAGTCAATTGTTGCTATGGTACGCCGTTTTTCTTTTCGATTTACATTGATGTATATTATTTAATATTGCAATTTTCATTATTCTCACCAATTTGTATACATTCATTTCAGTTTATTTATATGTTTGTAGATGGAAGGTGAAGAAGAAGAAAACAATCAACTCCATGAACAAAACATTCATCAAAATAACCCAAGTCATGGAAGTAGCTCTTGCAGTGACAGCAGTTCAAGCAAAGAATGATGATCACTATGTTTGGATATCAAAGCAAGGCATTTTATTTTTTGAAATATATATGTCTGTGAAATTAGACATTTTCTTTAATGTAAAGGACATAGTGTCCCAATTGAAAGACAAGGGGATACCAATAACTCTCCCATTTTGAATGATAAAGATTGTCTTATTCACACACACACACACACATATATAATCATAAAATATGTTTTAATTTATTCTAGTGTGTTCTCCATTGTGCCTCTCAAATGCACTAATACAAATTTAATTCATATTAATATTGTTATAATATGTGTCGACTTTTGCTGAATAACAAATTTAAAACAATCACAATAATTGGACTATCACAAGTCGATGTTTCTAAAAAATACAACATGAAAACCGGTTTTTATAGGTCAATTTGGGCACCATTCCCAATGACTTGGTTAAATGGGCATCATCTTTAGGACCGATGATTAAGGGTCTATCATTCCCTATCATTTCAGTTGCTACATGCCCTAAGACAGAAAACAAGAAAAATCAAGCACGACTTTCATCATGCAAAGGTTTTCATGGTTTGAAGCCTATTATATAACATATGAGAGCTCACCAACGCAGGCTCTCAGGGGCCTAAGTGCATTGCATATGCAGGTATCCCCATGTAAGGCTACTCTGTAGAGGACTTCCCAACATTCAAAGGTGTGTTGGTCACATTGGGAGCGAAATTCTCGTTGTTCCAGAATCTCCACTTGGCCAGTGCCTTCTAGAAGAGTTCACGTGTCAAGCTTTGGCTCCAAGTGTCCATTTGACATCTACATGCATGGAAACATGTATTGCCTATTTTTGGAAAGATATTTATGGCAAAACAACGTACATTTCATCTATAAATTGAACACAAATCTAATTGTTTGAGAAGGAAAAATTTGAGTAGAGAAATGTTGGAGAATTTTCAATTGGGAGTTTGACTTGTGGAGCTATTGCTGGAGAGATTTATGTTATGATGAGACTTGGGAACTATGCTGGAAGGTCACTCAAAATTAGTCACTAGCTTGTAACCTCTCCTTATATCATCAATAAAGAGTACTTCTTGTTTTTCCCAACATGCATCTATGTCTACTTTCATTTTCCATATTGTAAGATATTGGTTGATGAATATAGTTTATGCTTAACTGATTTATCTAACTAGCTTGAATATATATCTATATTATTTCATATTCTGGTGTTTCAATTTTCTTTCTCACAGGAACCATTTAGCCAACAAACCGCTTCAATTTGAAGTTGTAGCAGAAGAAACAGAAGGAGTCATTTTGAAGCGATTGAAACAAGTAAGCATCCAATCCTCTCAGTGTATTTGTTCTGAGTTAGGAGAAATGGTAGTATAGTATTTCACCTATTGTTCTAGACTAACACCTGTCTAGGGAAGCATAATTTATCAGTAGATTACAATTCTAACCCAACAAACTGGCGACTCCATTAGGGAGAATTTCTCTTAATTATAGGTGTTTTAGTCTTTGATTTTCTTTGTTTATCCACCCAGTAGCTATTACACATAAAGAATAGACGTTTTGAGAGCTTAATTTGCAAAGACAGTGAGTTAAACAGTAGTATTTTCGCTTGTCTATTGTGCCCAACACACCCTTATTTAGGGCACGGTGCTTTGCGGAGCACTGTCTCCCCTTGGAGACTGCGTTGGCTCCCAAAATGGACCAGATTCCCTTGAATCTGATTTTTCAATTTGCTTCAGTTATGTTTGCTGCTGTGTTCTAAAAAGTTTGATGCTCAATTGACTAGTGACTCTATATACTTCTTCCTCCTTTGGCTGGAAAATTTGTTCAATGTTTGTTTAGAAAAGTTTTTCTTTATCATTGACAAGTTGATTTCAAAGTAATTTTTTATGGTCGCATTAAGAATCATTTGCCTTCGAAAGAGGAAATTGTCATAAAATCCTCATTTCCTTGATAGGAGAATCATTTGCCTTCAAAAGAGAAATTGTTGTTTGTATTATTCGTTTCTCGAAACTAAAAAGAATTTCGATTATTGATCTAGTGCACCCAGTTTCTTTTTTGCATTCATAACATTAAGGAAACTGAAAAGAAAAACTTGCATTTGCATGTAGGATTCTATGTTTTTGCAAAAGGAACATTAGGAACTCTGCATTTAGTTTTATATTCATTTATTTGTTTTCTCTCAAATTATTTTCTCTCTTCCCTTATTAGCTAGGTTCTTCATTGAAAAAGCTGAAAGTGAAAGTTTGTTTATCATTCTTAGCTTGCATTTTAGGAATTTCATATACATCATCGTGGTGAACCGTAAAGGAAAATTGTAAAGCAAGATACACATAAAATAAATCTCAATTTACTTAGCAACTCATTGGAACATTAACGATAACATTTAGAAGGTCTAGGCTAGAGACGTGTTCTGGCGTCATAAAACATAGCAGCTGTCATTAAATTGTCTGCGATACATTCCGAGTGTGATACCTCACTCCATGTATGTAAGTATATCGTAGCTCATCAACGTACTCTCGGGTATATCGAGCGGTGTTACAGTACAATAAGTATAAAGGGGTGCTCTGACTGTGCGGTTTCTTGTCGGACAATGCTAATATGGACTTGGTTTGGGAGGACAACTTTTAGGTGCTATCCATCCATAGTGAACCGAGTCGGCTGCCTTGAAATTTTGATACACCAAACATAGCATTCGGGGAGATTACCTGACCATACTTCTTGGTTCACCAGGAGGTATTCTGCAGTTCACAGTTTCTTGGTAAACCCTTTTTCCTAGCTTTACCCTCTTTTTGTTTATTTGTTTTTGGATAAAATAAATCAGTCATTGTGGAAGAACAAAATCCTTTCCCCCGTCATTCACGTAGACATCGCTCTACCAAAACCAGTACAGTAAGTACCTCTGGTGAAGCATCATCTTCCCATATACCAGATTTGGCATAAGTTGTTTCTACAATTCCTAGTTTGTCTACTATTGTCGAGAAAGAGTCCTCACAGCTACCCGTGGTCATGATCCATCCAATCTGTGAGACCATAACTCCTGAACCCAACGTTGTTCAACTAGAAGTTGATCCAAATCCCATTGTGCTCTAGGGGTCAGCTGTTATTGGTCAAACTAGACATCATCCCCAAGACCAATGAAATAGGGTCTGTCATCCCCTTATATTTCTATTGTTATATTCCCTAAGTGGAGAAAATATTGACCCTGAAGTTGAACAACCGAAATTTTTTCCTGTATTGGTCACTCCAAAATCTATTGTAGCCATTGAGTCTCCCATATCGCACAGTCAACTGTTGAACCCTTAGTTAAACTGAGAGGGGGGGGGGGGGGGGTGAATCAGTTTAACACATTCATGGACTTTTAAAACTTTTTCATTAAAACTTATTTACACCTTCATTTCATGTTCAACTTAATATGTGAGTAGTCTTTGAATGTGAGCAGCAAGTATTAGTATAATGTAACAACAAATTTAATATGAGAGCAGCAAGTATTAAGCATATGAGATAAACCATATCAACACATAAACATCATGCACAGAGACACTAGATATAAGTGGAAACCCATAAAGGGAGAAAACCACATCTTATTATTGTTGTGATGCAAAGGCAAGCTCCAACTCCCTCTCACCACTAATTTTCTATAGGCACCAACCTACAGGAGGCTCCTACCTCAATTCTGCAAGCTACAACTTGCAAGGAAGCTCCAACTGCCATCAATTTTCTGCAGGCACCAACCTACAGGAGGCTCCAACCTCAGTCAGCTACAACTGACATTTTATCAAGCTACAACTTGATGTGGAAGCACCAACTCCCATCTATTTTCTGCAGGCACCAACCTACAGGAGGCTCCTACCTCATTTAGCTACAACTGACATCTATCAAGCAACAACTTGATAGGGAAGCTCCAACTTCCTTACTCTTTCAAAAGAAAAACACTTGCTGATTTACCTTGGATATCAGCTTTGTTCTGTACCATATTCACTGCTGTGCATCAATCTTCATATCTTCCTTATATCATTTCTGCATCTTCTCAGATTCACTATCAGCTCCTCCTTCTTCTTTGCTCAGCTCCTCATTCTTCCCTGCCTCACTGCTTCATTTCTGCATTCTTTGACTTTTCACAGCATCTCGTTCTACTCCTCCTTCTTCTTATCTTCTCTGCCTCAATTCCATACTCTGAATTCTCTATACTCACTCTCTCTAACCTCTCTATGCATATCAAGGTGATATTACTTATAGAGATTTCCCGATGACTGTTTGTTTTCCTCTAGGAATTCGAAATGGATAGTCATACCTCTTGGTCTTCTGCCTTCTCATTTCTTTTCAGCTCCCTCAGAAAAATATAACTGTAGGTACTAACTTTAATATTATAGTGGGAATTATTTTCTCTTCCGGAGACTTGCCAATGCATCACAAACAATAAAAATCAATTCCAACATTTACTTTCACGTTTTTAGTTACATCAAGACAAATTTTACTCAGCCCCTTTTTTGGCTTTTAGCTTTGCTGGCTTTGTCTTTTCTGCAACTGTCAAGTAACTATTTTTCCCTCTTCTGCTCAGTGTCTTCTGCATATTTTCGAGTTTTATGTGCTTTTCACATGTCAAATTCATTCCTGTGCATATTCCTGTTCATCGTGATTGTGTGTTTGCTGTATATATATATATTTCTTTGTTACAATATATATATAACTGTTGATCTGACAATTTCGATAAAAATATCTGGAGGCCTTTTTCTTCCAAGGTTCTCTTATGGTTATTAAACCGAATAATCAATCTTGATTCAGCCCTCATGCAGAGGCTTACATATGGCTCAAACCATAGCTTAAGCTCACTACGTTTATAAACTGCTCTTTTATCAAAGCCTAAGTGAAGGCTTCGATTTTCACATAAAACTTTCGTTATAGGCCAAACCACTACAGGCACATATATATGTTTACTCAAAGCATATATTAACCAAGCATCATATCCTTTCAAGTGTATGGTTCTGTCATAATATACAGGTCGTCATATATAAATATTTCCCCGAATCACGTGTTAAGAGACCTTACCCTATGGAGATTCGAATCAATATTCGAACCTTATTATCAACCCTTTTATATAATGCTCTGCGACGTATCCATCATCATGCGCACCAGTCTATTTATTTCTTTTCTCTATTGAAATCGGACCCATTTAACATTTGAATAAATCACTTAATTGAATAACTCGGGCCCACAGGGTTATTCAACGCATATCACAATTATTCATAGTATATGTTGGTCTATACATAACAAACCAATAATAAATCTTCTCTTTTCACAGATTTTAACATATACGACGCCTTCAGCAGCCGATGCGATTAATCGCAATTGAATTCTTCTGATTGCAATCAAATGCCGATGCGATGAAACACTGTTTACGTTGAAATTCCGATGTGATGAAACATTGTTATACCTAAACTCAAGCACTTATGAATCATAGTCCATAGACTCGTTGGATCCGCATCTTCATCACAATCACAACTTCTATTGTCATGCTCTGCTGCCACACTTTTCTCCAATGCGATGTAACACTGTTCATTTGGATGTGCCGATGCGATGGGTCCGATGCGATTAATCGCAATTGCATCCTTTAACAGTTTGGTGCGGTTAACATAGGGTCCCACTAGCTATCAAATCTGCGGAACTCAAACATATATGAATTGCTATTTAAAGCATATTTGGTCTGAAACTCAATCACAATCGCAACTTTTTGTTTACATGTTCCGCTGCCAAGTTTCTCCGATGCGATTGGGTGAGGGTCCCACAATATATTAACTCAAACAATAGAGCGCTACATATAAATGTATATGCTTTGGACCTTTATATATAAGGCACAACATATGTACCGTGCTATATATATATATAAGCTTTTGCTTCCGCTTTAGTGTATCCTCAAACTGGGTTAATGATTCTCAGAATTTTATGTATGGGGGGGGGTCCCACCCTACACACACATTGTTTTCTCCTTCTGTGTTTTCTTCTGCAAATCGACTCACGGTTCAACTTCACTATTCATCAACCCCTTTATCTTGGGTTTTGTATGGAACTGCAGTTCCATTATTGTAGATTCAAAATTAAAATATGGATTCCCTTGCCTTCAATCGAGCCATCACTTCATCATTTCCACGGATGCGTTACTTACTCTACGCACTAGCAAATTCACCCTTACCATATGATTTTTCTTCAGTCTCTGGTTTGAATCTTATTTGCAGTATGTCTGTAGCCCCTTTCTCAGTTGCATATATAGAATCCACTCCACCGGTTATACTTATAGCAAACCCCATGAGGCTCTGATATTCTACGCCTTCAATTCAACAGTTCTTTTCCTCAACTTCGAACTCATCTATGTTACGAGAGTTCTGTTCCTCATCTTGATTTAATTATGCAGAATGAATTGATGTATTCTTCCCAACAGTGCTTCATAGTATTCCCACTTGAATAATTGTGCAATAATACACATCAACTAGAGTTCAAATTCTCAAAAAAAATTCATCTGCAAACTCTATAATTCATAAATAAAACCCCTGTATTAAACCAGTATTTACATAGAGAAATTCCTTTCAGACCTGATATTCAATCAGTGGCCTTTCTATCCTCATTACTCTATCTCTCTAGATCTGCTACTTCTACTTTGTCTGCTGCCTCTGTTCCTTATCTGTGTTGCTTCCTTTCTACCTCTTTTCTTATTTGCTATCTATGCTGCCCTCTTTGCTGCCTCTGCTTTTTGTCTTATGCTCTCTCTGCTACCTCTGCTTCTTGTCTGCTTCTTTTCTACCTCTGCTACGTCTTTCCTACCTCTGCCTCTCTGCTACTTTTCTTCTCTCTTTGTTTCATCTACTCCTTGACTAATGCTACTCCTTACTTCTCCTTTAGCTACCTCTGCTACCTCTCTGCTACCTCTGTAACTTGGGCTGCTTCTTTTTGCTGCCCTGCTTCTTTAAATGGCCCTGTCTCTACTGCTTGACCCTCTCTACATATTAATGCCTCTTTTTCTATTTCTCTGCTTCTATGCTGCTCTCTTTGCCTTGTAGCTGTTTCAGGTGTTCCTCCTTTGAAATCTCCTTTGCCATCAATGAAAACATTTCCAACAGTCTCCCCCGTTGGCATTGATGGCAACACATCCACTAATAATCCAATGCTTCCTCCAAGTATTCCTTTGCCTAGCTTCTTTTAGAAGACCCTTTTCCTCCCCCTTTGACATCAATGGAAAAGGGTTGCACATTTCTCATTGTTGATTCTATCTTTGCATTTCCTCTCTCTGATTTGTGTTTAGACCACCTTCTTCTGACTTTGTACCCTACTGCTCTAGACTGGTGTATGAGAGTTGTTGAGAGAACACTTTTGAGGATAATTGAACTTGAATAAAAATTCAGTCTCTGTCTAATGTAGTGTGCCAATACATTTCTGTTGAGGAAAATTGTAGATGGAATATGTCTTCTTCTGCAATACTCATCTACAGTACATCATCTGTTCAATTGTGATGAAGTCAATATATCTTTTATTTTTGTGGTACACCTTTCCTGCCTGTTGGTGATCATATGAGCTAGGATGCTAAAAATATATTACCCTTAAGAGCTGAAGGTTATTGTTACAGATGTGATCAATGAATCAACCAGAATTTGATCTAAGAGATCGAATGCCTTTACTACTTGCATAATTTACTTTCAAAACAAAACCTTGAGGTAGGATGCATTCAATGTATTTGTCAATCTTACTTATCAACCATGCACTTCATTTATGTCATAAGGGGTATGTATGTCAATGATTACTCTCTCTTTAAATGGTGAAGTACTAGCAATTCCTTTCTTCTGAAGTATGCTTGTGATGAATCAATACCTTCTCACAGTTTTATGAAAGATCTTAAGAAAAGAGGCCATGAAGACATCTCTATACTGACTTCAGAAGGGCATGCAATCGTATATAGAAAAAGATACTGCTTCAAAGCATAATATAAACCTTCAAGTGTAAACCAGATGTTGATCCTTTAGCACTGCTACAGAATTTTTCATGCTGAATGCAAATAACCCTGGGAATTTTACTTTGATGCACTCTTGCCATAGTTCTTTGATCCTGTGGACCTGTATCATACTGCTGCTCCACTGATAATGCTTGGTAATCTGTTGATAAGCATGTTCCTTGTACCTAAACACCAAATGATATTACTTTGATAAACCATGCAGAGATTTCACTTCAACTTGCACATTTACCCATAATTAAGACATCCTTCATAAATTCTATTATTGAGCTCTCCACTATTTTCAACAACAATCATCAATATACTGAATCTGATCTTGGCCTCATTAATCTTTTTCTTTTTCTGTCATTTTGTTCAGAGGAAAGTCACAGCATTTTCCTTTCCAGAACTGCTCCAGATTCATTGCTACTTTAGATACAATTCAACTATTCTAACATAAAGATATTTGGGAAGACATCTTCAATTTCCTTACTAGGAATATTCATGGGTAGATCACTCAAAGATTTATCACTTATTTAACTTCACTCCTTCAAGGGGACTTTTCATAGATGATGTATTGACATAATAATGATAGGCACTTTTCTTACTCATTCTTCTTTAAGTGATTCATTGTTAATTCGAGCAGTATGATGCACTCTATGATCATCCATTAATGTGATGATATCTTCTTAGTTCACATGTTCATTGCTGATTTTTCCTCTATCATCATGTCTGCTTGCTGCTTTCTCTCCTTCCATCAACCTGTTGGCTATTGTGTGCTTTAGGTGTTCTTCTTCCTCTATAGTTCTCTGTTGGAGAAAATGTCCTTTCCCTTCCTGATCTTATAGATGTTCTCATTCCAAGGAGCTCTTCTTAGACTGCTTTCATGGGGATTATTTATGAACTGCTCTCCCCCTGGGATGTTGCTTCATATTTGTCACTCTTTCGATATTTGTTTTGTTTTCTAGAGTAGCTCCCCCTGAGACTATGCTAGATTCATTATGTTATTGAGATAATAGGCTCCCCTTTTCTCTTTTCTTTCCATACTCTATTGGCGTTCATCATAATGTCTGTACTCCTTTTTGATTCATAGTTTTGTTTAATTGGATTATATTTCATCATCTGTCTGGAGTTATTTAATATATATGGCAGTTTACAGTCCTTTTCTTTGTCGCCAAGCTTGAGGCATATGTTAGCATGAATCTTTCGTCGTAAAAGATCACTTTAGCTACGCATAAAAAATAACCCTAACATCGATTATGGCTGCAAAACATCTTTAAATCTGCAATGAGGTGATCCAAGTAATGCTGCACAAATCCAAATCTAAGCATAAAAGACATTAAGCAGATAAAATACAATATGGCTCCATGCATCCAATAGACAAGACAAGAACAATGTATTTAAAAGAATTTTATATTATATTAAAAAATGGGGCACCTGAGAGGAAAACAAGAAAGGTGTTTTCCGGTTCTCCTCAATGGGATGGGTTCTTGAAATTCCTCAGCGTTTCAGATCTAAAATTCCTCTCTCTTATTGTGGTAGAAAACCCAGACAAACATAGAACTCAATGGGAGCTCACAAGGCAAAAATGGAAAATGGTGACCAGGAGTAGATCTAGTGTGATCTAATGCAATGAAGGTGACTAATGAATGGGGAAAACCCTCCTATTTATAACAAAATATTAGGGTTATCTAGAACTTGGTGCATGAATAAAATATTATTAATCAAATTCTAGAACCACCCTTTAGGAATATTTTATTATATTTGTTGGAGGGCAAAGGTCTTTTGACTTGGGTCAATTCCTTTATTTATAAATAATAAATAAATAAATGATTTATTTATTATTTTAGGGAGATGGTGGGAATATAATTAAATTAATAATGATTTATTTAATTATTTAAAAATGATTTAGTCAAATTTAACTAGGAAGGTTATTTAAATAATGATTTAAATAACTTATTCCTAGGAAATAATTAAATAAATAATTATTTAAATTTAATTAATTTCCTTGTTTTGGGTTAAATATGACCAGGAAATATAGACAAATGTTATTTCACATGGTGAAAGCAATTTTACTTATGGTAAAATTGGTCTTACATGGTGTACCTGGGTTCATCTAATGATAATAGGTTAGATGACCCAAAAAATGGTGTAACAGATTGCCCCCCAACGTACGAGTGTTAGGAGCAAATCCTATGACCGAAGTACATTGTAAGAACCCAATCACTAGGCATCAAGAGGGGAGTGAGAGAGAGAAATGTAAGGTAGTCTAAGGTGCTAAAGGACCAGACCCTGAGGAGACAAGACTTGCACGTGTAACAAGTCTCTATTTGATGAAGTGGTACCAATGTTAAAGGTGGCGGGGGAGGCATACCTATGCTCGCCGAGACAAGAGTACAAGGAATAAGGCGCCCGAAAAACCACGGAACACAATAATGAAGCATGTGCTGGCCTAAACATGAGCCAGATAAATAAAATGATGAATCCCACATACATGTGATGCCTGGAATAACCGTCAGGACTTATGCAAGAATATTTTAGTACATGAGATACAAATACACCCAAAGGCCCCCTACAGATGGGGAAGGGCTCGCAAAATCTAACTGATACATGCAAATCGAAGAGACACGGCAAGCGGTTGAGGCCGATATCATCAAATGAGAGGAGCTGCATCAAGGGCGGAAATGAAGAAGTCATTCGGGCATGTGGGGAGCTACCTGCAGGGCCACCCCCTCATGAGGGTTGAGACATCTCACACACGCCCGGGAATCACCAATAGCTGTTGTTGCATCACTGGACCATCAAGTGTATAGATCAGGATCATACTGAAAAGAGCTCGAACCAGGGTACACTGCCCCCTAGACCTGGCTTCTGGAGTAAATGAGCTGATGTCGACAGAAGTAGGTTTGCCATAGGTGAGGAAATAAGGGAACCCCAACTAAGGCACGAGGGAAAATAGTAGAGCGACGAACAGATAGAGAGTAATGATGATTATGGAATGAGGGATACAGAGGAGCGGTTGGATGAGTTCCCTTGTTAGAGCATAAGGGGCATGAATGGCTTGGCAGCAGCTGACACAATATCAAGGAGGATAGGTGGCAATGGTACTGAAGGCCATAATGTGCAAGATGAG
This sequence comes from Pinus albicaulis, assembly GCA_034641835.2. NCBI lineage: Eukaryota > Viridiplantae > Streptophyta > Pinopsida > Pinales > Pinaceae > Pinus > Pinus albicaulis. Next base: position 217,554,022 of record CM076571.1, on the reverse strand, counting down.
AGAGGGACTAAACGATGAAGGATGGAGGGTTATATCAGGGTACAAAGGGACTCGAGATAGACTCCATTATGGATGAGGACTCAACTCGGATGCTCTAAGCAAGGGCGACTTGATGGTGCTGCATCATAGTAAAGGTCCAATGGGGGACCATAAAAGCATGAGTACAATAGAGTAGCTCATGACAAAAATCAACATGAACGAAGACAAGTAAGGAGGCAAAGTGGTGCCCCAAGTACAAGTGTTGTAAGTGAATAAATTCAATTTTGAGAAGGGGTGAATAGATCCTTCATGGACAAAATGTGTCCTGGTGAAGGATCAAAACATGAAAAACAAACAGATACCCATTTGAGTGCTCGGTGAGAGCTTTCCAATGGTGCAGACGGTGTGTCAAATGGGGCTACGGTTTGGTCGCAGCAGGTGAAAGAAAAAATAGGGGTTTTCTTCTAATAAGGAATTTCCCCTCCAAAATCATTCATTTGCTTGTGTAGCTGTGGTGAATGTGGAGAGGAGAGAAGGCCCTAAATCTTGCGGCGATTGTAGCGGACAAACCGACCATTGGAATCGTGATCTGTCAGTTGTAGGTAAGAGGCCTAATCCTACTCTTTGTTTTTGATGGATTCAAAGTTCAAATTAGTGTTTTAAATCTCAGTAATTGCCCCTACTTCATCATTACGGTCGGGTCACACTTTTTGTGGCAAAAACTGCAACCTGGGACGTAGGTTTTGGCCTGAAAAGTGCGACCTAGCCCAGGATTTGCCCAAAAACTGTGACTTGTTAGATGTTGGTGGTTTTAGTGCTGGTATGGGCTGAGAGTCAGTTTTGGTGTAAGTTAATGTAGTTTTTTTGATCTGTAGAATGACAAAAATGATGGTTTTGTGCAGATATGACAGATATACGAATTAAGTGGAGAGAGAGAGACCTAGGTACATTATGGACGAAAATCCAAGCAGATTAGGGTGTCCGTCGTGCACTGGCTAGGTTTGGGGTTCTGAAATTTTTGGAGAACCCTTTGATGAGGGCGGGGGAGCCCTTGTTGGCCCGGATTATTAATTATTGGGATCCAGATCATGAGGCGTTGATAGTGCAGGGGCATAGGATTGAGCTGAAGGTCCAGGATCTGTATTTCTTGACTGGTCTCCCACCATTAGGGATGGTGGGAAATACGCAACCAGTGTTACCACAGCGGCGTAACACTATGGAGTTTATTGAGTGACATTGTCGACCAGGTGTCCCAGTCAAAGGGACTCGGATATCCATTGGTGATCTAGAGAGGTTGGAGACCCGGGCAGTGGCCGCAGCAATGTTGCAGATCTTGGGCAGCCAGGCGTTCCATCACATCACAGGAGGCCAAATGATCATTATAGAGAGTGTGCTAAGTGGGACCTACTATGGGTGGGCGCAGATGATGTTGGTATCGGTGAAACGACAGCTGTCACTATGTAATCGGCAAGTGAATCATGATTGTGCCTATGGGATGGTATTGTGCTCTTTCTTCTTCGAGAAGATTCCGACCTTACGACCTCGTATACAGTTACCTGATGGGGGTCCGAGAGAGCCTCGGATGCGTCAGTGGGGACAAATACTGTGTAGAGGAGGGGGAGGGGTGGTTGGACAAATGTTCCGACCAGAGTTCTTCGCCCATTGGGATCAAATGCCATTGTACATAGATGACTATCCCTATAGTGGGATGAGTTATTGGGGAGATCCGGACTTGCCGCTTTTTCCAAGTCGAGTATGGGGGCCCAATGGTAAGTGACAAGCAACTAATCTATTATGTGCATTTTAGAGTTTGTGACTAGTATTCATGGTACTAATCCTTATATTCTTTGGAATGAAGATATAGCTCCAGTAAAACCGGCGGGATATATGGGACGACCTGCAGTAGCAGGAAGTACAGGTGCAAGTGCGTCAAAGGCTGCACAGAACGAGGATATGGCCACTTTGTTGGAGGACATCTGTCGTAGATGTGAGGGGCTGCTGACCGGTGTGTCGAAGCGTGGTTGGTAGGATTTAGATGACCAGTACATAGAGTTATGTATTCGGCTACCCTCGGAATGGTGAGGTATCATGCGACGCATGGCAATGGCCAGTCAGACTGTGCATGATCTACAAGCTGCGAGAGCAGAGCCATTGGCTCAGCATCCTCCAGAGAGTGATTAGATGTAGGGCAGGTGGTGCCCCCCAGTGGCTATGTAGGGGCAAGTGGTGCCCCCCATTTTTGTAGTTTTATTTTTGTAACATGTTATGGGCATGTTATATGTTTCAGAGTAGATGGACTCTAAAAACACATGTGATATGATATATATGATTTATATGTATTTTTTTGATGGTGTTAAATGTTATTGTCTTATGTGTGATAAATGCCAGTCTAGAACATGATTTGCGATTTGATCTACATAGTGATTTTGACTTCTAGGTATATGGTTGAATGTAATGAATCTAAATTCACATATCAAAAGTTTCACTCATAAATATTGTCTAAACAGGATAGGGTTATGCACACAGTAGACAACATTAAGTTGTAAGACAAGAAGCAGGGAATCTAAATGAACGTGAAGATGGAGGATGTGATGAGAGAGGGCATCAGCTAAGAGACCACATACTGCATCATATTCGGCCTGATTATTGGTGGCATTACCAATGCAGACCCCATTTGCAAGAACGAGGGTATGCAAGCGGGTAAAGATGGCCCATGCGACCGAGGCAAGATTCCGGGAATAGTGACTTGCCCCATCGGCATAGCCAATATAATGTATGGACGAGAGGGCCGGTGGAATGGTGTCACAAGACAAGAAATGGGAGGAAGGAGGATAATGAGGGCAACGTGAGTATAGGGTAGACATCCAATGAAAACTATGGGAGGGAGTAGTCGGGGTAGGAAGTCTAGGGTTCATAGAACGACTAGAAGGAGATGAATGAGAACGATGGGAGGAATAGCAGGAACTCATGCTGTGAAGGACATCATAGAGACGGATGTTGTCATCATGATGATGGAAAGAAAGGGAAAGGTCGAGGAAACCACATGACATTGCAAAGCTACCGAAATCATCAGTATGGGAAGAGAGACGCACATATGGGTCATCAGGGGGAATGACAGAAGAACAAGGAAAAATATGGTCAAAGCATGAAGAGCCCAAGAATGTTGTTGAAGGGGAATCAAGCAAAACAGACGGAGTGGATTCAGAGGGAATGTACTCCGAGGGTCGTGTGGATGATGATAGGTATAGGAGGGGGGCAGCAGGTTCCGACATCTCAACATTAGGGGGAGGGATGTCAATGGTAGCAGGGGGATCCTTGAGTAAACTTGACGCATACTAAGCAAGGATAGGAGAGGCAGATTGATTTTTTTCAACTTCGTGCTCATGAATGACCTCTAAAGATGCTAGGTAATGCGTGAGGTGAGGACAATGGTGAGAATAATGGCCATGAATTCCGCACAGAGCACAGGGTTTGTTGGTGCGAAGATTCTTTGCATTCTTGGTGGTGGATGAGGAAGAAACAAAGGTTTTAGGGGCCGTCGATTCAGGGAACGCGACTTTGACCATGGGTTGGATACAGGGCAAATTAGGACAGGTATGGGTGGCATGACCAATACCATCGCACAAGGCACAAGTTTTGGCGGGGGGAGGGGGGGTAGGGTCGGGTGTGGTGGCCTTGTCTTTGAATGCCCCCTTGCGAGTTTTTCGTTTCTTGCCCGTAGCTATCCCAGCATGAGGATGGTCATGCGGAGGGGCTAGGGGCATGGTAGCGGTGGAAGGAGAAATGGGAATCAGTTGCACTGATGTCACAGCGATGTATGGTTTGGGGTGGCTTGGTGGGGTCTCGGCTGGAGGAGTAAGATACCATACTGGTATTCCCAAGGTTAAATTAGGGAGGGAAAGGGTGGCGATGACGAGAACCGAATAGACTCCAGGGGGGATCGAGGAAAGGTATCTGACTAGCGGAGTAATGGCTGGGAGGGACAGCTCCCATATGGTGGAGACCTGAGGGAACCGACTCAGGAAGGTAGGGAGGTTCTTGAGTGTGAGGGATATGGGAAGGTCCAGGCAGGAGAGGTCAGTTGGTTGAGGCGAAGGGCTAGGAGCAGGGTGCGACGAACGAGGTTGAGGTTGCTGACTAGCCGAAGCAGGCTGTGGAAGGGTAGCCTGGGACGATTGCATCATGCAAACATTCGCTAAGCTGGGATCAGATACAAGAGGAAGGGGTGGACCTGGGAAGGTGCCAAGCAAGGAGGAGTCTTTGTAGACGCCAGGAGAAACACTGGTCAAAGAATCAACAGTTTGCTTATTGGTGATAGTAGAGATGGTGGACTCAGGGGAGGTCTGAGATTTAGGTTCATGATACAACAACTGGTCAATGGTGACAATTTGGCCATTATGAGGGAAAAAAATCTTGCGGTGGACTGCGGAGGGGATGACAGACATGGAATAGGTGTAACTACGCCCCAAAATAATGTTGTAGTCAAGAGGGGCGTCGATAACTTCAACATCAACATAGACATTCTTGCCTGCAAGGATGATAGGACAGTTACGGAATAAGCTAATGGGCTGGGAGGCATGGCCATCCCATGCACAAAGGGTGATTGTGGAAGGGGCCAGTTCAGGAGACCCAAGTTGTTTCCAAACCGAAGTGGACATCACACAGGTAGATGCCCCCTCATCAATAATACACCGAGGGACATTGGCGTTTAAGATTTTGACTAGGATTTGGAAAGCAATAGAGGTAGGGAAGGGGGGATGGTCTGACTGACGGGCATCGAAAACAATTAATTTGTCATTAGTAGGATCTATAGCACCCACGGCAGATAGTAGAGCCTTATTTTGAGAAGGACATGACTTGAGGAGTTCCAAGGAGGAAATGGCAACGGGAGATTGAGCCAGATCATCTATTATACTGTATGAATGGGCAGCCCGACCAGAGGCAGCATTTCAGCGTAATGGGCCCTTAGGAATTTTGGTGTGAACCTCGGCTTTGGGTGGAGGGATTTGCAAGGGACCATTGGGTGTCGACAGAGGCTCTGTAGGACCTGAAGATGGGGACTCAGGGATAGACAGAACGGGAGGAGTAGAATACTTACGAGACCGAGTTTGAAGGTTAAGGTCGATGGTGAGAGGTGGATCAGAGGTCATCATGAGAATCTGGTAATTAGATGAACCAGAAGGGGAAGGTTGAGTGGTTACCGGGGCATGAGGTGGTTGAGTAGCCACAAATCCTTGTTGAGGGAAAGGATCGGTAAACACAGCAAGTTGAGAAGGGGAGGAGTGTCAAGTTGGGACAGGAGGGGAGGAGTGTTGTCCTCGCACAGTGGCCTGAGACTCCCACATATGTTGCATCTGTGGTAGAATAGGACAATTGTGAGTGTAATGACCATAAACACCACAACATGAACAGGGCTTATTGGTGCAGAGCGGCCTGTTCGGCTTGGGCTAAGAGTCCTGTGTCTGGTTAGCAGTGTTAGGGTCAATACTGGAAGGATTGGATCCACGATTACTAGAGGCAGATGGATTGCCTCTCGTCCGCCATTGAGAAGGAAGAGGAGTAGTCGCGCCTTTCTATGCAAATACTTGTCCTGGAGGGGCGAGTAAGTGTGGCTGTGGGGGTGGAGAAGGCAAGGGAGTGGGAGGTCCAAATGCTGGAGGAGATGGGACACCAGGTTGTGGGTAAGGATAAGGGTGAGGATGGGAAACATTGAGGTAAGTAGGAGTGTGGGAAAAAGGAGGAGGCATGCCATAGCCTAGATACATGTTACCTGGAGGGGGGAGGGTGCTAGAGGTGTTGGACCTGCCTGGGGGGAAAGCATAGCCCATAATAGGTTGAGCAGAGGTATGTGACAAAGCTCCAATGATACCGTCGACAGACTGAGATGCCCCCGAGGCATTAGGGCCACCGGGCTTAGGGAGGTCAGGAAGGATGGTATAAACATAACCTGATTGAGCATAGATAAGGTCATACTTCAAGGCTATTTAGAGGGCGGCTTCTTCGGTTTGGGGAGATGGGATGTGACATATTTTCCAATGGGAGGTAAGAGAGAGTGAAGGAACCAGTCCATGTAAACCAAATATTCAAAGGGGGGAGTGCGACACAAGCTTTGTCTTCGTCGCCATTCCTGGACATGAGCAGAAAGACGGGTCGAAGAGGATTGATGGAAAGAATTCAAGAGTTCAGTACTAGTGTCGTATCGGAGAGGGAGCTGGAAATAAGATAAAAAGGCTTGGGCAATGGTCGCAAAGGTGGTATGGGAAGAGGTGACTTGATCAACATACCATTTAGAAGCTTCACTGGTAAGTGTGCATTGGAACAATCGAAGATGAATGGAGTCATCGGTGATGGAATTGGAGGAACACCACATGTGGAAAGATTGGATGTGGTTGGAGGGATCTTCACTAGCAAGGCCTTCGAACTTGGGAATGTCAGAGGGGAGCTTGGTTGGCATAGCAGGCCAACTGACATCGTGGTAGATAGGGTCATTAATCAGCTGATTGAAGTCGGGGAGACTGAGACTGGCCATATAAGGGAGCAAAGGTGCAGTCGAGGTAGGTCCTGTAGTGGTTCCACCGGAAACGAACCCAACAGTAGAACTAGGGTTGCTGCTGGTAGTAGGTCCTGAACTAGACATGGTGAAAGTAAAGGGGGGGAACTAGGAGTAGAGGGAGAACTCGAACAATCAGAAGAAGAGTTGGAGTGCGGACTCGGGGGAGGACTTACTCGATGACGATGGGAAGGAGGAATTTGACCAATCAGAAACTGAGGATGAAGGCCAAGAAGTCTCCGGGACAAACGCCTTGGAGGCGCAATGATGAAGGGAAGGAGAAAAACTGACAAGGGTAGGGAGGTGTAAAATCAAGTAGAGACAAGGGCAGAGAGGTGCAGTGTCAATTGATTTTAAAGTCTTTTCCAGGTGGTGTTAACCAGGCTCTTCTTCACTTAGGGTCAGTGTGTGGTGTGCATTAATTTTAATTGTTTAAACCCAAACGTTTTGAGAGTAAAAGAAAAAGTGTGTTGCGTAACTGAAAATAAATCTGCAGTATATAAGACTAAAAGAATAGAAAATTAATAGCTAACCATGCATCAGTCTAACCCAAGAAGGCAGGTCTCTCAAAACTAGTCTATAAGAGGGAGAAGCACGCTAAAGAGAGGCCAATAGATCTAAGGTCAGGAGGGACAGGGATCTAAAGGAGAAATCTGCTGAAAAGAGGTGCAGAAAACAACAAAGAGGCAGAGGTAAGGTTGTTGTTACAAAAGAGGGGATCAGCTAAAGATAGGTGGGTCAAAGAGGTGACCCTAGAGAAGAACCCAAACAAAACTAAATGAGGTGTTTTGGAAGGGAAAAGAGCTGATCTATAGGGATCTAAAAATGAGGTATCAAATTTGAAATAAACAAGGCTGAAACTCTGGAAATTCAGACTTCTGAAACGGCGAGAAATTCTCCCACAAAAAGTGGAGGGTACTAGAGCCCTAAGGGGCAAGATTCCCACTTAGGTGAGTGAAACTGATCAGAAACAGGTCTGAACGAGCAGAGACAGAGGCTGGAAAACCCTGACAGAAGCTTCAAACAAACCCAGAAAAAGTGTTGGAAAATTGCAGAAAAAAGGGCAAGTCGCAAGTTTTGACTTGTTTTCAGTCCAAGTCACAGGTTTGGGGTAGAAAAGTGCGACCTCAAGGCTAGGTCGCACTTTTTGGGCCGATAAGTGCGACCTGCAGATCCGGCTATCTCGGCAGCAGATTTCAGAAAAATTTGTCGTCTTAGCTGTGGCTGATGTCTGTCACCTGCGCAATAACGCCAGAAACACACGGAAGTTAAAAATTTGAATGTTTGAGGGTTTTAGAGGTGAAAATCACCATAAAAATAGGAAAAACAGAAAACTGAAGAGAAACCCTAGGGTTTGAAACAGCTGGATATGAAGGAATATATAAAACGACGACGGTCGCAAAAGAAAACCCATGTGTTGTGGCCAATTGTTAGTATGAATCTTTCGTCGTAAAAGATCACTTTAGCTATGCATAACAAATAGCCCTAACATCGATTATGGCTACAAAACATCTTTAAATTTGTAATGAGGTGACCCAAGTAATGCTGCACAAATCCAGATCTAAGCATAAAAGACATTAAGCAGATAAAATACAATATGGCTCCATGCATCCAATAGACAAGACAAGAACAATGTATTTAAAAGAATTTTTTATATTATATTGAAAAATGGGGCACCTGAGAGGAAAACAAGAAAGGTGTTTTCCGGTTCTCCTCAATGGGATGGGTTCTTGAAAGTCATCAGCGTTTCAGATCTAAGATCTCTCTCTCTAGTTGGTGTGGGAAACCCAGACAAACATGGAACTCAATGGGAGCTCACAAGGCAAAAAATGGAAAAGGTGACCAAGAGTGACCCTCCTATTTATAACAAAATATTAGGGTTATCTAGAACTTGGTGCATGAATAAAATATTATTAATCAAATTCTAGAACCACCCTTTAGGAATATTTTATTATATTTGTTGGAGGGAAAAGGTCTTTTGACTTGGGTCAATTCCTTTATTTATAATAAATAAATAAATAAATGATTTATTTATTATTTTAGGGAGATGGTGGGAATTTAATTAAATAAATAATTATTTATTTAATTATTTAAAAATGATTTAGTCAAATTTAACTAGGAATATTATTTAAATAATGATTTAAATAACTTATTCCTAGGAAATAATTAAATAAATAATGATTTGTTTACTTAATTTCCTTGTTTTGGGTTAAATATGACCAGGAAATATAGACAAATGTTATTTCACATGGTGAAAGCAATTTTACTTAGGGTAAAATTGGTCTTACATGGTGTACTTGGGTTCATCTAATGATAATAGGTTAGATGACCAAAAAAATAGTGTAACAGCATACATAACATCTTATTTTGTTAAAGTACATTTGAGATGATGTATAATACTTTGTTCCCCCTTTTGAATACATTTTACATTCAACAGATTTATGTCCAAAATTATAGCATGCATAACAGTAGCCATGGAAATGATTTGTGTACCTGGTGAAAGATTGTCTTTTCCATTTGCTTGCTTGAGGGATTATTCTCTTTTGTTGCATCCTTTGCTGGTTGGACTGGATTTGTTTTGTCTTGCAATATGCTGCAATATGTCCTGGTTTGTGACAAAAGAAACAAGTGATACTTCTCATAGGAGGAAAGAATCTTCTTTGACATCTTCGAAATTTATTCAATTCATCTTTAGGAGCATGTGAGCCTTTAGCAGATGATTGTTTCATCCTCTCATTCTCTGTTCTTTCAGTTTGCTGCTTGTTTTTGTTTGTTTCTTTGCACATCTTGTTCTTGCTGGCTTCTTCTTCTGTGGGAATCTTCTGAGCTGCTTCATCTTCCTTTACCGATTTTACAAAGATGATTTTCCTGTTATCTTCTACCTCGGACTTACTGGTTTCTTCTTCATATCCTATAGCAGCCTTTATCAGAGGATACCTTTGAGCATTATGAACTTGGTACAACTGTTCAGAGATTTTCATTTGAGGAGTATTCATTAATAATTATCTTTGGGATTTTTCTAATTTCTTTCTTAGTCTCACTACTTCTTCCAGTCTCTCAAATTCCAGACTTTTCTCGTTCATTTGTTGCAGCAGAGTGTCTTCAAATTTCCTTGCTTCTTCAAGTTGTGTCTTCAGGACAAAAATTTATTTCTTATCTTCATATTCTCTCTCATCACATATTTGTACCAATATCTTAAGGTCTTTGTTTTCATTCTTCAATTTTTCTATTTCAGTCAGTGCTGTGTCAAGTTTGGATTTTTCTTCAGCTACAATTTCTTCATGGTTCTTACTACCATTCACACTAGCAAGTACCTCATTTGATTGAACATTTTCTTTTTGATATGAATTTTTCTTCTCCTTCTTGACAAAGCAGTCCTTAGTGTCTGCTCCATGCATGAAATGCAATCTATCCCAAATTTCTTTTGCAGAGTCTAGATGCATTATTAAATCAAGATCCTTATTATGAAGATTGTTATATATCACACATTTTTCCTTGGCATTCCTCTGTTTTTCTTGCACTGAGGGAGAGTCTATGCAGTAACCATCACATACAAGTTTCCATACCTCAGGTTCTTAAGCCAATAATCCTATCTTAACCTTATCTCTCCATTCAGGAAAGTTTGTTGTATTTAACACAGGTACATTTTGATCGTCCATGACTCAACCAGATCTCCTTCAAGCTATTAAGCTTACACCAAAGGAACCAGCTCTGATACCAATTGTTGAACCCTTAGTTAAACTGAGAGGGGGGGTGAATCATTTTAACACATTCATGGACTTTTAAAACTTTTTCATTAAAACTTATTTACACCTTCATTTCATGTTCAACTTAATATGTGAGTAGTCTTCGGATGTGAGCAGCAAGTATTAGTATAATGTAACAGCAGATTTAATATGAGAGCAGAAAGTATTAGGAAGATGAGATAAACCATATCAACACATAAACATCATGCATAGAAAGACTAGACATAAGTGGAAACCCATAAAGGGAGAAAACCACATCTTATTATTGTTGTGATGCAAAGGCAAGCTCCAACTCCATCTCACCACTAATTTTCTGTAGGCACCAACCTACAGGAGGCTCCTCCCTCAATTATGCAAGCTACAACTTGCAAGGAAGCTCCAAATCCCATCAATTTTCTGCAGGCACCAACCTACAGGAGGCTCCAACCTCAGTGAGCTACAACTGACATTTTATCAAGATACAACTTGATGTGGAAGCACCAACTCCCATCTATTTTCTGCAGGCACCAACCTACATGAGACTCCTACCTCATTTAGCTACAACTGACATCTATTAAGCAACAACTTGATAGGGAAGCTCCAACTTCCTTACTCTTTCAAAAGAAAAACACTTGCTGATTTACCTTGGATATCATCTCTGTTCTGTACCATCTTCACTACTATGCATCAATCTTCATATCTGCCTTATATCATTTCTGCATCTTCTCAGATTCACTATAAGCTCCTCCTTCTTCTTTGCTCAGCTCCTCCTTCTTCCCTGCCTCATTGCTTCATTTCTCCATTCTCTGACTTTTCACAGCGTCTCGTTCTGCTCCTCCTTCTTCTTATCTTCTCTACCTCAATTCCATACTCTGCATTCTCTATACTCACTCTCTCTAACCTCTCTATGCATATCAAGGTGATATTACTTATAGAGATTTCCTGATGAATTTTTTTTTCCGCTAGGAATTCGAAATGGATAGTCATACCTCTTAGTCTTCTGCCTTCTCATTTCTTTTCAGCTCACTCAGAAAAATATAACTGTAGGTACTAACTTTAATATTACAGCGGGAAATTTTTTCTCTTCCGGAGACTTGCCAATTCATCACAAACAATAAAAATCAATTACAACATTTACTTTCACATTTTTAGTTAGATCAAGACAAATTTTAGTCAGCCCATTTTTTGTCTTTTGGCTTTGCTAGCTTTGTCTTTTCTGTAGCTGTCAGGTAACTGTTCTGCCTTCTTCTGCTCACTGTCTTCTGCATATTTTCAAGTTTTCTGTTCTTGTTCATCTGTCAAATTCATTCTTGTGCATATTCTTGTTCACCGTGATTGTGTGTCTGTTGTATATATATATATATCTGCGTTAAAATATATATAGAATTGTTGATCTGGAAATTTTGATAAACATATCTGGAGGCCTTTTTCTTCCAAGGTTCTCTTATGGTTATTAAACCAAATAATCAATCTCGATTCAGCCCTGATGCGGGGGCTTACATATGGTTCAAACAATAGCTTAAGCTCCTTACGTTTATAAACTACTCTTTTATCAAAGCCTAATTGCAGGCTTCGATTTTCACATAAAACTTTAGTTATAGGCCAAACCACTACAGGCGCATATATATGTTTACTCACAACATATATTAACCAAGCATCATATCCTTTCAAGTGTATGGTTCTGTCATAATATACAGGTCGACATATATAAATATTTCCCCGAATCACATGTTAAGAGACCTTACCCTATGCAGATTCGAATCAATATTCGAACCTTATTATCAACCCTTTTATATAATGCTCTACGACATATCCATCATCAAGCACATCGGTCTAGTTATTTATTTTCTCTATTGAACTCTAACCCATTTAACATTTGAATAAATCACTTAATTGAAAAACTCGGGCCCATAGGGTTATTCAACGCACATCACAATTCTCAATAGTATATGTTGGTCTATACATAAAAAACCAACAATAAATCTTCACTTTTCACACATGTTAACATATACGACGCCTTCAACAACCAATGCGATTAATCACAATTGAATTATTCTAATTGCGATCAAATGCTGATGCAATGAAACATTGTTTACGTTGAAATGCCGATGCGATGAAACAATGTTATGCCGAAACTCAAGCACTTATGAATTATAGTTCACAGACCCGTTGGGTCCACATCTTCATCGCAATCGCAACTTCTATTGTCATGCTCCGCTGCCACACTTTTCTCCAATGTGATGTAACACTATTCATTTGGATGTGCCGATGCGATGGGTCTGATGCGATTAATCGCAATCGCATCCTTTAATAGTTTGATGCGATTAACAAAGGGTCCCACTAGCTATCACATCTCCGGAACTCAAAAATATATGAATCGTTGTTTAAAATATATCAGGTCCGAAACTCAATCACAATCACAACTTTTGGTTTACATGTTCCGCTGCCAAGTTTCTTCGCTGCGATTGGGTGTGGGTCCCACAATATATTTACTCGAACAATAGAGTGCTACATATAAATGTATATGCTTTGGACCTTTATATATAAGGCACAACATATGTACCATGCTGTATATATATATAAGCTTCCACTTCTGCTTTAGTGTATCCCCCAGTTGGGTTAATGATTCTCAGAATTTTATGTATGGGGGGGGTCCCACCCTACACACACATTGTTTTCTCCTTCTGCATTTTCTTCTGCAAATCGACTCACGATTCGACTTCACTATTCATCAACCCCTTTATCCTAGGTTTTGTATGGAACTACAGTTCCATTCTTGTAGATTCACAATTAAAATATGGCTTCCTTGCCTTCAATCGAGCCATCATTTCATCATTGCCACAGATGTGTTACTTATTTTACGCACCAGCAAATTTTCCCTTACCACATGATTTTTCTTCAATCTCTGGTTTGAATCTTATTTGCAGTATGTGTGTAGCCCCTTTCTCAGTTGCGTATGTTTAATACACTCCACCAGTTATACTTATAGCAAACCCCATGAGGCTCCGATCTTCTATACCTTCAATTCAACAGTTCTTTTCCTCAACTTCGAACTCCGCTACGTTACCAGAGTTCTGTTCCTCACTGTGATTTAATTCTACAGAATTAATTGATGTATTCTTCCTAACAGTGCTTCACAGTATTCCAACTTGAATAATTGTGCAATAATACACATCAAATAGAGTTGAAATTCTCAAAAACAATTCATCTGCAAACTATATAATTCATAATTAAAACCCCTGTATTAAACCAGTATTTACATGGCGAAATTCCTTTCAGACCTGATATTCAATCAGTTGCCTTTCTATCCTCATTACTCTGTCTCTCCAGATCTACTACTTTTGCTTTGTCTGCTGCCTTTGTTCCTTATCTACCTTGCTGACTTTCTACCTCTCTGCTTATTTGCTATGTCTGCTGCTCTCTTTGCTGCCTTTGCTACTTGTATTATTCTCTCTCTGCTACCTCTGCTTCTTGTCTACTTCTTTTCTACCTCTGCCTCTCTGCTACTTTTCTTCTCTCTTTGTTTCATCTGCTCCTTGACTGATGCTACTCCTTACTTCTCCTTTTGATGCCTTTGCTACCTCTCTGCTGCCTCTGTAACCTGGGCTGCTTCTTTTTTATGCCCTGCTTATTTAAATGGCTCTGTCTCTACTGCTTGACCCTATCTACATCTTGCTACCTCTTTTGCTATTTCTCTGCTTCTATGCTTCTCTCTTTGCCTTGTAGCTGTTTCAGGTGTTCCTCCTTTGCCATCTCCTTTTCCATCAATGACAACATTTCCAACATCAACCACCTAAAATATACTTCGTGCAAGATGGTGAAATTCTTCCACCTGGTTTAATTTTGATAGAAGAAATATCACGAGACAAGACACCTTTAACTCCAACTCATTTTTAGTAGGAGCTTTACCTGTACGAGCCTTTTCCTCAATCACCTTCCTTTGCTTTTGTTGATCTTGTTTCACTTTGAGTTCCTGTAGATTCTATAGGGTATAAATTGGGTCATTTGGCCATGGTTGAGATAACATCCAAGACTAAAACATCTATTTAAGCTGTGACAACATCTATTGTTTCTTCATCTTCAATGTTTTTTCCATTGACTTCACCCATGTCATCATTTGGAATCCTATCTAGTTCCTCTCCTTGGTGGCTGGTGATACGACATATGTTACCCTCATAAATTCCAAAATTCAATGAAAACCTTGGAGAAGACCCGTCAACGCATGTTATAACTTATCATTTATGGTATTCATCAAACTCCTTAAATGATGACTCCGTTAGACTACGTCTTTTCCAACACACACTCACTAGTCCAAATTCACAATGAGGATAGTTATTTTTACTGTGTCAACCTCATTAAAAAATGAAATAGGTGATTAGGATAGTTCTTTTACTGTGTCAACCTCATTAAAAAATGAAACAGGCTTTGAGGACAATTCTTTTTTCTTGTGTCAACCTCATTAAAAAAAGAAACAAGTGCCTATGAGGATAGTTTTTTTTTTGTGTCAACCTTGTTAAAAAAGGAAACAAGTGCCTATGAGGAAAGTTCTTTTACTATTTCAACCTCGTTAAAGAATGAAACGGGTCATGAGCATAGTTCTTTTCCTGTGTCAAGCTCGTTAAACAATGAAACAAATCCTCCCCTATAATGAACCTTCATTCCATCCAGCTATTAGCAACCAGTAATCTCCTTAGATGAATGAAATGAAGCTTGGGGGGCACCTACTCTTGCAGGGGGCATTGGACATGTGGTCTTGTAGGGGGCATTCAAAACATTCTTACCAATTGCACGGAATCGACCGCTGAAGCTCAGGGGAAAAATCAGGCTCAAAGCTCCAAAATGAAAATGGTAACTATTGAATGGTAAAAATGAATAGTGAAACTACTTTCTTATAGTCATTTAATTGTTTGCAAGTTAATTGTTTTTCTATGACTATAGTTTGATTATGTTTTTATCATGAAGCAGGTATTTTTAATCCATTTTATGTTGCTTTGAACAGGAAATACAACTGATGAACAGATTAGTCGTGCAGATTTATTCAAAGAATGACTTGACCATAAAGCATACTTTTTCTCCTTATTTTTCGAGCTTTGTTAAAAATGAAAAAGGATTTGAGGCGCACTTTTATCTCTTTTTCAAGCTTCGATAACAACGAAAAAGGAACCCCTGGAGTCTTCTTCAGCTCTTTTCAGACTCTGATAATGTGAAAATATTACCGATCACTTGTCATTTCGAGCTTGCTAAAGAAAATGAATTGATATCTACTCAGTATAAGTTTAACCCTTTTCCGGACTGAGATGGATTATTTACGAAAAAAGAATACCTTGGTTAAACATGACCAAAGAGGTTCTTTCAGATATTATTTTACACTTTTTTGGATCTAGAAGAAAAATTTACGAAAAATTATTTTTGGAGTTCTCTTTCATCCTCTTTTTCAAACTCTAAATATAAAAAAGGACTGGGTTATCACTGTCGTTAAGCTCGTTAAAACATAAAATAGTGACAAGCTTGTTCATCATTTCAAGAATCGAGTTTCATTCATCGCTAGACTTGTTAAATTATTAAATAGCGATACTTTATCCGCCTGAAGGGTTGAATTATAGATCAAGCAAAAGTTATCCTCCTCAAGCTTGTCAAAAAATAAATAGGTACTGGTTGACAAATGATTGGGGAAATTTTAGGAAAAGCAAGGAAAGTTTCTTTTTGGTAGCAAGTCGCTCTTGAACATGACACTTCTTTCACTCCATCTTCGTGACTTTTTAGGTTGGGTAATCATCTTGATGGTTCATTCACACCTATTGTTCATCATACCTTCACTTCAGTTTTGGGTCAATGCTGCCAAATCATCACAGTGTTGCTAATATGTTCAAGAGAATTCATCCAGTGGTTAAAAAATCATC
This sequence comes from Pinus albicaulis, assembly GCA_034641835.2. NCBI lineage: Eukaryota > Viridiplantae > Streptophyta > Pinopsida > Pinales > Pinaceae > Pinus > Pinus albicaulis. The sequence continues at coordinate 217,537,868 of CM076571.1, read as the reverse complement.
CATCTGCAATACTCGTAAACCTTCATTTTCATGACCGTCATTCCTGAAAATTTCTATATCAAATGATACCCTTGTCTTCGAAATCAGTAACTCTTGTTTTGCAATAAGGTGACTTCCTATCTATAAAAAATCAATATCCAGGAAGTTCACTTAGAAACATTAGACTCTGGTACCATGAGGCTTGTTATAGCATCGACAAGATCCTCGCTTCTAGAGTTTTGACCGAAAGATTTTGTTTGGCGTTCGACATCAACTCATATTTTCACGCCTTACAAAATGTATTGCGGTACCTTGAGAGCCATTTACATTAATGGTGGTTCTCTCGAATTTTTTAATAGCTCACATCATTGGCTGGTAATCAAATGATGTCTTTCCATGTTCGAAAACAAATCATATATTCACATGGCTATACTTGTACCCGAATGACTGAGTGAATGAGATAAGAAGACCTCGGATCTAGTTTCAGCCATTTAGGTTGTGATTTCAGGATTGTTGTACACATCATCTGTACGGTGACCTTACATGCAGATTTTCATCCAAACATGGGCCTATATCTGTAGGCGTGTCTGCATCTGGGCAACATTCTAATGTAGACGACTTTCTGAATTATGTACATGTTATTAGATTGTTTTATGTGGTGACTATGGGAATGCCTACCCTTAGAAATTATGATCAATAGAGGATATATCATGATGTAATGTATTGTAAGATTGATGCAGGTGACCATTCTACTTTTTTTCCAGGCTCATCACAGTGCAAATCATCTCAATCCCGTGTTCTTATTATTTGGATCTCATGCTTTAGGGGGAAATTGTTATAGGTAAATTTGGGCACCATTCCCAATGACCTGGTTAACTGGGCATCATCTCCAGGACCGATGATCAAGGTTCTATCATTCCCTATCATTTCAGTTGCTACATGCTCTAAGATAGAAAACAAGACAAATCAAGCAAGACCTTCATCAAGCAAAGGTTTCCATGGTTTGAAGCTTATTTTATAGCATATGAGAGCTCACAAACGCAGCCTCTAAGGGGCCTAAGTGCATTTCATATGTAGGTAGCCCCATGCAAGGCTTCTCTGCAAAGCACTTCCCGAAATTCAAAGTTTTGTTGGTCACATTGGGAGCGAAATTCTCATTGTTCCGATATCTCCACTTGGCCAGTGCCTTCTAGAAGAGTTCACATGTGTCAAGCTTCAGATACAAGTGTCCATTTAACATCTACATGAATGGAAACATGTCTTGCCTATTTTTGGAAAGCTATTGATTGAAAAAAAACCTACAGTTCATCTATAAATTGACAACAGATCTAAGTGTTTGAGAAGGAAAAATTTGAGTAGAGAAATGTTGCAGAATTTTTAATTGATAGTTTGATTTGTGGAGCTGCTGCTAGAGAGATTTATGTTGTGATGAGACTTGGGAACTATGTTTGAAGGTCACTCCAAATTAGTCACTAGGTTGTAACCTCTCCTTCTATCATCAATACAGAGTACTTCTTGTTTTTCCATACATGCATCTATGTCTACTTTGATTTTCCATATTGTAAGATCTTGGTTGATGAATGTAGTTTATGCTTAACTGATTTTGCTAAATAGCTTGAAAAGATATCTATATTATTGCATCTTCTGTTGTTTCAATGTTATTTCTTGCAGGAAGCATTCAGCCAACAAACCGATTGAATTTGAAGTTGTCGCAGAAGCGACAGAAGGAGTCATTTGGAAGCGACTGAAACAAGTAAGCATCCAATCCTCTCTGTGTATTTGTTCTGAGTTAGGAGAAATGGTAGTATAGTCTTTCACCTATTTTTCTAGACTAACACCTATTTAGGGAAGTGTAATTTATCCATAGATTACAATTCTGGCTCAACATTGGTGTGTATCAGTAACTGTACACCGGTGCGTTTATGTGTCTATATGCACCGGTGAAATTATACGATCTATGGACACCACACAAATACCGATATCAGTTATCAACATCAATGTGTTTTTGTGATATTGTGCACTGGGACATTTACGTATCTATAAGCACTGGTGCAGTTTTACGATCTATGGGCACCGCACGAATGCTGATACTAATTATAAATCTCAATGCCTTTCTCTGCTACGGCACATCGGTGCGTTGATATGACCTATGGGCACTGCACAAATCCTAATACCAATTAGAATGGCCCCTTGCATTGTATGACCAACACTACGCCCTGTGCGGTTTTACACCTAAACGTCTCAGTACGTTGGATTGACATAGCCCCGGGGCGTCGTTCGTATGTATGCACTGGTGCGTTAAGGGAAGAGTAGCACACCAATGAAAAAAATCCGTAATAACCTCCGGCTGCCCTTTTTTTTTTTTTTTGAATTTTTGTTAAAAGCTCTGCCAAACCCTCCGTAACCATAAATAGATGTTGTAGCAAATGTTTTTTTGACAATTTTTGCCAAGTTTACAACGCTAGAAACCTCCTTTATTACCTCCACTAGAGGGTCTTTTCCTTGTAGTGGGAACAACATACCATAAATTATACGAAATCACATTTTGATGAAACGAGTTGCATTGGAATCTTGGTGACGAGCTCTATCCAGTCACTCTCATTTGAAGCAATTCTGAGCACTTTCATTGTTTAGCTAAATATTGAGACTCTAATTATTCATTCCCACTAGAAGCCTTTTGGACCCCAAAATATAATATCAATTGTTTAGTAGGTGAGGTTACAACCCAGTCACCCTTTGACTCTCCATCCATTTTTCTTTTGAAGTATTTTGTCCCTTGAGTCCCACTCTAAGGTATTCAACATTCCCTCTCCTTGAAGTTATGATTCTTCTATCAAATATGAGATCTTGCTAAAGTTGATCAATATATTCTAGCAAGAAATAATCTATTGATGGCACATGGAAATTCTCTCCTTTATCATCAATCAAAGGAGGCTCAAACAATCTCAAATTATCAACATTAACGACAGAATATATTTGCATATAAGGAGGCAAATCTAGCTTAAATGCATTAGTACCAATATTTTCCAGAATTTTAAATGGACCATAAAATATTGGCTTGAGTATTTTACCTTCCCCTTGCAATATTTCTTTGCTAATATACAACCAAACTTCATCTCGAACATGGAATTTGTGATCAACATGGTGTTTATCATGCCTTTCCGTGTAGCGGGTTTGACTCTTTTCAAGTTGTTCTTGCACTGTGTGATGTACCAACTGAATTTTCTCAATGAACTTCCTTGTCTTATCTATGTCACTATTACCATCTATAGCAACACATTTCTCAAATATTAAGTCCAAAGGAGACCTTAGCAAGTACCCAAGACATACCTCAAAAGGAAATGTGTTTGTGGAAGAATACTTTTCCATGTTGTATGCATGTTGAATGTAATGCAACTGTTCATCCCACAACTTGGGATGTTTGTTGCAATAAACTCTAAGAAGATGAATGATTGTCTTGTTTACCACCTCAGCCTGACCATCTGTTTGCGGATGAAATGATGTACACTTCTTCAACTTTGTGTCCATCATGTCCCATAATTTTGACCAAAATTTCCCAACAAAGTGGGAATGTAGATCACTTACAATAGAAGTACAAAGACCAAAATGCACCCATACGTTTTTTAAGAAAATATTAGTGTTTTGTTCAACTGTAATTTTTTTCTTACATGGAATCAAAAGACACATTTTATTGAACCTATCTACCACAACATAAAAGTAATCATGACCTTTCCTTGACATGGGAATACCACCTACAAAATCCATTGAGATACTCTCCCAAGGATGTGAAGGAAAAAAAAGTGGAGTTTACAATCCAAGTTTCCTATTACTAGGCTTACTTATTGCACATAAATAACATCCCATAATAAAACAGGATACATTATCAATAATGTGTTTTGTATAACAATACCTTTGGTGATTCACTACTATCTTGCCTACACCGAAATGTCTAGCAATCAATGATGTGTGCACCTCCCTTATGATATTGTTTCTATCTCTTTGTGGTATACATAACTTTCCCAAGTGATATAAAAAACTGTTATGCACATGATAATCTAACTCTTCATTTTGGTTTCCTTGACTCAAGATTTCATACACATCTTGAAAATCACTATCATATGCATATTATTCAATGTAATTTTCATGCCTAACTTAATTTTGCTTGAGTATTATAGATGAATTTACAATAGGCCTAGAGATAATATAAACTACCTTATTTTGGATTCCCTTTTTGTACCTGATAACCAAATGAAATTGTTGTAGAAATCCAATCCATCTGAAATTTCATGATTGCTGCAATTTTTACTGTGATTGTAAGTACTGCAATGGATGATGGTCAGTATGGATAATGGTCTCTTTCCTCATCAAATAGTGCTTCCATATCTTTACACTTTGTACCAATTCATATAATGCTTTGTCATAGGTGGGATAGTTAGTCATAGCTCCATTAAAAATTTCAAAATTAAATGAAATAGGCTTACCATGCTGCATGATAACTGCTCCCATAGTATAATCAATTTCATATGTTCGGATCTGAAATGGATGTCTCAGATTCGGAAGAGCCAATACTGGTGTTGAACTTATCTTTTTCTTTAAAGAATCAAATTATTTTTGCTCCATATCTCCCTAATGAAACACTTTCTTAACACTTTTCAATGCATGTAATGGAGCTGCAATGGAAGAAAAATTAGCAATCGATTTCCTTTGATATTATGATAGCCCAAGAAAACTTCTTACCTTTCTAACTGTATTGGGCTTGGGCCAATTTAGAATGACATATAATTTGGAATGGTTTATCTTCAACTCACCTCCTCCAACAATGTGTCCTATATACACTAAAGAAGTCTTTCCAAACTCACACTTTGACATCTTTAAAAATAATTTATCTTTTTTCAAGACATCAAGTACCTTGTTCACATGCATGACATGTTCTTCTCTTGATTTTCTGAATATAAGTATGTCATCTAAGTAAACAATGAAAAATTCATCTAGAAGTGTTCTAAGTACATCATTCATGACTCTTATGAAAGGAGCTGGAACATTTGTTAGACCGAATGGCATAAATGACCACTCAAACAATCCTTGTCTAGTTTTGAAAGAATTTTTCCAAATGTATTCCTCATTTATTCTAACTTGATGATAACCACTTCGCAAGTTTAACTTAGTGAAATATCTTACATACTTTAATTGATCTATAAAATCATCAATGCATGGGAGTGGGTAGCGATTATTTACCATGATTTTATTCAGTGCAAGAAAATCTATGCACATGCACCAAGTCTCGTCCGTCTTTGGTACCAAAATAACTGGTGAACCACATGGTGAAGTAGATGGGCATATGATACCGTTGTTCAAAAATTCTTGGATTTTCTTATTTATTTACAATCTTTCCATGATTGACATGTGATACATACCAATGTTTGGAAGTGGAACATCATGCTCCAACTGAATCTCATGTTGAATTACCCTCATGGGAGGTAACCCGTTTGGTTCTTGAAACATATTTCCATGCTAACTTACCACATCAAAAAAATAATATTTTAATTTTTCATCACATCCTTCAAAATATTCATAGCCAACATCATCCTTCTTCTTGATCATGAGAAGCACAAAATGTTTACTTGCATAAACTAGCCTCGTCATTTTCCTTGCATTAACTAAATAAATATTCAGTTTTTTGCGATGAGCTCTCACCATATGATCCACCCCATCCTTAAGAAAATGATATTTTTTCTCATGTGGATAAAACATGACTTTCCTTTCATACAAATATGGACTTCCCAAGATAATCCCTAAAATGTCAAGTGGAACCACATCTAATTCAACTTCATCAACAAAGTTTGTAGTAATAGAAAATTGAAATATGCATTTCCTTGTAACCTGTAAATTGAGATTCTTAACTATCAAACCCAAAGGGTATGGTTTATGATGTGGTACAATTTCAAGGTTAAGCTTTTTGACCAAGTCTTCTGAAATCAGGTTTTCTTGTGACCCAATGTCAAACAATGCATCAACCTTTGTATGATTTGAATTCACTCTAACATGGAAAAATTCTATCCTTGTGTCTTCATTCGGAGTGTTGTTCTTACTATTTAAGGAACTATTACATTCTATGGCTTCCTTTCCTTTATTAACCATGGCTACAATCTTGGTCTAATCTCCTGAATCAGATCCAAGATCTTGTTGTGTGGTAGCAGTCATCTTTTGTTTCGCCTTGTTATTTGGTTTCTTTGGCCTTAGTTCGGTATGTAGTTTCCAACGGTGCAAAAATCATCATGCCCCTCTTTGGAAAAATGTTTTCATGTAGTTTTACCCCCTTCTCTCTTGATTCTTGCATTCTTCTTTCCCTTCCATTTTCCTCTCTTCTCTTTTCCCTTACCTTTGAAAGGCTTCTTCTTACTACCCTCTTCTTGAATTTTCTTTCCCCTTGCTTCAAAATGTGTGGCTCGCACACATACTTCATCTAAGTTGTTTGGGTTAAACATAAGGATAGCATGTTTCAAGTAGGAATGTAAACCCCCGATTTATTTGAGGAGTGTGCCTTGTGAATTCAAGTTTAATCCTAACAATGAAGCCCTCTTTCTAAACTCCTTGGTGTACTTTTGAACAATTTGGCCTTTGAGTTGCCAAAGTTTTTCCAACTCATTATTGATTTTTGCATATAGGCTCATGGATAAAACTGTCTTTTAATGGAAGAAATGAATTCAACCCAAGAAATGGATATCTTACCATGAATTCACATTTCTTCTTGAGTCTTTTCCTCCCACCAAACTAGTGCTACTCCTTCTATCCTTAATGAAGCTAACTGGATCTTTATGTCGTCCTCTTGTATATCCTGAATTCTGTAATATACTTCCAATTGATGGATCCAATCATGTACATTCTATGCATTTACCTCACCATTGTACATGGAAATTTCAAACTTGATCTTCAACTTCAGTAATGAAGTTTTTCCTTTTGGGAGTTTTGAATGAGTGTGGATGGCTTTTCTGGTGGAAGTGGAATATGAAGATGTTGATGAAGATGATAAGGATGGTGGAGATGAAGGCGGATTTCCTCCAATAGCTTTAAAACTCTTCTCTTCATCCTTCTTACCATATGAAGATCCTTCTCCATGTGGAGGCTTAGAACCTTCTCCTACTATTTCTGCAGTGAATGCATAAAACATGATTTTAACCATTATTTTAATGTCTTTCAAGTCTCTCTTGAAATAATCTTCTTCTGAATTTTCATGAGTCTCTCCAACTCCTCACATAATGGCTAAGTATTAAAGCTCAACCTCTGATGCTTTTACCTTTAAATCACTTCAACTTCTTGTCCAATTTGTACCTCTTCAATCTCAATTGTTGCTGATGGAACTTGAGGTGCTCCAAGTGTACCTTTGAGTGGAATTTTTTCTGAATATGATGATCTGTCAGTGCTCTTTCTTCTTTTCCTAATCTCAAAACTAACAACCAATAGTTTCCCTTCTACTCTCTACAATTCAACCTTGTAAGAATCACAAAATTTCAACTAATAAAAGCCTTCTTGCACAATCTCAAGCAAAGAAAACATATAACCTTTAGCAACCTTGAAATTTGATACCAAGTTTATCTGAAATTGATTCTTAGTTAATGTTGTGCTACTATCAGTTTCAGAATTAACATGAAAGTTTTTTGGTTTTCTTCTTATACAAGGGTTTATGCATGTGCTTATGATTGAAAATTAATTATAATTGATGATATTAAGTGTATTTCATGAACTTAAAATCATGGGAACTCAATTCCAAACAAAAGCATATAAAAACACAGGATGAAAAAAGAATAGAGACAAATACATAAGTTTTTGATGAAGGAGTTCACCCCTCCTGGGCTACATCTCCTTGGTCCAACTTCATAGTGTGGGCCTTTGTATTAGATTCAATTGTGAAAAAGTGTTCTTGACATTGTCTTGTTGCTTCTGCAACCTGCTCCAATGGCTCGGAAACATCAAAATCTACCAAGAATGACTCTTCCTTAGCCAAAATTGGTCAAAAATTGCCTTAGTTATGGAAAAACCAAATTTTCCTAGTTTTTCCTCCGCTAATTCTGGAAGTCCACCAGTTAAATCCACTAAATGTGAAGCTTCTCCGCATTTAGCATGTCTGGAAAACCTGCCGCTAAGATAAGCGTGCAGTTAATTATTGATAAGAAGGAGTTAAGTGAGGTTAATGGGCGCATTTAGTGCTAAACCACACTTTATCGTTAATCTCTGATTATCATGGTTAAACCACGAATTATCGTTAATAATACAATTTAAAAAAATGTTTTAAAACTCCACGGGAATTTTCTTTAACCCCTATTCCTTGATTCTCAGCCATGTGGGAGGGGGCTAGCCCCCAAGGCTGACCCCCTCTGAACCCCCAACTCCTGCTTCATATCAATTTAAATATAATCAAATTCATTATGGGCTAAGGACCGTAGTAGATGGCATAGTGGTAAAGCGTTGGTGCTGTAAGCAGGTGGTCGTGGGTTTGACCCCAACCTCACCATAAAATTTTGTTGAATAGACTTTTCAATTGACCATAGTATTAAAAATTTGGTTTAAAATGTATGTTTTTAATATATATGTGATATATATGTTGCTTCATGACTATGGCTTCGACCCTGGAATAAAATGTATCCAATATATATATATATATATATATATATACCCAACATTTGAATTCGATATGAACATTGGCTTAATCTAATGTGCCCATCTAATCTACCATGGGTTAGGGCACGTGGCAGCCTTTGGCTATGCCACATGGCCCTTTTCCATTGGCCTAAAAATCCACCATAAAAACATAATATCCCACCATAGATAATTCCAAACATAGGATTAGGAGGAAATATTCAAATTCCCCAAGTAACATTGGCGAATCTGATTACGAAACTCTTCATATTGTCACTCGATGAACTATAGAGAATATTCCCTAAATATTCCTTAGGTTCTGAATGGACTGCCAAGCCATCAATCTTTCGTTGTTCTGCACAATTTTTACCTGTTTGAGAAAATTAACAACGGACCATAAATTACTCATACGAACTCGTATTTTGATGAAACGAGTTGCATTGGAATCCTGGTGACTAGCTCTATCAAAGAACTTTGGTTTGAAGCATTTATGGGCAGTTGCATTTTTTAGCTAAATACTGAGCCTCTAATCATAGATCTAGTTAGGATCTAATATAAAAATCATATCCATCCAATTTGGCATTGTTAACTAAATAACCATGCCTCAGTTAGTTATAGGGTCCAATCACAAGGCTCCTCGACTAATCGATTATTTATATAGCCCTATCTCACATCTCATTAACTCTTATCAAATTAAGTTCCCTTTAGAAATCCATATCTACCACAACTATACCCAAAGCCCCAAGATGTCATAGTGATCTAGGCTCTGATACTAGGATGCATCATATCAAGTGTGATTAGCTAGATAATCACACTTCCGTTAGTTTTAGAGTCCAATACAAGGCTCACTAGCTAATTTAATCATTGCATCATTTTTTAATTGAGATGCTCCAAGGTATTCACACATACATACACTTTACGAGTTTATGAGTTTTCTTCACTGGCATCCCCCTTCCCATGACTGGATACATATTCAATATCCTTCACTAGATAGGGTACAAAGCTGCAACAACCTTGAAACATTCAATATATATTTTAATGCATTAGTCATGTTGTCCAGTTGCAGTGACCCTTTTAAGCTTAGGCATCCCTGTATTTGACTAAGAGTCCCTCAAGGAATCCACTTTTCCAAGGCCTTGAAGAGCATAAATGTTAGGTCCTTATATTACTAGTATAGTCCCTTATTGTTGTTAGTGTAACTCCCTTATTGTTATTGTTGTACCCGTGTAACCCCCATATTGTTATTATTGTGCTATTAAATTATTATTTTTAGGTCAGATAGGATTACATTATGGCCCCATGGACTCCTATATATATAAAGGAGGTTTTTTCATTTGTATCATCCAATAATTTTTCATTCATGTAATGTATTGGGGGTTTCCCCCTCGAAGTGGCTTATTTATAAGGCATTGATATCTCTTTTCTTCTCTTTTTGGAGCTGGTTTCACAACATTTGGTATCAAAGCTTTGGATTTGAGGGTTTTGCTGCACCAAACAGGTCATCGTGGCATTTTCACTATAACATTTTTTCTATGAAGGTTCAGAAGAATAAATTTTTAGAGCATGAAGACGAAATCCTGAGTAACACAGTTGCAAAATTTCAGAGCTTGGTTTGCAATATTTTCGGAGATATGATTTGTGGAAGTTATGTCTTTTTCAGGCTCCCAAATTTAATCTCAAAGAGATGATCGTGGGAAAATATTCATAACTCTCTCTGAGCATCGGATTGGAATTCTGTAAAACATGGTTGTAAGTACACTGACTGTAGTTTCCAGTCGATCAATTTCAAAGCCAAAGGAGAAAACAGTGACATGTTGCAAGTCGTACAAGTTCTCTCTACTGAACGAGTCCATAAGTAGGTCATTGTGGGAGATTGGACATAACGTTTTCTTGAAGAATCCAAATCAGGTCAAACTTATGGCATTCAAAAGAGGATTCAGAGGGCTACTGCAGGGAAAAATTTTAGATATTGAAGATCCGAAATCGCAAAGATAATTTAGTTTCAATATCGAGCTCCTCAAAAGCAAGAAAAAGGTGTGTATTTTTTCTAATTACGTAAGTCTCATTTGAAAAAAATTAGTTTGAATTTATTCCAAGGGCATATTGAAGAATAGATGTTAGTATTGGGTTCTAAAATGCCCCCTAAAAAGAATTCAACACCAATTAAGCCTTCAGAAGGCTCTACTATGACTCATGAGGATGAAGAAACAGAAAATGAGATATCAAAATTACAAGAGCAAGTACACCAAATTTCTCTATCGCAAAGAGCAACAAAAAATGAAATGGAGGTTTTGAAGAAAGGTGTGGAAACTAAGATGGATGGTTTGAAGAAGGTGTGGAAGTTAAGATGAATGGTTTGGAAGCTAAGATTGATGGCATGGAAGTGGGCATGAAGGCTAAGATGGATGGCATGGAAGCTAGGATGGATGACATGGAATCTAAGATCGATGAAAAAATGAAATACAACATCGAAAACATGAAGAATGATTTGGGAAAGTTGATACAAGAAATGTTTCTTAATGGAAAAAAGATAGTAGAGGAAACTCATGATGAAAATAAAATACATGTTAATCATGATTTCATAAACTTTAATGTTGCATTGGAGAACCACAATATTCCAAAGATGGATATGAGGAAGTCTGATGGCAGGGATCCTGTAATATGCATACTACAGATGGAGCAATATTTTGAACTCAACAATGTGCAAAGCACACAAAATTTACGCATTGCAACTTTACATTTAGAACAAAATACATTTGCATGGTATCAATGGATCTGCTACCGTAAAAAAATTGTCACTTGGTCAATTTTTACGGAGGAAATGATTGAATATTATGAGGACACAAAAAGAAACACCTTCTTTAGCCAATTGATAAATCTCAAACAAAAGGGTTCAATGCCGGAGAACATTAAGGACTTCCAAAAATTGAATATAAGGGTAGCTAATATTCCAGAGGAACATAGGATTGATGTCTTCATAGGAACTTTAAAGGATAACATCCAACATGAAGTTCATGTTTGGGAACCTGATTCATTGGAGAAGACATTAAGGTTGGTAAGAAAAATTGAATGTAAAATTATGGCAACAAGGAAACCTACCACTCACATCTATAAAGATGGAAGTGTTTCTACTCCTAAACTTCCACAACCTACAAGGTTGACACCACAAAAATTTGAAGAAAAAAGAGCAAAAGAGCTTTGTTACAGTTGTGATATAAAATACACTAAATGTCATAAGTTCACAGAGAAGAAATTATTTTACATAGACTGTGAAGAGGAAGAAGAAAATGAAGAAGAAACTTCAAAAGTAGAGGATATACACTAGGAAGAAACCCTAGAAGAAGAAGAAATGAGTCTGACCATATCATGTAATGCATTGGTAGGAATTACCACTCCTCAAACTTTCAAGATATAAGGACATATCAAGAAGAAAAAGTTAATATTGTTGATTGATTCGAGAAGTACCCATAATTTTATTCATTGTAAGGTAGCGAAGGAATTGAATTGTTTCCTATACCCAGCACCAGAATGTCAAGTGATGGTTGCAAATGGAGGAACTATAAATTTCTCTGGAAAATGCCATAATATCAAGCTAGCCATGGGGGAATATGTTTTGAATAGTCCAATGCTTTCCATCCCAATGGGAGGTGCTGATGTTGTACTAGGAGTACAATGGTTACAATCTTTGGGGACGATAGCTTTTAATTTTCAAGAACTTTTCTTGAAAAAATTTTCAGAAGGAAAGGAAATCGAATTATGGGGTATCATAGGGAAGACATGAAAGATAATAATCTCTAATGTCATGACAAAGATTCTGAATAAAGAACAACGGGGTGTAATTGCACAATTATGCTCACTAGAAGTTCCAACATCAAAATAATCTATTTCTCTAGATCTCCAAAAAGCCTTGGACAATCATTCGAAGGTGTTTGATACTCCCAAAGGACTCCCACCTATTCATGATCATGATCATGCTATTCATTTGATTCCAGGAAGTGTTCCTCCAAACATCAGGCTTTACAGATATCCTTATGTCCAAAAGAGCGAAATTGAACATATGATTGCAGAAATGTTAGAGGTGAGTATAATTCAACCTAGTCAAAGTTATTTCTCTACTACAGTAGTATTGGTGCACAAGAAATATGGATCATGGCGCATGTGCACGGATTATAGGGAGCTCAATAAGCTCATTATTAAAGATAAATTTCCCATTCCTGTGATTGATGAATTATTGGATGAATTACATGGAGCAATTTATTTTACCAAGTTGGATCTTCATTCACGATATCATCAAATTAGAATGAAGACTAAATATATTTCGAAAACAACATTTGGAACTCATGAGCGTCATTATGAAATTTTGGTCATGCCTTTTGGCCTTACCAATGCACCTTCTACATTTCAAGGGTTAATGAATTCCATTTTCAAACCATTCCTTACAAAATTTGTGCTAGTATTTTTTGATGATATACTAATCTACAACAGGTCTTGGAAGGATCATGTTCTACATGTTGACAGGGTGCTCAAACTATTGGAAGAGAAACAATTATATGCAAAAACATCCAAATTTTTCTTTGGAGTACAAGAGGTGGAATATCTGGGTCATATTATATCTCACGAGGGTGTTAAGGTAGACCCTAAAAAAATTAAAGCCATTAAGGAATGGAAATTCCGCACAACCATAAAGCAGTTGCGCGGATTTCTTGGGTTAACACGGTATTATTGCAAGTTTGTTAAGAATTATGGGAGAATAGCAGCACCTCTAACAACGTTATTGAATAAAGACACATTTTCATGGACTCCTGAAGCAACTAAGGCCTTTGAACATCTTAAAGAGGCAATGTGCCTAGCACCAGTCTTAGTTATGCTAGACTTAGAAAAAACCTTTATTGTGGAATGTGATGCCTCAGGAAATGGAATTGGTGTTGTTTTAATGAAAGAAAGAAGACCCATTGCTTTTGAAAGTCGTTCAATCAAAGGAAAGTATTTACAAAAGAGTATTTATGAGAAGGAAATGTTGGCAATACTATATGCACTAAAGAAATGGAGACCTTACCTAATGGGAATACACTTCAAGGTAAAAACTCATGATGATAGTCTTAAACACTTTTTGGAACAAAGAATATCTTCAGAAGAGTAGCATAAATGGGTCACAAAGATGTTGGGTTATGACTTTGAAATCGTCTACAAAAAAGGGAAGCTAAATGTTGTTGCAGACACACTCTCCAGAAATGATGAAGAGGTGGAAGCATTGCTTTGTGCCATTTCAATTATCCAACCAGATTGGATAACCGAAGCAAGGGATGAATGGAAGAAGGACGAAGAAGTGTGGACTCTCATTCAAAAGTTGCAGCAAGATCCTTGTACGTCTAATACATTTAGTTGGAAAAATGATTCCTTATGGTACCAAAATCACTTATATATTTGCAAGAATTCCCAACTAAAACAAAAGATTCTTTTGGAATTGCACACTTCTCCTTTAGGAGGGCACTCAGGATTTTTAAAAACTTACCACAGGGTGAAGAAAGATTTTTTTGGGATGACCTTAAATATGATATTCAAAATTTTGTGGTGGAATGTTTGATTTGTCAGCAAAATAAAGTGGAGAAAATTAAGATCCTGGGTCTTCTACAACCTTTATCCATTCCAAGTGAACGTTGGGAGGAGATTTCAATGGATTTTATCACAAGTTTACCTAAGTCCGAAGGAAGCATTGTCATCATGGTGGTAGTTGATAGACTTACCAAGTATGCACACTTTTGTGCATTATCTCATCCATTTAAAGCAAGTACAATTTCTACTGCATTTATGGAAACAATTCAAAAGATACATAGAAACCGGAAGATTATTCTAAGTGAAAGAGATCCCATTTTTACAGGAAATTTTTGGACGGAATTATTTTCTTGTTTGGGTACTTAACTAGCTCATAGCTCATCTTATCATCCTCAATCTGATGGTCAAACAAAGATAGTGAATAAATGTTTGGAAGGATATCGTTGTTGATTTTTATCTGATAAGAAAGCACAATGGGTCAAGTGGTTACCTCTAATTGAATGGTGGTATAACACTTCCTTCCATATTGTAGCAAAAATTACCCCAATTATGGCACTTTATGGATATCATCACCATCCATCACATCTTATTTAAGCGAAAATGCTAGGGTTCAAGCCGTGGAGGATCAAATCGAGAATCAACAATAAGTTCTCCAACTCTTAAAGGATAACCTAAATTTGGCACAAAATCGAATGAAACAATAGGTAGATCAACATCACAGTGAGAGAAGTTTCGATGTGGGAGACTGGGTATTTTTACGGCTACAACCATACAAAAAAATTTCCCTCAAGCAAGCTAAGAAGGATAATAAATTATAACTAAAATACTATGGTCCTCACAAGGTTTTGCAAAAGATTGGTACTATGGCATACAAATTGGAGCTTCCTGCTTCTTCACGAGTGCATCCAATTCTCCATGTTTCATGCTGAAAAAAGGTTATAGGGGACAAACTTCCAGTTCAAACAATATTGCCAGAACTTAATGAGGAAGGAAAAACCATATTGGAACCTGAAGCAGTCACGGAAACAAGAACTTGACAACTACAAAATCGATCAATTTCAGAATATCTCATCAAATGGAAGAACTTACCCACGGAAGATTCGACATGGGAGGATGAGAATTTTATACAAAAGCACCTGGAGCTACTCAAGCGTTGAGGACAACACTTTTTTGAAGGACAAGAGCATGTTAGGTCCTTGTATTACTAGTATATTCCCTTATTGTTGTTAGTGTAACCTCCTTATTGTTATTGTTGTACATCTATAACCCCCATTTTGTTATTATTGTGCCTTTAAATTATTATTTTTATGTTGGCTAGGATTACATTGTGGCCCCATGGACTCCTATATATAGAAAGGAGGTTTTGTCATTTGTATCATCCAAGAATTGTTCATTCATATAATGTATTGGAGGTTTCCCCCTCGAAGTGGCTTATTTCAAAGGCATTGATATCTCTTTTCTTCTCTTTTTGGTTCTGGTTTCACAATAATAAACCTACCATATTTTTACCACGTACAGTTGTTTCCCTTATAGTTACATGATAAAAAACAAAACATTCTTGATTAGACTCCATATTAACTATCCCATAGATTCCACGACATTTTGTTGTCCAACACCATGCAATTACAAACACATGCTCACTTATGATACACATATGTGGTTTTACAACACACACACTTATTCATCACATTCAATTTCATAATTCAAATGACAAGGGAAAAGTTTTAAAAAGATTCTTGTGCTTAGTGGTTGTATTATTCAAATTATTTTATAATCGGAAGTCTATACCATGGTTTCCTAGTTTCCAGGTTGTTCCCCATTATTTCTATCTAATTTACCATCCATCTATATTTAAAAAAGTTGTTTCTATGAAAACTACACATGTACTTACTGTCATGCCTCGATGGCAATTATTTATCCAAGTGCTTCTTGTAAAACTCCCCTATTATTGCTAGAAGTCATCATGGTCCTGTAACTTCCCAGGATATTTTCCTCACTATTCCTTGTCGATATACCTATTTTGGGTTTACCAACATATTATCTGAGTCATTAGCTTTCCATTGACTATTCACTTGCCAATTTATGATTCCTAGGTTATAAGATATGCCCACTAGAAGTTTTGACATGATTTCTTACTTTCCAACACCTATAACATCTTATGAAGTTATCCCCAAAAAATTTCAACCCACCTTAAATTATAGGTTCACCAAAATTTTGTCCTTGCCAATAGAAATCTATTGATTTTTCATTTGCATCATTCAGACATTGGAAAAAAGGTAATCATTGTAAATTGCTACAGTTTGTTAGGCCCTTTTTCCTATTTAGCACACCTATATATTTTTGTCATATTTTTTAAAATTCTTGGCCTCGTTTTAAAATTTTGGGTGAATAATTGAGACCTAATCAAAAAATCATTTCTTTTGACTGATTATATGTCCAAATCCAAGTTATATGATTAAAACTACGACCCTTTAAAGTTCAAGCATTCAATACCCCACCTACTATTAAAATTCCTATAACTATTTTTCTTTTCTAACTAATTACTAACAACATTCAATAATTGAACTAATTCTATGTTCATTGATAACTTCTTTCTCTTCTTATATTTCCTCCAATTCTTCATTGGAGGAAAATCAATTTTCTTAATATTCCATTCATTCAAGTGGTCAAAATACTGGCCCGGAGTACTAGTACTAACACCCTCGTGGCCATAGACCCCAAATAGTATTGTATATATTTAAAATTAATAACAACAAAATATGGCAACAAAGTTGGGCCATAAATCAGCTCATGGTCTCGTCCATACCTCATATATCCACCGTGTACTATATAACATCAATTATAAATTTAAAATAATGTGGGCTCCATATACCATCCTTTATAAACATGCCAATTTTAAATAGAAGTTGCGGGGTCTAACACACTCTTTAGCGACCACCACACTCGAAAGTCAGCATACTTCTACACTAGGCTCAAACAATATAATACACATATATTCCGAATATACTCGAGCCCTCCTTTCTTCCTTCAGGCCATACGACTCCTCGACGCCCATCATCCCCATATTATATGAGCATTATGCATATAGTATTTTTTTTGGTTCATTCTGTAAATCGAGGTACACCACTCACACCTCACGTCGCATGGACCGACGCCCTACCATATAAAATAACCAAATATATACTCCCCCTCCCCACCGGGCCCCTCCACCCATCGTTCGCGCCCATATTCTCCACAATATATTATAACACGACAAAAAATCCGCGACGGGTTCCATGATGTCTAGTGGATCGATGACGATAAAACGCTCGATGGACGGATAGTGTAGATCAAACGCTAACACCAGAATCACATGGGAGACTAATCAATAGTAGAGGTCAACAAATCAGATGGTGGAGTTGTCTTCGGGTTTCGGGTGTCGAATTATGAGGAGTTTATTTCCATATTTCCCATCCGATAGATCTCATGTATTCGACCTCATAACGCCTCCTATCACTTCCACATATCCTTTTGATATAAAAATAAATAATAAATGCATGTGATACCACTCAGAACTTTGGTATTTGGAACATAAAATATTCCTTATGACTTTCTTATATCACTTCGATCTAAACCGAAATATAGATATATGCATTTGACTATGAAACGAAGGTATTCTAATGTAAACCTTAAACCCACTTGTAACTATTCCACATATATATATATATATATATATATATATATATATATATTCTAATGTAAACCTTAAACCCACTTGTAACTTTTCCCCATATATATATATATATATATATAACGAAGGGAAAATAGACAAATACACTATGGAGTATGGAGCAAGTTATCTTAATGTAAAGCTGATACATTAAGCACAATCCCTCTGACGCCCATTCGTATTTGATAGTGCTGGTCCGAAACCAAAGCATTTTCATCTCTGATGTTCTATATACAAAACATATATGTTTCCACATATATATATTTATATATGCACTTGTCATAGATTGACATGAAAAGAAGTTATTAAAAATAAAATCTTTTATTTTCCATGGGTGGAATACCTTCAACCTTTATTTCAACTTTTTGATGCTAAAAATCAATTAATTTCCTTAAATTGACCATAAGTTAAATTAATTAACGTTCACCATTCCTTTCTGAGTACTCATGATTTTATTCCATGGAGAATTTTATCATTCTATCATTAAAAAATTCATCAAATACTTGACAGTAAATCAGTAATTATTTGATTCTAACTCAAATTTAGGCTAGTAAAGCCCTATAACCCATCAAGTTAGACACACTACTTCCTTTTGCTTCATTTAGTTATCTTCCCGAGGTTATTTGTTTTCAAATTTATAAAACTTTTCATTGTTTCCACCGTTTTCACTTTTGTGAAACAAATGGTGGACAACCTATAACCTACAAAACATTTTCCCAACCCGATCCAAATCTAGCCCACTTTAGACTCACTGCTGTGACTAGGATTTGATACCAATTTGGAGTGTCCTTGACTCCCATCCGAGCAACACCACTCAACTAGTATTTCTATAAACCTCAAAATTTAATTATGGAGGCATCAACATTTCAACCTAGCCAAGAGAACTACTACACTTGACAAGGTCTAGTTAATAAGAATGTAATACCACATTTTGTAAATGCATTACCATTTGTACGAAAAATGTAAAAATATATATAACATAGCTCGAAGATAATTATTCTTCCACAACAACTAACATAAAATTAATTAAACATGGCATATATACATATACAAAACCATGCTCCCGTAAACTATGTAACATGCAAGAATTAATGGTGTATTCATACATTTATTTTACAATAATATTCAAGAACACATAATGGAATTAATATTGGTAATTGCATCAAACCCAAGCTTGGGTATACAACCTCATGGCACACAAAGAAGTACATGGCACATGAAACAACAAATACCCATCTTGGGAAACATCAACAAGAACACACAACAGACATAACACACTTAAAAATACGCATAAAACAATAATCCCATAGAGAATACTTATCTGCATAAGAATATTTTTTTGGTCGTGGAATCTCCATATTCCTCCAAATCGTAGATTGTGTGGCTCATAAGCTCAACCAAAGGTCACCCTCGAGTTTAGGAAACAACTCTAGGAAAAAATTATATTACAAAGCATCAGAAAATCCATGCCACAACACCCAATCCGACAACCCCTACCTCTTCTCGTATGCTCATATCCCCCTGATCGGCACCCAAGTACCACAAACTGGAAGCCTTAATAGTTCCTACATTCTAGGGAAACTAACAAATTAATAGGACAATAATCGCTTGTAACTTCATGATCCTTTCTACTTTCGAATGTCCAAATGTCAAACAACCGAACCAACATGAAACAACTCAGTTAGTGCCAAAGTCCAAACTAGGACTCTCTGAGCATTTGTGAATCTAGTTCCTAACCATAAGTCCATGACACCCATCCCTAATCAGGGCCAACAAACCCTCAGACCTACCAAGGTCATGAATCCAACAAAGGTGCTCACATCATAAACATGATGCATCCTAATAGTATGGTTAACTGAATAAATACACCTTAGCAAGTCCAAGATCCCACCACAAGGTTCACTGACTAATAAAAAACAAAGATTATTGTTTTCTCCCCATCCAACCACAACTGGTTGAATGAATGAATGCATAAAATAAAAATAATAGGAACCTAAAATTCCTTTTAAATGTATTTCCTTCACTAGCCAAGTGGCACTCAGTAGAGCCATGTGAGCACCAATGTTAGAATTAATGGAGAAAGCTCTGATACCATGTCAACAGTTGCACATGGAAGACATGAATGGCAAACAACATCTCTCCAGCATGAAGGTCGTGAAGGACAGATCATGAAGAGCCCGAGTGTTGATTGAAGGCCGAGGTCTGTTGAAAAGGAGTTGTTTTGTTTGGAGCTGCGGGAGTCGATCACTGTGGATCGATCACTGTGTCCGATCACTGTGTCTCATCCATTTTCTGCAGATTCGTGAGGCTCGTGGTGGTTTCAGAGGCCGAGAGGCTTATGTGATAGTGCGACTGGATCACAATCATTTTCTGTTATTCCGTCAAGAACAGTAGAACAGAACCTTGCTTTCGTTTAAAGCTCGTTTGTTTTTTTTAGCATCCTCCAGTTAATTACATCAGCACCCTCCACTTCAAAGGCCCACTCCTTGTGTGTTGGAGAGTGGGTAGCTTTGAGGGACGCTCTCGAATATTTGCAGCGCCGTTTTTTTTTTCTCATCACGATTCTTCGACCAAATCTTTGCTGCTCGCTACCTGCACATTTGAACGAATTCTCGTGGAGGTGTGTTTATAACTATGGTTACAACATCCAATTTGTTGTAAGAATATGGGGTTGATTTATTTTTTTAAAGTTGCTGGAATATATATATTTTTTTCCGAAGATGAATTCTTAGATGGCAGAATATTTAAATGAAAGCAGCAAGTTGGATGGCTCCAATTACACAAATTTGAAATTTAAGCTTTAGACTTTGCTTGAAGGACCTTGGAGAAATGAAATATTGTTTGGGTCTAGAAGTTTGGAGAGATTCAAGACAAACTTTCTTGTCCCAGAGTAAGTATGCAAAGAGTCTATTGTCTAGGTTTAAGATGGATGAGTGTAAGGCTGCAGTTGTACCTTTACAGAAAAATAGCAAACTTCAGATGAATGATTGTTCGAAATATGAAGATGCAACATTGTACAGACAATTGGTTGGTAGTCTTATTTATTTGACTACAACAAGACCAAATCTAGCTTATGCAGTGAGTGTTTTGAGTCAGTTTATGACTCAATCCCATGAAAATCACTGGCGTGAAGCAAGAGGAGTATTAAGGTATCTGCAAGGAACATCTGACTTTGGTATTTTGTATATAGACTCATTTGATGTTAAGTTGACAGGTTATACAGACTCTGATTGGGTGGGAAATCTAGATGATAGAAGATCAATTACAGGTTACGCCTTCAACATTGGTTCCGAGGTCATCTCTTGGTGCAACAAGAAGCAACATACTGTTGCTTTATCCTCAGCAGAAGCAGAATATCAAGCTATGTGTGCAGCAACATGTGAGGCAGTTTGGCTGCGTAGACTTCTCCAAGATGCAAGGGAAGAACAAACAGAAGCTACGATCGTCAATTGCGACACTCAGAGTTCCATCAAACTGGCTTACAATCCTGTGTTTCATAAAAACACTAAGCACATAGACACTCAATTTCACTTTGTCAGGGAGAAAGTGCAGTCCAAAGAGATTTTTGTAGAGTATTGTAATTCTTGTGATAATATGGCCGATATATTCACTAAGCCTCTGGGAAGACTGAAGTTTGATTTTTTTAGGGATACATTAGGTGTGTTTAAAAATCCCTTTCTCCATTAAGGGGGAGTGTTAGAAATTAATGGAGATTACGTATTTTGTTGCGTAGTTGTGATTTGGTTTTCTATTTAGACATTCAGTTCCTATCATTTAGGAATATATTCTACCAAATGTATCTATTTAATATTGGAGTTTAATGTGAAACCTAAGCCGGTGCATTTTCTTGTAGGAGCTCTTGGTGATCTGCACCTGTGAGCTCCTCCTATGTTTTTTGCCATTCATGTCTTCCATGTGCAACTGTTGACAACCAAGGCGTCGTTTCACCACAAGGAACACAATTTTTTCCTTGTTTCTCTAGATTTCCCCCCCATACTCCTTCCGTGGAGTGTGCTCCAAAGCTAGCCTTATTTTATTATTAATAATATACAATTATAGTATAATTACAAATATAGTCTCTAAGACCTCAGAACCTTTACTAGCATATCCCTCCAAGCACATTAGACCCACAATCCATTTAATATTTCTATATGGAAGCACAAGCCTCACAATGTAAATTCTAGATAAAATACCTAATATCCAAAGTATATGGCTCACCATACTAAATTTCAATGTAAATTATTTACATAGGCGATATGGCTTTATCATGCAATACTCAACCCACAGACATAATCATGTATATAGTCCCAGAGGCATCTAAGCCTCAATATTCACATGTGTACATTTATAGTACAAGGATGAAGAAGGGTTATTACATGGTACAAGGAACAAGTCAATTCCAACTAAGGAGAAGAGATGGGGAGGATTGTGATTAAAAAATTAGAGAAATCTCGGAGAAGCTGGTAACAAAAATCAACTTGGCCCTAGTATCAAGCAAGAACTCAAAAAATTTCTTTTGTGTAGATCTAATGAGGTTGATAGGTAAAATGGTATTTGTAATTTATAATTGACACTTGGATAAAATATTTTTCTTGAAGGTAACTGTAGAGAGAGAGAGGAAATTTTTCATAACCCTTGAAAAAAATATTTCATAACAGAGAGAAGAACAACTTCCAACTGAGGTTGTGTAGAATTTGTTGAGTTAGCTCCAAAACTGCAAATGTGGGTAGAGTTATCTAGAGAAAGGAGCATGTGAAGCTCTTAAATGTGAGTAGAAAAAATAAGCCTAGAAGAATAGAGGAACCTCAAAAGGTTCTATAGAAGGAGAAACATTATTACACAAAGTCCAAGTTCATAAGGGAGAATTATGGTGAGGTGTTTGTAGTACCGTGAAAAAATCATCCTATTGTAGAAGCTTAGTGCATCTCACTATGACTATGGGCGATCAGTAAAAGGGTTGAATTGTAAGCCATAATATAAATGAGGAGAATTCAAATCAAATGGCCTAAGGATGAAAAATACAAGTTAAGATAAATTTGATAGAGAAACGACTGAGATAAAATAACATTCCAGTATAATTATTTTCCTACTACATGAAAGTTCAAAATACTAGAGATTGTAATGGACAATGAGGAAGCGGGTTATATGGATTCTTAAGAATGTTTTTGCAAAAAAATTGAGGAATAAGTTGAGACACATGATGAGTGCTTGGTTGAAGGAAGAGGAGCTCAGAGCTACTAGATATGAGGAAGAGGGAGTTGAATATTTTGAAATAGAGCACAGATTATTCCTTAGGGAGGATGATGATGCAAGACTTATGAGAGCCTTATGGATTTCTTGAAAGGTTAAAATAAGGATGAAGGTATAATAATAAAGACATAGAACGAGGTTGTAGAGAATTATAGTTTTAAAACTAAATATTTGTGTGTGATTGCAGGTTTTGCAAGTATTGGAGATGATGGACAATTCCCAAACACAATCATAAGAATAGAGGAAGAATATAATCATTTTTTTTTAAGAAATAGAAATATATAATTTAATTATAATGGTAATAAAAATGGAGATCATTCATGGTTTAAAAATTAATCTATGGAAGAACAATTGCAAGAACCTTCTTTTGCAGTGAATAGGAAAAAGTTGTCTTATGAAGGTAGCCAAAAGAAGGATGAAGGAGGTCAAGAGTGACAGTCAAATGTAATGTTGATGGAATTCGATGAAGAAATAAAATTGAATGATGATGAAATAAATGAGTATATTATAGCATGTTGAATGATGGATGAAAACATTATAAGTGAAGACTTTACTACAAAACTGAGCGTATTAGAAGAATTTCTAGGTAATCTCGGGTTTGAAGAAGACTACATAGAGATTGTAGATAGCAAAATTGTGGAGGAAAACAATAGGAAATATCACTAGAAATCTATTAAATATAAATCGGATATGAAATATAGATAAAGTCATGTGGAGGGACATCACACTACATTTTTTAAGCCAACAATGAAGAGAAGGAAGTAGTCATTCTTATGACTTATGACGATTTTTGGGGATTTAGTGTTTGTCCTGATAAATTTATTTTGTGTGGAGATGTAGGTAGAAGAAATATTTTGGAAGATGAAATTCAATATTTCATATAGAATCCATGATGGAGGTAAGAAAATTCCCTAGATAATGCAAGAAAGATATGTTTTCTGACGAAGTGTGGAAGTTGAGACCTTATGAAATAGAAATCAAAGGCATAAATTTTTTAAATTTTGAACTACATTTGAAATTTAGTAATTCTAATAGCATGTGCCAAAAAAGGAGTAAGTTGAACATTTAAATTTATGAGTTAGTTATAGTGATGAATAAATTGTATAAGAAGAGACATATTGAAGTAATTAGAAGAGACAAACAACACAAATCAATTCATTGTAAGGTATTACTTTAGTAGGGAAAGTGGAACTCTGTAGAATAAAGTATGGAAACACGAAATATTGAGGAAAGTAGCATCAAGAAAAAAAAGGATAGAGATAATGAGGAAGTTCATCACCGGAAAAAATATTGTTGAAGATTTTCATGAAAATGAGGCAAGTGGACAACCACAACACAATGTTTGGGATATATGATGAGGATAAGTTGCAATTTATGCACCTTCAAATGAAAAATATTAGACAACGAGATGAAAGATACAACCAACATAAATAGTCGGAAGAATGATGACACAGAGGTCATGAATGTTTGACCTTTGGAACCTAATGGAGGCGTATTTCTTCAAGTCAACAAGGACTGGGGTGTGTTTCCATATTTACTAAAGCGATTGGATTCACGTAATTTAATTTTATTCAAATTTATGTAATTAAATATAGTATTTGATTTATAGTCTAAATAGAGATTTATTTAGGAAATGAGGAATAATTTCCTCATCAACGTTTAATGCACTATTTCGATATATTTGTTGAGGAGTTAGAGGTCTTAGGCCAGTTTGATATTCTCCTGTATGGGATATTAGATCTACCTTTAGTGGATCTCAATAGAAGTTACAACATTGTTGTGCATAATTGATCTTTTTGAATTAGAGTAAATAAAATATAGAAGAATAGAGAATATAGAAGAAATATATAGACAACGGATGTTAAGGGCCAAGAGAGGTCCAATAGGAAGAGTGGAGAGGTTCGAGACAAATAAAATACAAATAACTATATGAATTAAGAAAATTTGTATATATTTTTTGTTAATATACATTTTGTGAGTTTCCTCGCATCGTGTATTTTCCTGATATGTAAGTTTTTAGCTAACCTATTTCTGAACTTTGTGGTTCAATGATAATTCTATGAAAATGAATTTTTATGTGTCGATGTGAATTTGATACTATGTGTAGGAATTTCAGTAATCACAAGAAAGTAGAGGTGTGCATGAACAATCTGCACTACAGGGAATTCAAATCAGATGTATGAATGGATGAGGAAAAAAAAGCATGAGTAAGTCTTTCAATTATGGTGAAATCTAAGTTTTTCCTCTGAAAAAGCCAAGAACGATAACGAAAAACTTAGTAATGAAAAATCTATGTAACATCCCCATCTATTATAGTTGAAATTTCCATCCGTTGTTGCTGACGTTGTTATCAGGTTTAGCATTCCACCAATGCAAGGTTCTAGCTAGGTCGATGGCTTTTACATACAAATCCTTTGTATTCTGAAATCTATCTATATAGGCCAAACAATAATTTCAACCATAAGATAAGTGGATCACTAGATAGAAAGATCATAAGGTGTAGTACCCATATCCATCCTGAATTGCATCTAGCTTGTGAAGCATCCGATAGTTGAAGAAATGTGAATTAACATTAAAGGACAAATCCTAATCATGAGTTAAATCTCTATGAATGAGATGAATCCAACTATGTAAAATATATCTGGTTTGAAAAGTATAAACCTAGTCAGATTAAAGTGTTACACATTAAGATACATGCATATGGAGTATATTCAGTTTGGAAAAGGAGAAAGGTAACCATATCTTAGTAGTATATGGATGGGAGTAGCATCTAGTTTGTGGAAGATTGTAGGGCCATTTGAATCAATTTGTGGACATTTCCAATAGAGTTATCTAGTTATTGAGTTAAATCTAGGTTAGGAAACATCTAGATTGTGGTGAAGCATGGTACACTTGGATCTATTTGAACCCTGAATGACTAGATTGAAATACCCATAGTGTGTTAATTTTTTTACGTTTAACAATTTT
The DNA here is from genome assembly GCA_034641835.2 of Pinus albicaulis. Taxonomy (NCBI): domain Eukaryota; kingdom Viridiplantae; phylum Streptophyta; class Pinopsida; order Pinales; family Pinaceae; genus Pinus; species Pinus albicaulis. The sequence goes on along the minus strand of CM076571.1, from coordinate 217,511,776 downwards.
GTAGTATAAGAGGTAAATGATAATGGCCTCAATTGAATGACCTTATCTCTTTTCTCCCTAAGGCTGTGGTTCCATGCCCTCGGTCATGTGATGGTGTTGAATTGAAATTAGGTGTTAAGGGATTATGAAATTTGAGGTTGCACAGGATATTGTGCCTTATTGAAACTTTGGACTGTGGCTCCTGTCATGTGGCAGTTATAAAGTGTTCACAACACTGTATTTTCAAATGGGAGAAATTTTGATCATGGGTGATTTAAGATATCTCACAGCAGAGATCCAAGACCATGAGAGAGAGTAGGTGAGATCAATCCAAAAGAATAAGGCCACCATGCTTATGCAAGAGAGGATGCCCCAATTGGAATCAAATTTCATGAGTGGCTATCATATTTTAAGCTTATATAGTTAATATTTCCACTATATATAGTATCTCACTGAAAATATGTTAAACACATAATCACTTGTATATATTTTGTGTTACAAATGTCCAACCTAGTCGACATAAAAAAAGTCATGTATCTCCAATATTGTCTTTTGCATCTCTTCCTTGGTATCTAATTTCATAATCTATAGTAACATGAAAATACTTGAAAACCTTGTTTACAATTATCCAATGATCCCTCCCTAGTTTTGACATATACTTGCTCAAAATTCCCATTACGTAAGTAATGTCTAATCTAGTATATACCATTACATACATAAAACTACAAAGGACACTAGGATACACAAATCTTAACACACCATCTTCTTCTTCATATGTCTTGGGACATTGATATATACAAATTTACACTTATATGAATAGGGATATTTATGGTTGAGATTCTTACATGTTAAACATCAATAATATTCTATGAAATTTTTTATTTAACTGAACTAACATTTTCTTTTAGCTCAATCCCTTTTAATTCCCATTGTAAAACAAATTTTGTAGAAGAATCACATGCCATGTCAATTTTGGAGGGAAACTAAGTTTGCACTTCTTTCATGTTGTTCATGTTGTCTCCAATTAGCAACATATCATTCACATACTAGAGAACACAAATAAAATGGTCACGTACTAATTTTAAATACAAATAATTATCATGTTTTCTTGGACTTATGAAACAAAGTGATACTATATAAGTATCAAATTGTTCTTACCACATCATTGAACATTATTTTAACCCACACAATGATCTTTTCAACTTGCAACCTAGCTCCTTCTTACCTTTAAGTGTAAAACATTCTAATTGTTCCATGTAGATCTATTCTTCAAAATATTTATGTAGGAATGCTTTCTTCCATTGGGGTAATTTTGAGGTACAAAATAGACCTACTAATGAAAATAATAAAATAATAGTTAAAATAATAAAATAATATTTGGCTTATCTCCGTCTATGTTTACTCAAATGCCAAGTGTAGACACCCATTGGATGTTAAATGAAATTACAGATCCAATGAGTACCCACTTTTTACACTTTTGAGTAAACCCACAATGAAAAAAAATGAAAATACATGAAAAAGAACATGTAGAAAATACATGAAAAAAAAGGTATTGAAAATGATTTTACATGTATTTTCAGTTTTTTCCTATGTGGGTCTACTAAAAAATATGCAGAGAAGGTACTTTTTGGATGTGGAATTTAATTACACATCCAATAGGTGTCTACAATTGACATTGGAGTAACCCTACAACCAAAAAACACTAAAATACAATTAAAAAGCTAGTTTTCATCTCTTCCCTCCAAAATATTCTTCCCTCAGGATGGCATAATCATCTTGAATCCTACTGGTTCTTTTAAAGTTTATTTTTTTAGTACATATTATGTTTTTAGACCCATTATTTTTCTCAAATTTCCCCTAATAAAAGCCATCTATTCTACTTCAAGACCAAAAGCAACAACAATAGATAATTGATGTCTAATAAGCACTACCTTAACAATTGCAAAAACAAATTCACCAAAATAAATTTCATCTACAGGAAAATAACCTTATGCTACCAAGCAATATTTTTCTTAATTCACTTTACCTTCTACAATCAATTTTCTTTGAAACACCCATTCACCAATAATTACCTTTTTTCTAGCTTAAAATGGAACTAGATGCCATGCTTCATTCATATCTAAGGTTATCATTTCCTCACCCATGGACTTTTTCAATACTTTACAATGCTATGAATTCAATTCTTGGCCACTGGTTTTTGGATCATCACGACCAATTAAAAAAAAATGTTAGAATGAAAAATAGGTGGATTCCTTCTTTCTCGAACCAATCTTCTTAATACCAGAGTATGAATACTTTTTTGACTTCTAAATCATGTAGCTCTACAAGGTTATATTTTCCATCTTGAACCTTGAAATTCACTGCCTCTATTTATTTCTACCTTAATGAAAATTATTATTTTATGATTTCTTGACCTCTCTAAAGACAACATATTAACTATAAACATCCTTCCTAATTTATGGGTCCCAAATCTTATAACATTTTCAACCATATTCATAACAAATAAAAAATTGTTTTACAATTTAATTATATATTTTACTCTTATTTTCCATTACGACATGTACATAAGCATAATATACAAAAACTTTGAGATATTTAGTGTTATATTTTAAAATCAAACATATAATGTAAGTACGAAAAAAATATATACCAGCCACTACAAAACAAGAGAAGGGAGAATTAACCTACTTCTAAAATTGACTATGTAAACAAAGAAAAAATTCAAGTTACTTAGAAAACTATAATATGATATTATTGCTATATATGAATAAAATACATAACATCTCTAGGTGAGAAAAAAAATTCAAGTAGGCTGGGTCCCTCCCTTGTGTATGCATTTAGTTAACTAGTTAGCAATCCTAAAATAGTTAAAAATAAAGTGAGAGAAGCTAAATTAAGAAAATATATAAACATAGGATTAAAAAAATCATTTGGATTATTTCTTTCAAGTATTTCTCTCCCTTTTATGTTTTCTAATTATCTCATTAGTATGTCAGAGTTACAATTGGGTTAACTATTTGTATTTTACTCTTATTATAGTAAAATACAAATAAGGGGTAAGAATATGGAAGATGTGAAAATTGCAAAGTTATAAAACACAAAGAATAAATTCAAAAATAGAATAGTTTTGCCTCTTTTAAGAGAAGGGTGAGAATATGGAAAGTGGAAAATATTTATATTTTACTTATAAATATAAATAAATAATTATTTATATTTATAAGTAAAATAAATAATTAATAATTGGGATAAGAGGGGTGACAATATGAAAAATGGAAAATATTGCATAGTTCTAAAAACACAAAGAATAAACTCAAAAATAGAAATGGAATAAACATCTCGTCTCATCACTGAATAACAAAATAACATATAGATTAAGTAAAAGACAAGGAAACAAAATCAAGGATGAAAACTAATCTAGAACTCAAATAAATGAACAGAATTCAAACTTACTATGAAACCTAGTAGAGAAACTAGGGACAATGACATTAATGCTCCCAACATAAAGTTGACTACATAATCATACAGTACACGAGAGAAAAATTAAGAATAATGTAAATGTTTATTTTGTTTTTCGCTATATGCGAATGCTCAAGGGGAATTCTACATTTTTTATTAATAATGTATGAATTATTTTTATTAATAATGCGTGTATTAAAATAATTAGATGTATTGTTTACTGTGGTTAGTTTTCCAGAGCTACCCGATGTATTTTTATCTCAACTTAGTCATGGTAATGTTAATTTGAATTTTCCCTCATTTTAATATTAATCTAAATTTCCTTCTCTTTTTAACTTTGCACTTGTATTTTCCCTTGTGCTTTTTGTTTCTTACTGTACCATTGCTGACATATACAAGGAACCATCATTCTTATTTATCCTTTGCACAGTATCAATTCCATCAACTCATCTATGTAAAGTTGTACTAGATTCTTTGAATCTTCAGTGACAACAATCACAAAATCAAGTTTGACTACTAAAAATGTTCTAAACAACGTTCATGTCTTTTGTATTTTCATCGTGTGTCGTTAACTGTAGACATAAACTAGTCAACAAACTTACAACGTTCATGTCTATTATATTTTCACCTCGTGTCATTAACTATGACTATGAGACATAAACTAGTCAACAATCTTACCATTCTTCATCTTGAAATTATCAAAACTCAAAGACTTTGCAATGTTAATAGGAAATATATTAAGTGCCCCTTGTTTTCTTATACAACTTTCGGAAAATTCAGCTCTTCCTTTCAGTTCTTACTGAGTCATGGTTCCTTTGAATTGTTGTCTTTATTTCCAATTAATTGACACATTGAACATTTTCTATATAAATCTAGTTTTGTGAGCCTATTAAACAAGAGTTTGCAACAAGAATGAAAACTGTTTTTCTACTTGATTAAGTAAGTGTAAGCATAGGAAAGTCCTTAAGACTATATCGCACAGGTTAGTTCACAGTTTGATTTGCACAACTAAATAGAAGCAAAAGCTCAGAAATTTTAGGCAAAACTAAACAGAATAAATGGGCAGAACAAAAAATATTGATTATATTTTTAAGTAAATGAAGGTAAATTCACATAATGATATGGAAGTTTGGTCTTTTTTACCAAGTAAAAAATCAAAAGGAAAAGTTCTTAAGCAGATTTACATTACACTAGTTGTTGTGAGTTACTCACTATAAGACCTAGTAACTGCTGTTTCACTTTCCCACTATAAATTTTTCCACAATTTTCTCTCCTTTAACTCTCATAATTACCTCCCTAACTAAGAAAATACTTGTGTTATTCAAATATACATTTTTAATATTTTAATTAATGACAAGAGAAAGCATTAAAATCCACAAAGGGCGTTTGTACTTACAAACATTATTTTTTGAACTTGCAGATGTTTCAGAGTACATATATCAGTTGCGAAATATATGTATGAACCATACATTTGAACTTGAATTCCTGTATAATGCTAGCCCAGAATTGCGTATAATGCATTCTTTACAACCAACACTAGCTAAGCTTTTCGTAACGACTGCAAGTGACTTAAAATAAAGATTTTATTGCTTTCTGCTGTAATGGATGTTACTTGGTTTCTCATGAGATATTCCTTTCGGCTTCGGCCTTTCATAATATTCCACTCTGTCTACTGAACACAAATTTTGTTTATCTAAAAGTGGAGCAGTGCGATTTGCCTTCCTTTTTCCCTTTTATTAGTGACCACAAAATCTGTTTATCTTAAACTGGTTGGTGGGATTTTTCGTGCATATACTTCATTATCTGTCATCCTTGTGATTGAATGACGCTTGGCACAAATTGCAGGTGTTACCTTAGCTTGGGGTACTTATTTGCAAGGCTGTTTGCGTTTATGGGCAACCGATGGTGGTAGATTGTGCGTTTAGCAGATATATGAGCGTTGATCTTTTCGCGTCTGACTTGATCGGTAACTTGAAAAATCTTTGATCTATTAAATGACAAATATGACATAATGTTTAAGCAAGAAAATAATGGTCGAAGTAATATTTGTGACCATATAAACGTCTCTATGACCCAAAGAAATATAGAAATAATACGGGCTTGGATCATGTGTTCTAACTTTATAGTCATCCACCGTCATAAGAGGAGGCAGCGAAAGAAGCTGGTAGAAAACCTGAACTTGAATTGGGAATGAAAATGAATTCGTGTATAATACTAGCCCACCTCTTTCCTGGACTCCTCGGCCATTAAAGAAAGCATGCTCGAGCAACTACTATGGAAGGGTAGTTAGGGCTCAACCGTACAAGCAACTATAGGTAAGAAGGCTCCCCCACCGTTAGGGAGGAGGTAGTTAACTCCTAGTTGGGTAGTCCTTCATTCACTCCCTTTCTATGGGCCAATCCAACAATTGTTCTTCTTGCTCGGGTACCACCTTCCTTACTGGTCTTACCATCCTCCTTTGTTTCCCCTCCCTCCTGTAGTGGTAAGGATCAACCGGGGGTGAGGACAGGAGTTGGCATGGCAGGAAAGAAAGAATGTTAGAGGCTAACTCATCTCCTTCTGTGGCTCGAGTCAATCTATATAGATGTAATTGCTTAATCTCCTTACAATGACTTATGGATCTCCTTCCCAAGTGTAGATCAAATATCCACTTAGACCTACATAAGCTATTGTTCCTCTGTATCTAAGATAGAAGAAATATGGTGGGTATAATGTACAAAGTGGGTAGAAGTGGTTCCCAAATCTCCTAAGTACGAGTTAGGTTCCACATCTGGTTCCAGGGCTGGTATATGAACAGTATGTAGTTCCTCCTGCTTGAATGGCTATCTCGACGTTGCTATCAAGCCTTGTTTTTGGGCTAATAGGTACTTTGACTTATATACAACGTTTTCTCAAGGTTTTCTGTGGGTTCAATGATTGAACGAATAAGCGTGGTGGGTCATCGATGAAAACACATGGGAAACATTGGGGTTATTGTAACTGATAGCGATGCCTTTATAATTCATTGGTTCTGCCCTTCTTTCATGTGGTCCCTTCCCGTCAATCTAATACTCAGAGAAATTATAACTTGTATCCATGTCGAGTAATGAGCAATAAAAATAGATCAACGAGTGGTCTCGTTGGCCAAGTGAAAGATCGATACCCACGGCCAGCAGGACTAGTTCCAGTTCTTGATCGAGAACCATAACCTACAGCAGTCGTTGATCTAGATCCATATATGAAGTTATAAGCAGTAGAACCAAGAGCTAGAGCAAAGCAAACCAGAAGGATACTACTACCAAAGCCAGCCAGAACGGCCAAAGCCATAAAGAAAGCAGCCAGTTGGCCAAGAAAGCCATTCTAAGCCAAGCCAGACAGAGCCAGTTCCATCCGTTGACCCAGTTGGTGGAGTTGGACCAGCACCAAAGCAAGCAGCAGTAGCTACAGCATTAAGCATGAACTATCAACCACTTAAGATAGACTTTCCAGTTTACCTTGTTGTTTACCCAGTAGCAGGACCAACATCCTGACTAGTAAGAGAGCCAAAGCATGTTGTTCGTGATGATCGGGATTCAGTATTTTCTTCTCGAGCAGAATAACCTAATTATTTGATGTTTTGTGGAATGAGAATTTTGTAATCACTCTCAGAATTTCATTTAAGTTCTTGTACTTGCCTGAAAAGAAAATTTGGAGCCTCCAATAAAAATATAATTGCTTGATATACTCGTGTACCACAACTATGGTTGCTGTCAGTTTAATAACTACAGTAGATGGAAGTAATTTTCCAACACTCCCCCTTAATAACAACTACAACCATTTACAATCTCCAAACAATCTCTCATATGGATAATTTTTTCATGTGTCAAAGGCTTTGTAAAGATGTATGCAAATTATTCTTGTGATCTGCAATGTTGCACCAAAATTTCACCATTATTAATCAATTCTTAATAAAGTGATTTTAATGTTAATGTACTTGTTCCTCTTGTGAAAAACAAATTTTTTTGAGAGAAAACTTGCAATTTTTTGTTGCAATAAATATTTGTTGTTCCCTCTTGTTCTTCACTTAAATCATTGAACATTGTTCTCCTGGAAACTACTTGACACATTGTTGTTGTCGCTATGGCATTTTTCAAGTTCTTCTATTTACAGTGATACTATCAGCTACTTCTTGGAGAACCATGAAATGAATATCATACCTAAATGAAAAACATATCCATACATGCTCTTTCTATCCTCAATGCTTCCTACCCGGTCACTGTATGTGTAACCAACCAACCCAAAATCATTTGTTGCAGTGTACAAAGTACCATACTACTTTGTCCCATTGACATACCTTAGAATTCTTTTCGTTATCTACCAATGTGTCTCCTTAGATGTCTCCATGAGCCTTGACACCAATCTCAGTGCATACATTATATCAGGTATAGTTGCTATCAAATACACCATGCTGCCCACCATACTTTTATATAGTCTAGGGTTTACATCGTTGTCACAATCTTCTTTGCTTAATTTCAACCCCATGATAGTTGGATTTGATTGAGGCTTTTTGTTCTGCATATTAAACCTCTCCAAAATCTCCTCAACATGATTTCTGGATAAATAAAAATATCATTTTATGTTTTCTTCACTTCGATGCCCAAAAAATACCTTAACAAGCCCAATTCTATCGTTTCAAACTCACTATTCATGAATTCTTTGAAATCAACAATGAGGATATCATAAATCCCTATAAAAATAAAAGTATATACATATAAAACAACAATAAGAAGCTTATTGTGCAACTTTTTTATGTAGAGAGTAGGCTCACCGTACCATTTTCCAAAGCCATTTTCCATCAAGTAAGCATCTATTATGCTATACCATGCATGCAGTGCTTGCTTCAGCGCATAAATAACTTTATTCAACCTATAAACTTTGTATGCATGGTCCTCTACTTCATAACCAGGTGGTTTCACAACATAAACATCCTCTTTCATGACTCCCTTCAAGAACGTTGACTTCACGTCCATTTATACACTTTCCATTTATGTTGCGCGATAATTGACAACACTACATGCATTGTCTCCATCCTCACAACTAGAGCAATGGTCTCAACATAATATCTTCCATGTTGTTGCGTGTATCCTTTGACAACTAACCTCTATATATTCTTTTCAATATTTCCTTCAGTGTTGTTCTTGCTATTATAGATCCACTTCACTCGAATGCCTTCTTTTCATTATGGAAGGTCCACTAAATCCCATGTGTCATTCTATTCTGTTGTTCCTATTTCTTCATCCATTGTCACTACCCATTTTTCTTCTTTGAATACATCCTCAAAAGAGATTGGGTCATCTAAATGAAAAATTAATGAAAATAAGGAATTAAGACCTACACTACCATCAACTTCATTTTTCTCATAAATTTCACTTAAATTTCTAAATTTTTGTCTTCTTCTCTTCTGGAAGATGGATTTGACATGTCACTGATGTTGTGCTTGATGTAGATGACGTTGCAGGTATATTAGGTGTACATGGAGTAATATTTCCTTGATTGCACAACATTGTCCTATTATTTGTTGATAGTGTCATATGTTCACTGCTTTGATGAGATTGAATAGGAATAAGAGGAGTCACCATTGAGGAATTACTTGATGTATTCAATTCCTATTTTTATTCCTGTGGTATGTATGTTTTCACACTAATTGTCTTCCCCAAACTTGCATTCCATGCTTCCTCTTCTATGAATTGAACACCTCTGTTGATTATGACCTTCTTGGTTAATTAATTGTAGAGCTTGTATGCCTTGGATTCATCACTATACCCAAAAAATATGCATTCATCCCCCTTGTTTTGAAACTTATTTCTTAATTCATGTGGGACATGTGCATAAGCCACACATCCAAACACTCTCATGTGAGTGAAACCATGCTTTCATCCACTCTATGCCTCTTCAAGAACCAAATTCTTGATACTTTTGGTTGGACACCTATTAATGATATATGCTTCGCAAGCGATAATTTTAGCTCGATAGTCATTTGGAAAAGATTTTCCTTCGACATACTCTTTGTCATTCCCATAATGGTCTTATTTCTCTTTCTGCGACACAATTTTTCTGAGGTCTATATCTTGTTGAAAATTTCTTGTGAATTCCATTCTCCCTACAGAAACGAATGGCGTCATTTAACATATATTCTCCACCTCCGCCAATCCTCAAAAATTTGATGTAATGTCCACTTTTTTTCTCAATAAAAGATCAGTATTGGGGGAAGCACTCAAAAACCTCACTTTTTCTCCTTAATAAGTAGACCCGTGTCTTCCTCTTGTAGTAATCTATGAAAGTCAAAAAATAATAACTTCCACCAATTGACAGTGTCTGCATTGGTCCACATAAATATGAATGGAAAATATCAAAAGGTCCTTTTTCCCTTATTGACTTTCCTTTTGGAAATGGTTCTCTCTTTTGGTTTCCTAAGTTGCATCCTTTACATAGGTTATCTGATATTTCTACGAGTGGCAATCCCTTGACCATGCCTTTCCTATGCAGCAAATTCAATTTTTCTATGAGTGTGAGAGTTCCAACTTTTCTTTCATCCTCTTGTGAATTCATTGAAATTAACTGTTCTTTTTCACCTTCTTCCTTCAAATACAGTTTTATCTTTAGGGGAAATATTATATTTCTTTTCATTTGAACTTTTGCAATCAGTTGTTTTCTTAGAGACTTATCCAAAATTGTGCATTCTCTATTATTAAAAAGGACATTGTATCCCTTTTGAATGAGTTATCCAATACATATGAGGTTATGCTTCAAACTAGGGAAAAATTATACATCTGAAATGTAGTTCTTCTCCCCCTTATTTGTTAGAATGTTAACTCTCTATTTTCCCATGAAAAAGATGTTTTTATCGGTCCCTAATGTCACTTCAGATTTCACACTTTCATCTAAATTGGAAAACATTTCTATGTTCCTTGTCATGTGATTGTTGCACCCAGAATCTAGAAACCATACATTTTTTTCTTGTGTTGAATTACATGCTAAGAACATACTATCTTGGCTCTAATTTTATTTTCTAAAAATCTCATTTGGTTTGTTGCTAAGTTCATGTTGTTTCTTCCTACATTCATTAGCATAATTTCCATACTTCTTGAAATAATGACAATGTCAAACTTGAGATTTATCATACCTCTGTCCTTATGCTTGATTTTGGCATGGATTTTTATTGTTTCCCCTTCCACTTGATCTTGAAGGAATGCCTCTTCCAGAACTATGTGTTATTTTACCTCTTCCTCTAACATTTGATCTTCCTCTACCTATACCTTGACCAATTGAAGCTTTTTTCTTGAAGGCATGCTCCGACGAGGAGTTTTTTGCTAGATATTCAGTCCATGTTCATGAGAAATCGATGATGCATGAAGTTAATCCACTAAAATTATGAGAGATCCTTTGTATATTATATGGTCACAACTATACGGTCCAATCACGTTGTCATAATTCTCAAAATTTTCTCAACTGTCCTCATTTTCTCAAGTATCTCACCATGAGACCTGATTTGAGTAAACCGTCCAATTACTTGTGTGACAAATGGGTCTATTGTATCAGACTCATTTATAAAAATGGTTTCAAAATATATTCTGAGCATTTGTAGTTTTTTTGTAAGTTTACATTTTCCATGCCTTGGTAGGATATTTGGAGGATATCTCATTCTTTCTTGGACTTTGTTATTGATGCAATCCTTGGGAAAATAATTTCATGAACTACTTGATAGATGTAAAAGAGGGCTTTCGAATCCTTTTTTCATGTTATCCCTCAACAATTTTTTACTACTTGTGTGAATCCATTGTATGTTGTTGCATATGTTGGTTTTGAAACCCATTCTCCGCCAAAAACAAAATATATTGAGAAGAAAACAAAGTCTTCATTGTAATATCCCAATAATCATACTTTTTTCCATTAAATTGAGGTATTTGAGGATTTTTCATGTACCTCTTTTTGTTCACATTTTTTTTTAACTTTTAAATAATATACAACACTAGGTTATATAGATGGCACTCATCTCACTTTTCTTCTATTACGTCTAGAGGGCTTATTCTAAATTTTGCTCCTTATATATGTTGAGTAAGGAATCCCACCTGGTTTAAGTAATACAGAATTATCTTGACAACATTTATTTCATTTTCATATCTATAGGAAACACATACACCTGTTAGATCATATTTTTTCGTTACATTTTGAGTTACTAACATATTTCATACATTACATTTATTCTTAACCCTCACTAATAGTCTAGATGCTATTCAAAACACCTCTATTGGGGTGCTAAAATAAGGGATGATGATTAGCATTAGATATTGTTTTTTATGAGACCAGCTCCAAAAATAGAAGAAAAGAGAGATCAACGCCTTATAATTCAGCCACTTCGAGGGGGAAACCTCCTTAACATTACGTAAATGAACAATTCTTGGATGATACAAATGACACAACCTCCTTTCAATATATAGGAGTCCATGGGGTCACAATATATTCCTAGCCAACCTAACAATAATAATGTAAGGGCACAATAATAACAATATGGGGGCTACAGGGGTAGAACAATAACAATAAGGGGGCTACAATAACAACAATAAGGGGATACACTAGTATTATAGGGACCTAACATGCCCCTCTACTTCAAACAAGTGTTGCCCTCAACGCTTCATTATTTCTGGATGCTTCTGTATAAAATTCTCATCCTCCCATGTGGAATATTCAATGGGTAATTTCTGCCACTTGCTAGGATACTCTAAAATTGATCGATTTCGTACTTGTCGAGTTCTTGTTTCTGTGACTGCTTCAGAACTTCTTTCGTTGTGATGCTGATCTTCCTGTTGTTTCATTCGATTATACACCAAAGCTAGGTTATCCTTTAAGAGTTGGAAAACTTGTTGTTGATGCTCGATGTGATCTTCCACTAATTCATTATCCATATTATCTTTCATTTTATCCTTCAAACCGTCCAACTTAGCCTTAATTTTTTCTTTTAAACCATCTATGTCATCTTTGATTTCTCTTTGTAAGAACGAAATTTGTTGCACTTGATACCATAATTTTGATATATCATACTGCAATTCTTCCTCTTCATGCATCATAGTATAACTTTCTGAGGGCTTAATGCGTATGGAATTATTTTTTGGAGGCATTATAGAATCCAATACTGATAAAATTCTTGAATATACCCTTGTAATCACTTCAAAATTATTTTTCAAAAAAACGTTATGCAATTTTAAAAAACAAATACACACCCTTTTCTTGCTTTTGAGAAGCTCTATATTGAAACTGAATTATCTATGTCATTTAGGATCTTTAATATCTGAAATTCGGTCTTGTAGTAGCCCTCTGAATATTCTTTCTAATTCCACAGGTCTGACCTGATTTGAATTATTCAAGGCAAAGTTATGCCCAATCTCCCACAATGACCTAATTATGGACTAGTTCAGTAGAGCAAACTTGTACGATGTGCCACGTGTCACTGTTTCCTCATTTAACTCTCAAATTGATACACATGAAATGATAGTTTTTGTACTTGCAACCGATTTTTACAGAATTCCAATCTGATGCTCAGAGAAAGAGCTATTATTATTTTCCCATGGTCAGCTCTTTGAGATGAAATTCAGGAGCCTGAATAAACCCTAACTTCGACATATCATATCTCTAGAAATATTGCGAACCAAGATCTGAAATTTCTACACAACGTTCCACAGGATTTCGGCTTCTCTTTGTAAAAATTTCCACTTCTTAATATTTTTAGAAAAAAATTATAGAGAAAATGCCATGATGACCTGTTTGGAGCAGTGAAACCTTAGAATTCAAAGCTCTGATACCAAATGTTATGAAACCAGCTCCAAAAATAGAAGAAAAGAGAGATCGACACCTTATAATTTAGCCACTTCGAGGGGGAAACCTCCTTTACATTACATAAATGAACAATTATTGTATGATACAAATGAAGCAACCTCCTTTATATATTTAGGAGTCCATGGGGTCATAATATAATCATAGCTAACCTAACAATAATAATGTAAGGGCACAATAATAACAATATGGGCGATACGAGGGTACAATAATAACAATAAGGGGGCTACAATAGCAACAATAAGGGGAAACACTAGTATTATAGGGACCTAACATTGTCTATCCTTGTGTTCAGTTCCTTATACATTTAATCCCTTCGTGTTAACTCCCAAATTCTATTTTCTTCTAAATAAATTGCTCATTGTCGAACATTACCTGGTTTACTCATTGTTTAAAGAGTATATCTCTTCCTCTCATCCTAAGATCTCACATACACATTCGTGTGCAGTGGTATCATCATCCTGAACCACCGTTGGAGGCCATTATCCTCATGCTCATTATATAAATTAATCATTATCCCTTCCTCTATGGAAATATATAAATTAATCATTATCCCTTCTTCTATGGAAATACTTATCTTCAATAGCGAAATACAGTGAAGTTTTATTTTTCTCGTGTGCTAGGTTTACATAGTTCTAAACCTTATCAGTTACATCAACTAGTGATAACATTTATTTCTTGAATGCTCCTGGAGGTATCATATTAATAGCCAAAGTATGGAGGCATGATATTAATAGCTAAAGTATGATGGCATTGAGCTAATAGTTTTGTTCATCTAGGCATTTAGAAGCCCCTATTTGAAACTATGTAATTAATTTCCTTGATTGGATACCCCACTATCTCGTATCATTAATAAACTTCAATTTAAGTTAACTCCAGTTGTTGGTATGATGGTTCCACCTCGAATATAACACCCAAGGACTTGGTGACACCAACTCCAGGTCCATGTGGATTTCACTTGGGTTGTCGTGCTTCATCCTCATCCACGATGGCCATTAGTCGTAGACCATCCGATGGTGGATACGCACCCCATCTATACCCTAGCAATGATAAGATACACACGAGTTATTTCTCCCATTCGGCTTTTCCACCTCTGCATGTATAGTTTCTGAAATACTTATCCAAGAAGAGATAATGTTAACACCTAGTTCAACCTTTCCATTATGGTGGAATTCACCTTATGACCTTACCTCCTGCGGTGTTGGTGTACATGCACCTAGATTAGCTTTAGTTCAACTCTAGATATTGCATGCAATGTGCACTTGTATTTAGCTAGTTAACTCGAGTGTTGTACATGCATATAGTTAACCTAGATTAGCTTTAATTCAACTCTAGAGATTGCATGCAATGTGCACTTGTCTTTAGCTAGTTTACTTGTGTGCTTTCATGCGATGTGAACTTGGCTTTAGTTAGTTAACTCTAGTGCATGCATGCCAAGCATGTGCACATTAACAGAACATAAAGCACACTTAGCTTCAGTTAGCTTTAACTATCCATAGTTATTTCATGTAAAACTAAGCTTAACTTAGTTGCTTTATATATTGATTCTCAAGCTAATATTTATGAATCAATTTCATTCTCAATTCTAATTTTTTTTCATTTTCAACTTTGCAAGTTTGTGCAATTATTCTTCAACTACATCCATATTTTTGCTCTAATAATTTTATATGGTATCAGAGCTACAAGGGTTTGGAGAAGTTGCATGAACAACTTTTTTGCAGGTTTGAAGAGCACAGAGTTGGTAATTGTTCGAAGATTTGATTGGCAGATCAAAATATTGGAGAATTTCCGTAATTTTTGCTACAAACACAAAGTGAAAGAATGGAATTCCCAACTTCCACTATTCTCACTCCATACAATTACCATGAATGGAAGCCAATTATTTTTCTTCATCTTAGGAGAAAAGGCTTGTCCCAAATAGTCATGGGAATTGAGACAAAACCAACGTCAGAGGATGAGAAGTCAGATTGGCTTAACAGATATGACATGGCTTATGGAATATTTTGTTTATCTGTGTCTCATGATATTCTTTATGAGATCATAAATATTGAATCACCACATGAAATCTGGACTACATTGAAAGGATTATATGGTGATGAAAATGATCTAGAAGAACACCATTTGGAGGCAAAGAGATCGACTTGTTATAACAGTCATGAAAGTGGTGAAGACTCCAAAAATGTGGAGAAATATTCTCAAGACAATGTTGAACAAGAAGACTCTACTTCTTCTAATGTTAATGGACCTGTTGCAAATGAGAATTTTATCTTGTCCAATAGCGAAGACATTGCACATGACGAAATATATTCCTCTACTAGTGATGAAGACACTACTTTCAAAATCATAGAAGAGGAGTTTGATTCCTCTACTATTGATGATGTTGATGATGCAGATCTAACGAGGTATCAATTTAATGATGACCCACATGCACTCTCAGCAGATCCATGCATGCCCATGCATGCATCTAAGGAGAACTTTATAACACTATGTATGCTCATGCATGCATCCAAAAAGGCATCTCTAAAGCCACACATGCACATGCATGCATCCAAAAAGGCATCTCTAAAGCCACACATGCACATGCATGCATCCCTAGAGATAACCATTCCCATGCATGCATACAGGGTACATGAATATGATTGTCAAATGCTTGACGAAGTTGCAAGGAATCCATATTGGCATGTAACCATGTATAAATAAATTCAGTCTTTGATCCAAACATGTGAGTTGATACCTCTACTTCCAAAAATGAAGCTTATTCCTCCAGATCCATGGTGGGATCATCGATCTTCAGTATTGTCTGAGTTCTGAGCACACTGTTGATATCTTCACCTAGACTTTCACTAAGCAGAAGTTTTGATTCCTACAAGATCGTCTCAGGGTGAAGGACACGACTCCCTAGCAACTGTCTTTTCTTTATTTTTGCATTATATTTTGAGGAGGGGGTGGGGGGGGGGGGGCGCGGGGGTGTTTCTTCCCATTTGTTTTTCCCTCTATCCTCTTTTAATGCATTGTATATGGGTACCTAAAATGGTCGTGTTGCTGGGACTCATTCATTTTGCATCACACTCACCTAAGTTATGCTTAAGGGGGGGTGTTGGTGTACATGCACCTATATTAGCTTTAGTTCAACTCTAGAGATTGCATGCATGTGCACTTGTCTTTAGCTAGTTAACTTGAGTGCTTTACATGCACATAGTTATCTTAATTAGCTTTAGTTCAAAAATAGATATTGCATGTCATGTGCACTTGTTTTTGGCTAGTTAACTAGAGTGTTTACATGCGATGTGCACTTGGCTTAGTGTGCATGTGCACATTAGCAGAAAGTAAAGCATACTTAGCTTCAGTTAGCTTTAACTATCCATAGTTATTGCATGTACAACTAAGTTTAACTTGATTTCTTTATATATTGATTCTCAACCTAATATTGATGTATCAATTTCATTCTCAATTCTAATTGTTTTTCTTTTTCAACTTGGAAAGTTTGTGCAATTATTCTTCAACTAGATCCATATTTGTGCTTCAATACCATGTAGAATTATTAGAGCACAAATATGGATCTAGTTGAAGAATAATTGCACAAACTTGCCAAGTTGAAAAAGAAAAACAATTAGAATTGAGAATGAAATTGATACATCAATATTAGGTTGATAATCAATATATAAAGCAACTAAGTTAAGCTTAGTTGTACATGCAATAACTATGGATAGTTAAAGCTACTTAAGCTAAGTGTGCTTTATATTTTGTTAATGTGCACATGCACCACATGCAAGCAATAGAGTTAACTAACTAAAGAAAAGTGCACATCACATGCAAGCACTCGAGTTAACTAGATAAAGACAAGTGCACATTGCATGCAATTTCTAGAGTTGAACTAAAGCTAATCTAGGTTAACTATGTGCATGTACAACACTCAAGTTAACTAGCTAAAGACAAGTGCACATTGCATGCAATCTCTAGAGTTGAACTAAAGCTAATCTAGGTGCATGTACATCAACACCTCCTCTTAAGCATAACTTGGGTGAGTGTGATGAAAAATGAATGAGTCCCAGAAACATGGCCATTTTAGGTACCCATATACAATGCATGAAAATAGGAAAGAGGGAAAACCCAGTGGAAGAAAACCCCCCTCAAAATATAATGAAAAATTAGAGAAAATACAATTCTTAGGAAGTCGTGTAATTCACCTTGAAACGATCTCGCAGGTATCGAAACTTCTGCTCAGTGAAAGTCTTGGTGAAGATATCAACTGTCTGCTCAGAACTCAAACAGTACTGAAGATCGATAATCCCATCACGGATCTGGAGGAATAAGCTTCATTTTTGGAATTATAGGTATCAACTCCCATGTTTGGATCAAGGACTGAATTTCCTTATAGATGGTTGCATTCCAATATGGATTCCGTGCAACTTCGTCATGCATTTCACGATCATATTCATGTACCCTATATGCATGCATGGGAATGGTGGCCTCTAAAGATGCATGCATGTGCATGTGTGGCTTTAGATATGCCTATTTGGGTGCATGCATGAGCATACATGGTGTTATAAAATCCTCCTTAGATGCATGCATGGGCATTCATGGCTCTGCTGAGAGTGCATGTGGGGCATCATTAAATTGAGATCAACTTAGATCTGCATCATCAACATCATTAATAGTAGAGGAATCAAAGTCCTCTATGATTTTGAAAGTAGCGTCTTCATCACTAGCAGAGGAAGATATTTCCTCATGTGCAATGTATTCCTTATTGGACAAGATAAAATTCTCATCTACAATAGGTCCATTAACATTAGAAGAAGCAGAGTCCTCTTGTTCAACACTGTCACATTATTGGAGTCTTCACCACTTTCATGACTGCTATAATAAGTCGATCTCTTCGCCTCCAAATGGTGTTCTTCTAGATCGTTTTCATCACCATATAATCCTTTCAATGTAGTCCAGATTTTGTGTGGTAATTCAATATTTCTGATCTCATAAAGAATATCACGAGACACAGATCGACACAATCTTCCATAAGCCATGTCACATCTATTAAGACAATCTGACTTCTCATCCTCCGACATTGGTTATGTCTCAATTCCCATGACTATTTGGTACAAGCCTTTGCTCCTAAGATGAAACAAAATCATTGGCTTCCATTCATAGTAATTATATGGAGTAAGAATCGTTGAAGATGAGAACTCCATTGCTGCAATTCTCCAATATTTTGATCTGCAAATCAAATCTATGAACAATTTCCAATTCTACGCTCTTCAAACATGTAAAAAATTGTTCATGCAACTTTTCAAAACCCTTATAGCTCCAATACCATGTAAAATTTTGAGATACAAAGATCTAGATTTGCAAAACAATGAACAAACTTGCAAGAGAATGAAGGAGTGAGCAAGAATTTAGAAAAGAATGAAATTAATGACATGCAAACCAACTTGAAGATTGCATCTGGAAAGGTAAATGATCAATCTCGTCTGTATACATTTTTTGATTTTTTTCCTCAATCATATTCCATTTTACTACTTACCCATGCAAATGAAGAAAGTAGGATTTGGCACGAGAGATTTGGGCACTTCAATTTCAAATATATTAAACAGCTTAGCAAGCAAGGGATGGCCAAAGGATTTCTGACTATTGAATTTTCAAATGGTGTTTGTAATGGATGTGCTCTTCGAAAGCATCCACAAGACAAGCTCGAGAAGGGGCATGCATGGAGAGCCTCTTCACCTTTGGAAATTGTACATAGTGATCTCATGGGTCCATTTCTAGTGCTTTCAATGAGAAAAGCAAGATATGTGTTGTCATTTATAGATGATTACATGAGATTCACTTGGGTTTACTTCTTGAAACTCAAGTATGAAGTTTTTCAACATCTAAAGATTTTCAAAGCGCATTCGAAAAATTAGTCTGGAAAACGTATCAAGATACTCTGCATAGATAATGGGACGGAATATGTCAACAAAGATATCAATAATATTTGTAATGAATCATGCATACAGTTGTAGCATACAGTTCCTTACACTCCACAACAAAATGGTGTGGTTGAAAGGAAGAATAATTTTTTTAAAGAGATGGCCAATTGCATGTTGCATGCAAGATCTCTTCCATCAAAATTGTGGGGTGAAGCTATCAATTGTGCCTCATACATCCAAAATATATCTACTCATAAATCTATTACTGGAAAAACACCTTTTGAGGATTGGACTGGCATGTAACCTGAAGTCAGTCATTTCTGCATTTTTGGATCTAGAGCATGGACCCGCATTCGTACAGAGAAGAGAAAGGCTTTGGAGCCTCAAAGTAAAGCATGCATGTGTTTTTTGGATATTCTGATGAATTCAAAGGGTATAGATTGATTGATATCAACACTGAAGAGCTCTTTATTGAAAGGAGTGTAAAGTTTGACGAAGATATTTTGCATGCACCAGCAGATGAACTTGTTACCAAGTTTCCATCACCACTCATTGATGAGTATGCAGTTGACACTTCAGATCAGAATTCTGATGAAGATGAGTCTTTCCTGTGACACCTATTGGACCACCAGGTATTGAACATCGAGATCATACTTCTGCATGTAGTTCGAAATATTCTCGACCACCTTCAACACAAAAATGGCGTAGCATGAGTCATATCCTTGATATCCTACCTCTATACCTCAGTTTGAGGAAGATCTGCAAGCACTCTTAGCTATGGAGCTGTGCATGCCCATGCATGATTATATGACGCATGAATCTGATCCACAGACTTATGGAGAATCCACTGGTCATCCTTAATGGGAAGCTGCAATGGATGATGTATATAACTCTCTCATTGACAACCAGACATGGGATTTTGTTCCGCTACCTTCCAATCGTAAACTTGTGAGGTGAAATTGGGTTTACCGGACCAAGAAAGTAGCAAAGGACCAAGTTAGTTGATATAAGGCATGGTTGGTAGAAAAAGGTTTTCAAAAAGTACATGGTGTTGACTATGATGAGACATTTTCTCCAATGGAAAAAATGGATTCCATTCGGCTAGCTCTCTCCATTGCGGTAGCACGAGGATGGGAGGTGCATCATATGGATGTGAAGAATGCCTTTCTTCACGATGATTTCGAGGAGGAAATCTACATGGAGCAGCCACAGGGATACATGCACAATTCATCTTTGGTATGAAAATTAAAGAATTCTCTCTATGGCCTCAAGCAGGCACCTAGAGCATTGTATTGAAATATGGATTCTTATTTGTTATCTCAAAATTTTGTACGCTGCAAATCTGATTCCAATGTTTATTTTTTGAAGAAAATTGACTCCTTGTTGATCATATTACTCTACGTAGATGATCTTTTGATAATAGGTAGTTCAGTTTCTGTAATTACTGAGATTAAAACTACATTGCATAAGCGGTATTCTATGACAAACATGGGCTTGCTAAATTTCTTCCTTGGACTAGAGATCAATCAGAGTGATTCTGGGATTACCATTTCTCAACCAAAGTATGCTAGAGATGTTTTGGCACGATTTCACATGAGTGACTGCAGGCCAACAACCTCACCTTTCTTATCAGGGATAAATCTTGAGAATGGAAAAGACACGCCATTGGTTAATTTCACATTGTACCGTCAGCTTGTGGGAAGTCTTCTTTATCTCACTCACTCTCGTCATGATCTCTCATATGCCGTAGGAGCAGTTTCCAGATACATGCAACAGCCACATGAGTTACACTGGAACGCTGCAAATTGCATCCTTCGATATGTCCTGGGGAAAATCACCTATGGGATTCATTATGTAGCCAATTGTTGTTTGAATCTCATTGGGTTCACAGATTTAGATTGGGTTGGTGACACCATTGATCGCAAGTCCACCTCCAGTTATGTACTTAGTTTGGGATCCAGCCCAATTTGTTGGTCAAGAAAGAAGCAGGCTACCATTTCTTTATCATCAGCAGAGGCTGAGTATAAAGGAGCAGTCAATGCCACTATTCAGGCCATTTGCATACAACATTTCCTATCTGAGCTTGGGATCAGTGTCCATCGTCCAACTGTCATATGGTGCGATAATCAAAGTACACTAAAGTTTTGCAGAGATCCAGTGCAGCGACAACGGACCAAACACATCGAGATCCACATGCACTTCATTACAGAACTCATTCGTGATGGGATCATGGATCTTCAATATTGTCCTAGTTCCGAGCAGAATTCTGATATCTTCACCAAGAATTTCACTGAGCAGAAGTTTCGATTCCTGCAAGATCGTCTCGGGGTGAAGGACACGACTGCCTAGCAGTTGTCTTTTCTCTACTTTTGCATTATATTTTGAGAGGGGGTTTTTCTTCCCACTGGGTTTTCCATCTTTCTTGTTTTCATGCATTGTATATGGGTACCTAAAATGGTCATGTTGTCGGGTACCCATCTTTCTTTTTTTTGCAGGTTTGAACAGCATAGAATTGGAAATTGTTCGAAGATTTGATTTGCAAATCAAAATATTGGAGAATTTCCACAATGGAATTTCCAACTTCCACTATTCTCACTCTATATAATTACTATGAATGGAAGCTAATGATTTTTCTTCATCTTAGGAGCAAAGGCTTGTACCAAATAGTCATGGGAATTGAGACAAAACCAATGTCAGAGGATGAGAAGTCAGATTGGCTTAATAGATCTGACATGGCTCATGGAAGATTTTGCCCATCTGTGTCTCGTGATATTCTTTATGAGATCAAAAATATTAAATCACCACACGAAATCTAGACTACATTGAAATGATTATATGGTGATGAAAATGATCTAGAAGAACACCATTTGGAGGCAAAGAGATCGAGTTTTTATAGTAGTCATGAAAGTGGTGAAGACTCCAATAATTTGGAGAAATATTCTCAAGATAGTGTTGAACAAGATGACTTTGATTCTTCTATTGTTAATGAACCTGTTGTAGATGATAATTTTATCTTGTCCAATAACAAAGACATTGCACATGAGGAAATATCTTCCTCTACTAGTGATGAAGGCACTACTTTCAATAACATGGTAGAGGAATTTGATTCCTCTACTATTGATGATGTTGGTGATGTAGATCTAATGAGGTTTAAATTTAATGATGCCCCACATGCACTCTCAGTCGCAGAGCCATGCATGCCCATGCACGCATCTAAGGATGAATTTATAGCACCATGTATGCATCCACAAAGGTATCTCCAAGGCCACACATGCACATGCATGTATCCCTAGAGACAACCATTCCCATGCATGCATATAGGGTACATGAATTTGATCGTAAAATGCATGATGAAGTTGTAGGGAATCCATATTGTCATGCAACCATGTATAAGGAAATTAAATCCTTTATCCAAAGATGTGAATTAATACCTCTACTTCAAAAAATGAAGCTGATTCCTCAAGATCCATGATGGGATCATCCGTCTTCAGTACTATCCAAGTTTCGAGCAGACTGTTGATATCTTCACCAAGAATTTCATTGAGCAAAAGTTTCAATTTTTGAGAGATCATCTTGGGGTGAAGGACATGACTACCTAGCAGTTGTCTTTTCTCTAATTTTCAATAATATTTTGAGGAGGGGGGGGGGGGGGTTTCTTCCCACTGGTTTTCCCTCTTTCCTCTTTTCATGCATTGTATATGGGTACCTAAAATGGCCATGTTGTCGGGACTCATTCATTTTGCATCACACTCACCTAAGTTATGCTTAAGGGGGCGTGTTGGTGTACATGCACTTAGATTAGCTTTAGTTCAACTCTAGAGATTTCATGCAATGTGCACTTGTCTTTAGCTAGTTAACTCGAGTGTTGTACATGCACATAGTTAACCTAGATCAGCTTTAGTTCAACTCTAGAGATTTCATGCAATGTGCACTTGTCTTTAGCTAGTTAACTCGAGTGCTTGCATGCGATGTGCACTTGGCTTTAGTTAGTTAACTCTTGTGCTTGCATGTGGTGCATGTGCACATTAACAGAACATAAAGCACACTTTGCTTCAGTTAGCTTTAACTATCCATATTTATTGCGTGTACAACTAAGCTTAACTTAGTTCCTTTATATATTGATTCTCAACCTAATATTGATGAATCAAGGTCATTCTCAATTCTAATTGTTTTTCTTTTTCAACTTGGCAAGTTTGTGCAATTATTCTTCAACTAGATCAATATTTGTGCTCTACTAGTTTTACATGCGAGCGTTGGCTATAGGTAAGAAATTTCCACTCTGCTTCATATGTATTTTGTTTTCTCTTTTCCCTTTTCCCCTAATTCGAAGTTCTCATACATTCTTTATCTCATTTTCTTGTATGGCATATGGGTTTAGCAGAACACCTTCCCTCTACATTTTCCGTCCTAATGCAACCAGCTTAGTCTACCTCTAGATTTATGGAGGTTAAATTATGGCTAACGAGTTTGAAAGAATACCATTTCCTTCTATTACTTGTGTTTCCCCCTTTCCTTCCCCTTCTACCCATCTTCTTTGGTTTTTTTCTTTGTAGAGATGGATGTACCTCACTAGCATTCGTTCAGACATGATTCCATCTCTAGTTTATCCAGTGTGATGATGAACTCGAGTGGGTAATGTATTTCACATAATATTATCTTTTTATTCAATTTTTCTCCAATTTTACGATTAGTAATTTGAATTCTGTTTTAGTTATGTTATATCATCCTTCGCAGGAGGGAATGTTGTAGGTTGTCCGACCAGTAAGCCTCAACTCAAAGGTATGTCACATGAATTTGTGGTTTTCAAAACTTTTTTTCTTATTTATAGTTTTTAGCTAATGTCGGTCTAACTTCTTTCACAGATAGTCCTAATTCTTATGTGTTGCCTCGCTTATTTTTTCTGCAACATCTCAGAAAAAGGTATTATGTCCTCTGATAGTTTACCTCTGTTCACGCTCTAGGTCGGTTAATTTATGTCAGTAATGACTCAGATGATAAATTCTCACTGTAAATCTTCTAGAGTTCTCACTTATTAATATTGTGGATAGGTTCTCTAACTTCTAAATAGGTTCCCTATAGCATGTCCATGCCAGGAAAAATAGACAAATGGGTGTTAAGAAGAAATGTATAAACGCAGGAATTATTCAGCATGTACGCAACTTCAGTTTTCTTTTTTTTTGTAATTAGTAAAGACAGTTTGGGCCAATGTATTCGACTAGGGTTTTGGTAACAATTGTGTACATCCTTCAATTAATCCCTCTTTGTGCGTTGGTCATATATATATTATGTAAGATGGTTGCATATTTACTGACACGGTTGAATCAAACCACCTTAAGAGCTTGTATAATTTTCTCATAGTTATGTAATGAATTTGGCAAAGAAATATTTCACGTATTGTTGCTGTGGCATCATTTCCCCTTCCCTTGCATTTATTTGATTTCTGATAGTGCACAAGACTTTTGGTCGTCGCTTTTCCAAATTCTTAATAACAAATTATACATTCAATTTTCTGGTATTTGTGTCTCTACAATAGTAAGTTTATTTGGGACCAAAATTTTTGTCCTTAATGCATTTTGGAATGTCGTGGTACTGTATTTACTGGCTAGAAAATGAAACACTAACATATAAATTCTCATAAGAGAAATATAGTTTAATATAACAAAATTGAATAGTTATGCTACTTGTTGGGGTGTATCTTTTTTTTTTTTTTTTGTTACAAAAGTTATTTCTAGATAACCGCATGCATTGACTGATTTGTGCCTTTCTAAGATCTTCACCAATTTTCTAATCTAAATAGAAGGGATTTCCTCCACTGTATACCCGGTTCTCCTTCATATCTAAGCATCTCCATTCTACGATAAGTTCTCGAAGCATAATCTATGATATATAAATGTTTAATCGTCTGTCTTAGTGATTTCTGTTCCGGTATCATAATATTCCCTCTATTTAGCTCATCCAATCATCCTAATATTTACCCTTTCTCTTGGAATCCAAACTTCCTACAACTTAATTGTATCCAAGCATAAGAAATTTTCTTACTGGTTACTAATACCCCAAAATCACCACATTTCCTAACAATATCTTACATCCATTTTTCCTACACCAATATTTCCATGGGCAATTGCTATTGGAATTTTTATATTCTAATTTGCAACTGATTTGGCTAGATCTAATTCATACGTACAATTGAGTAATCCCGTTGATAACGAATTGATCACACTACATCCTATTATTTTATAGATTCCCATACCATCATCATGAAGTTAACTCATATTTCTTGTTTAGTTTAATCAATTCATCAAAGTGAATCACTATCTGGTAGCTTTGGTTGCTGCAAGTCATGATGGACAATATTATTTACCCCCTTATTCCATATCTATTTGACCTATTCCAATCAATTTTATTCCTATAATTTTACTATTCGTATCATCCATAACATCCTACATAGAAACCTTCCTCTTCAGCTTGCATTCAATAATATTAATAACAATTTTTTTTTCTTCTCTCGGGGAAAAATCAAAATTTTATTAATGTAAAACAAAATTACATATTCCATAAGCTCAGAAAAATACCAACAACCAGCCGTGCATGGTGTTCAAAAGAACCATGAAAGTGACCAATAATTTACAAATGAGGAAAAAAATAGGTTTTTCTCCCTTTCGTTTTCTCAACCTTCTTCCACGCACCTTGGGATGACGAGGGGAGACAAGGGCAAGCTGATTTTCGATTGTATGTGCTCAAAATTCCTTGTCTGTGTTAGAGGTGTTTGATATTTGATGACGTTTGTTCCCACCAATGTCAGAAACTATTGGTTCCTTTGCAGGTGTGTCCTGATGAGTTTGTATTTCAAATCGATCCTGGGGTTCTTTTTCTTATGCATCTGAGACATTTGTTGAC
Source organism: Pinus albicaulis (assembly GCA_034641835.2). NCBI lineage: Eukaryota > Viridiplantae > Streptophyta > Pinopsida > Pinales > Pinaceae > Pinus > Pinus albicaulis. The sequence continues at coordinate 217,485,695 of CM076571.1, read as the reverse complement.
TGATTGCTCCCATATCTAGTGGGTGGTTCCACTTATTCTTATATCTTCTCCTCTGATTTACATGGATAAAATTTCCATCCTTTGGGAGCTTTCGAGACCATCTTCTTTCTTCAATTATATTTCTTTGCTTTAGGAGAGGTATTTTGTAGATGACCGGTCTGCCTACAAATTCTGCATATAAAGTATGTGTTTCTGTAGTCTAGATGTTGCGTTCATTTTTTTTGTTTATGTACCAGCTGAATGCTTTCTGGAAGTCCTTTGTTGAGATCAAATTCCACACATATACTTGTGAAAGTGAATGTTCTCTCCTCCAGTCGCTGTGTATATGTTTTGATGTATCACCCTATGACGTTCCCAATGCCTTCAAGGAAGATGTCATTCTACAAATATAGGGGGAGGTTATACAGTCTAACCAACACTAACATTATGAAAAAATACCATAGTGTTTGCGTCAAAATCTGGGAACCATGGGGTGATGTAAAGTCCAGTAGAACCCCAAAACCATAGACCCTCCTAGAGAATGTAGTCTCTAATTTTTGACTGTTGGAATTTTACTATGAAGAAGCCTTTGGAGTAAAGATGTATTTCTCACTCCATGGTCAAGTTTTTAAAAATCGAATGAAAGAGTTCCATTGGTTTGGGCCAGAAGCTATTGAATCGCCATATAAGTGCCTCAGCCTTTTATGTGTTTCTATGGTAATCAATCTCAGGTATGTTTATGGACAGTTCAGGTGTATGATTCAGCTGCTCTACAATATAAGGCTTAGGGGCATTTCCCTCTGGCTCTACAGGGGTGGTTGGTTTTTTGTTCCCCTCTATAATGTCCTTGAATGAGGGCCTTGTTTTGTTGTGTTCCTGTTTTGAGGTGCTACCCCCCCTACTCCGCTAAAGCTTTTAGATTTTCCTTGTTCCCCTGTTCCTCCTCCTCTCTGTCATACGTTGAGGATAATGGTGGAACCTATAGCTATGTAGTAATCCTTTGTGGATTCAGAGTCTTGAAGTATTTTTCCTTCATATATTAGCGATTGTAGTGGAATTGGGTATCCGTGAGCATGTTTTATTTCTATTTGAGGTTTATTACCGGCTCTGAATCGTATATCCATAGTACTAAAGTTCCCCCCATAGGGGTATTAATAAAATATTGAAACCTATTTGAAGTTACCTTGTTCGTGGTATCTATTGCCCATTTTTTTTTCCTTCCAGAAAAGATTTTGGGTCCTCCTGCAAAGCGTGGCTCTGATTGTGTTGTAGGGGCGCATGTGAAGATAGGTTGGATCCTGGAAGAAACATAGTGTCTGCATCTATCAGAGGCCGAAATATGGTGATCGAATTACTGCCACATTCCAAATATGGGTAGAGGGCAATAACTGCTAGAAACAGGGCACCCAAATTTCTCTTGTGGCAATGTAGGTAGTGTTGTGTGCGACCAAAAATACCATTTGTAAGTTCACGGCTTTGGACTAGTCTTGTAGGTCCTCCAACCGCTGCCATGTGCCTCTGTCGAAAGACTCCAACAAGTTTCCATTCTGTTCTTGTAGCCATATTCCAGTGGAACCGTCGAGTGCCGCTATGCTTTACTGCCCATAAGTTTGAGCCGAGAGTTCGCAGGTCTATTGGTTGTGGGTCAAGGGGTTTCGGGTCGTCCTAAAAAGCTAGTCTGTGGCAGTAGATGGGTATTCAGGGGATTGAGTTGGTGGGCTCCATATACCCTAATAAGCCACCATCATAAAAAACCTGCACCAGTCCATTTTTCGAAGGCCTATGTGCATGATCGATGGCCTTCAAACAACATTCTCGATACCTCTTCGCCGTGAGCTTGAGAGGGGTCATCGTGTTCGAGCAATAGTTCTCAGGCCTATAAGCCCTAGCGACGCTTACCATTATATCCTCTTGGGTCTTTTTTCTCAGCCTCTAGAGTCTTTTCACCAAAATCTATAAACTTAATAACTTGTTACTATCAAAATATTTATAATAACTTCATTTAAATTTTTATTTGGAAAAGACCACATCTTGTTGTTTTTTTTTCATTTTATAACCAATAAAATGACATAAATACGCCTATTTATATGGTAAATATCAAATAAAATTAAATCAGACGAAGTAAGATAGACTGAAAAAACATAGTACAATTCAATCAAACCACAATGGCGGATAGAGAGTTAGTTGGGAATCAAGCACCACCACCCAACCAGGAGCTGATTTCCTCTACTTCACCCCCAAGGTGAGAGTTCTTTCCCATGGATAAAAAAACTATGTTGAACCATTCAATATATCTTTAATAAATTATTTTTATGATAAATTTTCCTTTAGTAGTGTCCCACTTTTGCGGATCTTCTTATCCAGTTGGCTAAGATTTGTTTTCCATAAAAGCTCGCCTTTATCTCCTACGATACTTTTATGAGTATCCAAACTTAGCATATTTCTTCTACTAAGAAACTTAATGTATATTTCTCTCCCGTCCATTAAGTTTCTCTAGAATTTCTTCTATAATTTTTATCATGAAGGAATTATCCAAACTCATTTAATAATGACATTTTATTTGGAAACGGTCTCATTCTAGATGTTTCATTTCCTAGTACATTCATCACATTTATTAATTATAATATTCCTAATACGATTTTAGCTATTTAGAATATTAATTTTTTTTTGTCAATAAGATAGATGAATAAGAGGGTAGAGGGACCCATAAATCTCTTTAGTAGGAATAAAACCACTTCTAATGTGAATGTGGATCAGTGCATCTAGATAGGAGCAAGAAGAGTAAACCACTCCTTGGTGTGAATGTTGGTCAATGCATGTGGATGGGGTCAATTTGAACAAATCAACAGCGTAGTCATGGAGATAGTGGAGACAGTGGAGGACAACGCAGTCATAATGTGAGGGAGTCTCCATGAGAGTAGCATCATTATTGAGTGGGGCCAAGGGGGTGGAGGCCCACAAAGCATATAAGGAAGGGTGTGACATCCATAGAAAGCATTCTGAATATTGTTTATGTATTTTCTTTTATGAATTTCTACACGCTTCAACTATTTAGCAGAGTCTGTTGTGTTGTTTAGCACAAGGGTGTTTACGAGCGGAAATCCCAACCTCATCCTTGGGGGACTTCGAATGCCCACCCAAGAGAGGTTCTTTGAGCTACATTCCATCATCCGAAATTAGGAAAATATTCATCCACCTTCAACAACGTAGTCTCCTTCAAGAATTGCACAATCTAGGAGGGCATATTTAGTGGAGGGTTAATAACCCAATTTTTTGAGCTTATCATCCAGTGAGGGGAGCAACCCTTCATCCAGAAAATATGTGGGGAGGAGTATCAGCAATTTTCTCATTAGATCAGCCACCTCCCAACAGTATCCCAGTTTCAGTGTGTAATTAAGCCCTAGGGATGCATTTTTCATCATTGTCATTTCTGAAAATCGTTTCCTGGTTATCTTGTAATTGTGCTAGAAAGCCCAGATCTGTGATCCCGACATTTTCTAAGCACCCAATTAGCATATCTATGAATTCTTAGTTTCCACCAGCAATTATTTCTAGTAGGATTGTGCAGTCATAGGCTCCCATCAGTTGATGCAGTAGCAGTAGATTATGTCTTTACGTTTAGGGCCATTTCAGGCTTGTTTTTCCTAGCTTGAGTGTCTCTTCCTCAAGCTCTTGTACTTCATTTCTGCTATTGCATATAATAAAATGGCTCAGTGATTTTCTCATGTATTTGATGTGTTTATGTATACTGCATCTTCCAATTTTATGTTCAATATTCTCGTTTTTCCTATTTTGGAATATTACAGTGGTATCAGAGCATAATCTTGGCTCGGCTTGTGGGGCACTACATCTATGACATCTGAAGAAGAAGAACCTATTACATACCAAGAGAAGGGGTATATTAATAGAGGTCGAAATATTACTTATACAAATAATTAATAATACAATCGCAAGTCTCGAATATTAGTAGAAATGGATGAAAAAAAGTTTCCAAAGCTTCTTCTCCAAACTATGCAAGATATTGCCAATGAAATCAAGGAGACCAGGGTGGAAAGACAGAAAGAAACCCCAAGAGCATTTCAACATGGAGAAATTTCTAACACTTCTCATGATTGGTGTGAGAAACTAACATTGTAGCAATTTTCACAATGCTCCACCATGCGTACATTCCTAGTAGTGGGAAATGGGGCTGGAGGACCCCAAGAGCAAGAGGCTCTTGGTAATTACTTCCTGAAATATGAATCTCAATCTCAAAGGTTCAAACAGCATCTTAACTTCCAAGAGTTATGTCAGATGAAGGATAATATAAAACCCCGTAATAACAATAGAAGTGGAGGGTACATGAATAACAATGATATACAACGTACTATGGGTAGATTCTTTCTGCCTACTTTTGATGGGTCACCCAAGCATTAGGGGAATTTTGAGATCTAAAATGGGCCTCCTAAGGAAATAATAAAATAATATTTATGAATTTGCAATTAACTTTTTGCACCACAGTCCATGTAACCATAGTTAAATTCAATTCAAAAGTTGTACCAAAATAAAATTAATAAAATTTTTTATTGATGTGACCATAAATAAGAATGATATTTTCAAGAAAAAGTCATTATCATTGAAAAACTAATACATTTGTCCTTTGTAAATAACTTAAAATAAAATATAAATATAAATTTATAAATTCTTAATTATATTATATGATATTAATTAAAATTTATATTATTTAAATTGTATAATAACATGTTATTAATATACTATATAAAAATAATATAATATAATATAATATAATATAATATAATAAATGTATAGGGATATGCATTGTTGCTTTCAAGAAATATGAAATGACAATAATATATTTTTATTCAAAAAGTGTGAAACGACATTTATTATGAGTAATTTACTTTGACTTTAAAAGTAGTTAGAGCACTACCATGGTTAACCATGAGTTTTTATCCACCATTGAGAATGTGACAAGCAAGTACCTTTAACTCAAGCAATGCCACCTCAACCACTAGGGATGATATCATCCCCTAAAATGTGATTGGTTCTCATAAAGTGAATTTTGATTGTACATTTTCCTGAGGAGGCCCATTTTAGACCTCAAAATTCTCCTAATGTGCACAACCAAGGCTTCGGTAGAAATATTAGACACCTATTTCTAGCCGAACCAAGTTTCATAAATTGAATCTATTAAGATAGCAGCACTACACCTTGAAGGTGAAGCACATGAATGGTGGTTTCACGATCTATCTACATTGGGGCATGTAGGTGTGACTGCATATGCAGAATTCGCCCAAAGGTTAGTAGAAATATTTGAACGAAGTGATCCAGAGGCACACATTGTTGAGATAGCTAAGCTTAAGAAGTTAGGAAATCTGGAGACTTATATCTCTGAATTTCTGAAATATTTAGTCATGGTGCCAGAACTGTCTACAACTAGAAGAATATAGATGTTTATTGCATGGGTTGGTGAAATCCACTAGACCAACTACGCTCCAAGATGCCATTGAGAGGGCTAGGGACTTACAAGATTCTTTGCCAAGGAAAAGAGCTCCATTCGAGCAAAAGCCCACCTTTCAGTCAAAGGGGAAATATATGAAGGTTCCTCCCTCAAAGGTGGACCAAGATAAATGATCTCTTAGTGAAGATGTACGGAGAGATTTGAGGAGGATGAAGCTTTGCCTCACTTGCCAAGAACCAAGGGCACTAGGGCATCGATGTGTTTTAGGAATGGCACATTATATTGATGTATTCTACGATAGTGAAGAGGAGGAATAATAAGAGTTGGAAGGAGATACAAGCGTTGTAGCACCAAGAGGAGATCCAAAACCACCAAGAGGTGGAAAGGGAGCATTTTATCAAACTTGAGGAGCCCTTGCAGCTTTGTGGGGAGCTCCCAAGTATCTGAAATTGAGAGTCTGAGGCACTATTCATGGGTACTTGGTGTCGGTATTAATAGACAATGAGGATACCCACAATTTTATTGATACCCAATTAGTGCAGAGGAAATGGATTCCCACATATGATTTTGAAGGATTCTCAGTTTTGGTTCTAGGAGCTAGAACCATGTAGTGTATGAAGTATGTTCCGACAATCACTATCACTCTGGGGACTTACACATTGAAAAACCACTTCTTTGTGGTTTATATTCACAAAACCGAGGTGATATTGGGTGTACAATGGTTGATCACACAGGGGAAGGTCACCACGGATTGGGAGACCTTGGGAGATAGTCTCAGCACATAGGATGGAGGGTTATTTGTGTAGACGAGACATACAATGGGTAGTAGAGCTGCGTATGCCAGAGGAAGAAGGCAAGGGTGCACCACACCACTCGGATGTGCATTCTATTCTAGATTTCTATTCTACAGTATTTATGGATATACGACTGGGAAGGCCACCAGACTGAGGGTTTGAGCATACTATTGAGTTGGAGCAGGGAATCAAAGCGGTGATCACCACACCCTATATGCAACCCAAAGCCTACATGGATGTGATTGAAAGATGTATTTAGGAGCTCTTGGCCTTAGGACATATCCAACCCAAAAAAAATCCTCTTACTTATTTTGTGGTCTTGGTGAAGAAGAAGGATGGTACATTGAGGTTGTGCATTGACCATAGAGCCTTGAATAATAAAAAAATGAAGAATAAGTACTCTATTCCAAGGATCGATGAGCTAATGGATGAGCTGAGGGGATAAAAATTCTTCTCAAACACTGAGGTCGGGGTACCATCATATCAAGATAAGGGATCATGATATACCCAATACTGCATTTAGCTGTCATTATGGCCACTTTGAAATCTTGGTGATGCCCTTTAGTTGAAAATTGTCCCGGCTACTTTTTAGTCTTGTATGAACCACATCTTCTGTGCTCAGCTGAGGAAATTTTTGCTAGTTTTATTTGATGACATTCTTATCTACATCTGCACATGGAGGAGCATCTGCAACATATTGAGACAATATTACACATTCTGGAGGAGAAAAAATTCTATGCTAAGCTCTCCAAATGTGAGTTTGGGCTCACAAAGATGCTTTATTTGGGCCACATCATTGGAGTGGATGGAGTAATTTCCATTAGGAGAAGATCAGTGCTATTCATGCTTGGCCAAAGCCAAAGAATGTAGCAGAACTTCGGGGATTTGTAGGCATCTGCACGCACTACCAGAATTTTGTCAAAGGGTTCTCCCAACTAGCATCACCACTCATGGATCTGACCAATAAGGGAGCCTTTGGTTGGACAAATACTGCGTAGAAGTCCTTTGATAGTCTGAAGGAGGTTATTAGAAGTTTCTCAGTGTATTATTTCTAAGTTTTACCCAACCCTTCGTGCTGGAATGTGATGCCTTAGGGGAGAGCATTGGAGCAGTCTTGATGCAGTGGGGCCTTCCCATAAATTTTGAGAGTCGAAATTTGCTGCCTGATGAGAGCTTGTATCCCATATATGATAAGCAAATGTTGGCCATTATGCATGCATTGGATAAATTTAGGAAGTATTTGGTGGGAAATGTATTCCGAGTGAAAAAATATTAGAACAGTCTTCGGTATTTTCTTGAGTAGAAGCAGCTGCAAGAGAGGTAGCAAAAATGGGTTAGCAAAATCTAGGCATATGACTTTGAAATTGAATATTTCAAATAGAAGAGAAATGCGGTAGCGGATGCCTTATTGAGGAGACCAAGAATGCTATCATTGATGAGTGTGGACACATATTAGAAGGTCCAATTATTGGTGGAGTAATTCCAAAGACTACTTGACATGTGAGATACTTGATGTATAGGTGTTATGAAACCAACTCCAAAAATAGAAGAAAAGAGAGATCAATGCCTTAGAAATACACCACTTCGAAGGGGAAACCTCCTTTCCATTACATAAATGAAAAATTCTTGATTGATACAAATGAAAAAACCTCCTTTCTATATTTAGGAGTCCATGGGGCCACACTATAATCCTAGCTGACCTAACAATAATAATGTAAGGGCACAATAATAACAATATGGTGGTTACAGGGGTACAACAATAACCATAAGGGGGCTACACTAACAAAAATAAGGGGATACACTAGTATCATAGGGATTTAACATGCCCCTCTCCTTCAAATAAGTGTTTCCCTCAACACTTGATTATTTCTGGATGTTTCTATATAAAATTCCCATCCTCCCATGTGGAATGTTCAATGGATAAGTACTTCCACTTGCTGACATACTATGAAATTGATAGATTTGGTAGTTGTTTAGTTCTTGTTTCTGTGACTATTTTGGAACTTCTTTCGTTGCGATGTTGATATTCTTGTTGTTTCATTCGATTCTGCACCAAAGTTAGGATATCCTTTCGGAGTTGGAGAACTTTTTCTTCATGCTCGATGTAATATTCCACTATTTTATCTTCCATATTAGCTTTCATTTGATCCTTCAAACTGTCCAAATTGGCCTCCATTTTTTCTTTTAAACTATCCATGTGTAATATTCCTTTTTAGGAAAATGAGAAATATAAGCACCAAAAACGCAGTTTTCAGAAAATTACGCTATAAAAATTAAGAACAGCACATTGATCCATTATTTTATGTATTATAGCACCCAAATATAGAAGGGTATTAGAAAAAAATCATTCTAGCTTAGTTAAACAGACCTCCCAAGCTCAATACAACCCAAAAACATCAAAACCCCATGACTACTGCAACATAGAATTTTTGAAACATGTGACAGTGTATTTTATTGAGGGTTTTTGCTACAACTATATAGAAACAAATAGATCTGATGATATATTACTCAAAGAGCTGAGAAGAAGGAGATCTAGCCTCTTTTACACAATCTCAAGATAACCCGACAAGGGTTTCTTGAAAGGACACAAGATACAAAAGGCATACACTATAGATCTAGGGCTGAATCACACTGTTTGATTGAATCTCTACATATATATGGATGATAAGATAAATAAATGGCCGAAAATTCCTCTTACTAGCTTTCTGGGTGAAAGGTTGATCCTTTCCCTAGGAAATTAGCTCATCAACAGTGGTTTTGACCCTTCCACTGCAACACCATGAAAATAACATTGTTTCTCAACAAGAATTTGTTGTGGCTGAAGATGAATGCTTGGCCCAATGACAGATAGTGGAAATATAGCCCAAAATACTCCTCTCATATTTCTTCAACAAGTCCTCAAGGAAGAGTGGGGAATTCCTGCATTAGAATACCCTTGTACTAAACAGTACACAAACCCAACTAAACAGCTGAACCATGCTATAAGTCATAAGACTGGAACATAGAAAATATTTTGAATGCCTTTCATGGCTTCCATCCCTTCCCTTATATGCTTAGTGATCCTCCTCACCCTTGGCCCCACTCATTTATGAGGTTGCTTGCTTGCAAAGACTCCTCCTCCAAAACTACGTTGTTCGCACTAGCTCCACTCTCTCCTTTGACAATGTTGTTGATTTGGTCAACCTTGACCTATTCCACATGCATTTCTCCCTTTCACACCCAAGGTGACTTTATTTTTCCTATATAACTGATCCACATGCACACTGGAAGTGTTTTATTCCTACTAAAGAGATTTAAGGGTCTCCTTAGCCCATTTATTCTTCTAGACTGAAAATAGAGCAACATATAATATTCCAACTAGCAATAAGCTAATTGGGAATATTACAGTCCTCCCCTCCCAAAATTTTCTTGTCCTCAAGCAACAGTAAAGAAGGATGCTGCAAAATCTTATGTCCTTCCCAAGTCGCATCCTCATCAGGAAGATTCCTCCATCCAATGAGATATTCTTTGATCACTATGCCCCTTAGCTGCCTCTCCCGAGTATCCAAGATAGCATCTGGTTGCAAAAATAGATGGCCCTTATCATCAATAGGCGAGAGATCCATATTGGCAACCACATGTTGTCCAATGGCCTTCTTGAGGCATGAGACATGAAAAATCTTAAGGACCCTGCTCCCAATAAGAATCTCTAACTCATATGATACTTCCCCAACATGATGGATCACCCTGTATGGTCCATAGAATTGAGGTTTGAGCTTCTCAACTCCATTCTCCTTGAGTGTAAACTGTCCATAAGGTTGAAGACAAAGATAGACCAAGTCATCTACCTCAAATTGCCTCTCTATCTGACCACAGTCTGTATATATTTTTTGTTGGTTTTGTGTTGTAGCAACGTTGTCTTTGAGGGCCCAGAGTATATCTTGACTCTATTGAATCCACTCCTTTGCTCTAGGATCTTTGCTTGCCCCAAACATCACATCAGAAAATGAAAGTGCATCATACCCATAAAACGCTCAAAATGGGGTCATGCCAAAGGACATATGAAAAGTTGTGTTGTAACAATACTCCCCCAAATGGACCCAATGGCAGCCATGCTCTCTGCTGGCCTGAAACATAGTTTCTCAAGTAGCCTTCCAACCACTTTTTCACCATTTCAGTTTTTCCATCGGTTTGTGGGTGATAGCTGGTACTTGGTGTCAATTCAGTACCCACTAGCTGAAAAAGCTCTTGCCAAAATCCACCCATGAAGCGACTATCCCAATCAATAACTATGGTCTTTGGGAGACCATGGAGTCTAAACACATCCCTGGAAAAAATCTCAGCTACCTATGAAGCAGTATGTTAGACTCAGTCTTGTCAGTCCTTTGTCATTTCTCATCATTTGCTGTCATTAAATGCCATTTTGGTCAAAAAGAGTCACTTTAATTCTTGAGTCCAGGGTTTTGTCTTCAGAAGTGCTTCAATAACATGTGCAAACCAGAGGAAGGTTCAATAATTTTCTTATTTCAAGAGTTTCAGTAATGCTCAAGGATGATTCTTCTCCAAAACCCTATTTTGGAGAAGAAATTGGCAAATTAGTTGTTTGTAATAACCATGTAATTTTCTGTCTTGAAGATTTCAAATGCAGGCTCTATATCACCTTGCCAAAATTCATGCTAAAAATCCCTGCAAAAATCAAATCATTCCATCAGTCCAAAACTCAGAAAAACAGTGAAAAGCCAAAAGACAGAATTGCATTAAATGATAAAGTGCCAAAATGCAAAACATTATAAAATGGGTTGTGGAGGAAATAAAAACCAAATCTGATTCTTGTGAGATATTTCTCAAGCTATATAAACCATTGGAGACAAGTTATTTTCACAAGTTTTCAAAGCAAAGAACAAATTGGAGTGTTGAAGGGCGAAAGTCTTGTTTTGAAGCCGAGGAGGTGAACTGAGAGTGCGCGCGGCGCATACAAGCAGCGCACGACGCATAGGGAGCGCACGACACACTGGGAATCAATTGCCTTTGTATTTTTGCACGCGCGTGACGCATACAGAGCATGCGACGCGTTGGGCATGCGCGCGGCACATAGAGCACTAAGGCCAAAAAATTTCACTCCCTCACCCAAATTCGTTCCAAAACGCCTCATTCATCTGCAAGTAAGTTATTCACACCTGCTCATTGATTCATGGATATGTTATGGTGTTTTAAATGAGGAAAAAACAAGTGTTTGATATGGTGAACGTTAAACCCTATATTCATTGCCAAATTCGCTCCATAGGGTTTTGAAACAAATGTTGGTGATATTGTGAGGGTTTCAAATCTTATGTTGTTGACATATATGCTCATGCCATCTACTGTCATTGGTGTCACTGCTTATTATACACCACAACCTTAGGGTCTCTTTCCTATTCCATCATTGCTGTCACTGTGATTACCATATCATTGTCTCACTACTTATCATTTCTATTGTAGCACAGTCCCATATTCACTATCCCACATCCTCCATTGACAAAGCCTAATTGTCATTTCAAGGGCTATTTCTTTGTCCTACACTACACTACACTCATTCCTATTCACTTCTCAAATCCCCATGTAGTCAAGTAGTGGTTGTTTTCCCATTCAAGCTCACTTGACAATACTTTTATCATTATGGTTTTCCTATAGCACCTTGATACATATGTGACACATTTGGGATTAGAGCATACACTGAACTCTTTTTTTCACCCTACCTATATCAGCATATATTTTTCAAACATCTTGATTTCAGCGCCATGTCAGAGAAGGATTCAGTTTATGAGCAGGAGTATGACAGTGATTCCACAGCAGAGATTAATGTGCCACGGAGGTCTCAAAAAAGTGGCAAAAGTGGTAGGCATGTCAGGGAGGAGCCTACTTCTTTGGCTCAATTGCAGGCTTGCCCGCATGCAATGGATTGTTTTCAGCATCAGTCATGTTTCCAATACTGTGAGATGATTTCCCAAACTCAACATCATCATGAGCTAGCTCACCTATTTGTTCTACATTTACATAATGGCCATGTAAACCTTGCCGGAGTAAACTTCATTCTGTCACCAAAGACCATTGCTCAGGCCACCGGGATACCAAACATAGGAGAGGAATGGAACAAACGACAACAGCTAGATAAATCCTATTATGAGCCATATATCAAACCTGGGTATTTGAGGCAGCTGAGCAGGGTATTTCCATTCCGATTTCTGAAGGATGAGTATGCACCATTGATGAAAGTCATCATTCGATATTTCAGTTGCGAGGGCAGATTCTCACGCCTCTATGTGTACCATATTCGTTTTTTGATGCATTTCACGAGGGTACATATGATGAGCATTCCATACTTCATGTACCGCAACATAGAGCGGATGAAATTTCTTGTACAGAAGAAGACCCCAGCACAACAGCATAGCAGCATATATCACTACGCGCTGATTAAAATCATGGTGGTACATCAGCTAACACAGCAGGGCATTGCTTGGGAGGATTTCATCTCCCGTGACTTTTTCGCAGCATCACAGCCGCCTCCCGAGGTAGTTCAGGATGAGGGAGAGCCTCCACACCAGTTTGATGTTCCTGAGACTGAGTATATCAGTGCTCCAGTGTATGTGACATATCAGCGAGGCCACAGAGCCTTATTTGCAGCTACACGACGAGTACTATCTCCACCCGAGGTGAAAGGGGTCTCGTTGACTTCATCAGCAGCACGAGTACTATATCCACCCAGGGTGGAAGGGGTCTCGCCTTCTTCATCAGCACAAGTATAGGTTCAGGATAGAGGCAAGAGGCCTATGCACGATGAGGGCCCTTCAGAAGGCTGAGACACTGATTTTACACTCATCGATGTTGATGCGAGCTCTCCTAGCTCGAAACTGAGGGAGGTCATCCAGGAGCAGAAAGCGGAAATTGGTACTTTGACAGAGAATTTGTAGAGAGAACAATGGGTGATAAAGTACTTGGAGTAGCAGAACAAATAGTTGGAGGATCAGCACACTCTTGTAGAGCTGCGGAGAATTGGTGAAGATCGACAATTGGCCCGGAAGAGACCTGGTGACATGACACCAATTGAGCGAGAGACCGAACTCATGCATGTTAACATTCATCTAGAGAAGTTGTTGGCAAAGGCCAATAGAGACAAACACATGCTCCATCATATGAAAGGTCATTATTGGGCCCGCATGCACGTTTGTAAAGCAAAAATGAAGATCCTGAAGGGAAGGTTGAGCAGAGCACTGAAACGGTGAAAGAGGCCTGATCCACTCCGGATTTTGGCCGAGGCTTCATTGGCTGAGCATGAGGCATGATGGGGGATCTTCACTCCGAATTTCAGCAAATTTGGAGAATTTTTTGTCATTTTTAAAAATTTTGGTCTCAAAACAGGTTTTTCCGCCCAACGCGTAGCGCATCACGACGCGCACTTATGATTGGGACACTTTCTGGAGGAAAAATTAGTATTTTTGGATTTTTCATGGTAAGTTATGCATGCTTAGAAATTTCCGAAGCATTTCATCAAGTTCTGGATGATCAAAAGGGCCAAAAACACCATGAAAATCACCTTTCTGCCACCTTTTGCACCAGCAGGAAGTACTTTTGGGAGAATGAAGTTTTGGAAGGGAAAATGAGCTCCAAATTGAACATTTCCACTTGGGTTGGATAGCAGACATCTAGGGATTTCAAAAAAGCTATCATGAGCTTGATTTTGACTTTGGGAAGTGCTCCAAAAGCAGGTCAAAATGCGCGCGGCACATAGAGCTTTGGCGCGCGGCGCATAGAGATTTTTGGTCAATTTTTCATCTTCCAGCTCAGAATTTCAGCCAGTTGGACCAGTTTTGATTGTGGATGTAATTTTTGAGTTATCTTGATGTAATTTTCTGGTTTTAATGTAAATTTGACTAACTTTTACCTATTATAGATTATTCACTCACAAAAAAGTAAAAATCAAGTGAATGAATCAGTTTCCTTCCTTTTAGAGGTAAGTTGTTTCGCTGCCTAGATTTTAGCTCCTTGTTTAGAATTGATTGAAACTGCTCCTAGAAGGAGGAATTAGACCCCTAGAGGCATAGGAAGGGGTTAGAATGGTCTATATGATGTATTTTCTAAGACACTTTCAGGGTTGGACTCTTGGGAAAAGTTTGGCACACTATTGTACATATTTTCTGCATTTTGGCTAAGGAAAGATCAGAGGTTTTGCAGCACCTGTTGGGATTCTTGTGGCTTTCAGTTTTGATGGTGTGTTCTCTCAGTTATTTGTAAGTTATTTAATGTTTAATGTATGTCATTCCCTTCTTTTTCTTCTGAAACTAAATGAATGAGTAAATGAGATAGAATGCATTGATTCCAGTGCTATGCCTTTAAATTTGTTTAGTTTTATATGTTTTCGCCAGTTTGGAGAGGATCCTTGTTCTCCCTTGCCCTCTTCAGCCCCTTTTCATTTTGATCCATCCATACACATAATAAAAAAGCATCAAGACTACTGCCTACCTTGCCCCAACTCGAATTCTGCAAAGATCTGGCCTCATCCCCGAGCCCAAAATTGTTTTTCCCATTTTTCCAACAAAAACCCAAAAAATTTAAAACAAAATTTCCTATCTATTTACTAGCCTAAAATCAGTATCCATTATAAGTCATCTCAGCACCTTTGAAAACCTTTTTCCGAGATAGACCCGGAGAGAGCCCTCTCCTGTCCTCGTAGGGCTAGCTACGAGGCTGAGCTTGGTTTGATGTTGCCTTGAGATTTACCTTATTTCAGCCTAAGGTAGTTTCAAGCGCTAACATAGTGGCGACCATACTGGGGAAGATGGTTTGCTGTTGATGTGACATTCGACTTGTAGATTGTCTTTCCCCAGTACATGAAATAAAGTTGCAGATCTGAGCTAATGGTGGATAGTAGTCAGACACATATGAAGGCTGAAACATTCACCTGGCGACTCCAAATCGATCCAGAGATTCCAGTGCTTGCTGGTCCACTCATGCAATGGTAGGGTATGTGGCAAACCATGCCCTGTGTGAAGCTATAAAATAAGTTAGAAATCAGTTAGTGGATTTTGAAATTAATGAAGAATTTTTCAGTGTCTTGCTTCAATGTTTGAAATCTCCGAGGTTTCCTCTTGAAGCTAAAACTGGTATCTGCGAGTTAATTGTAGAAAGATTTGAGAAGGAGATTCAGTATTTGAATGATAAGATCCAATCATGTGAATTCCGATATCCCAAAAAGTTCTTGGAAACTCTCCCTCCTTCAAAACAAGAAACAATAGAGCTGCCTACAGATGTTTGCATTGACAGTGTGCAGTTGGAAGTACGTATTGCAGAGTTAGGGCAGAAAACAGAGTCTGGCTTTTTCGATCCTATTGCAATGTACATGGAAGTGTTTTTTAGTTTTACTGATAGATCAAACTATCTTTTACATGACCAGACTCATTATGCACATGTACGGCTGCCAGCAATTACATCTGTGAACTGGTGGAAGCACTATCAAGCAACATCCTTCTCCCATCTGCTAGATTGGTTACATTGGAAGGTCCATTACACATGATTGCACATAGTTCATCAGTATGCAGGTGGTTGTCATCATGATTTGAAATCTTGATGGACTGCTGCCCTTCAATAAAATTTGTAAATACTTGTTTTAGTTAAGTCAGTCATGAGTTATTCGTCGAGTCAGTTTTTAGTCATTTCATTCAGTTTCCAGTTAATAAATTAATCGTGTCGATTTCTTGAAATAATGGTCTGCATAGCCCAATGGATGGAGGCACTGTCTACTCTCCCAAAGATCTGCAATTCTTGGCACCTCCAAGAAGCGGCAGCTGCCATCCCCATTGGAGCCAATGTTAGACTCAGTCTTGTCAGTCCTCTGTCATTTCTCATCATTTGCTGTCATTAAATGCCATTTTGGTCAAAAAGAGTCATTTTAATTCTTGATTCCAGGGTTTTGTCTTCAAAAGTGCTTCAATAACATGTGCAAACCAGAGGAAGGTTCAATAGGTTTCTTATTTCAATAGTTTCAGTAATGCTCAAGGATGATTCTTCTCCAAAACCCTGTTTTGGAGAAGAAATTGGAAAATTAGTTGTTTGTAATAACCATGTAATTTTCCATCTTGAAGATTTCAAATGCAGGCTCTATGTAACCTTGCCAAACTTCATGCTAAAAATCCCTGCAAAAATCAAATCATTCCATCAGTCCAAAACTCAGAAAAATAGTGAAAAGCCAAAAGACAGAATTGCATTAAATGATAAAGTGCCAAAATGCAAAACATTATAAAGTGGGTTGTGGAGGAAAAAAAAACCAAATCTGATTCTTGTGAGATATTTCTCAAGCTATATAAACCATTGGAGACAAGTTATTTTCACAAGTTTTCAAAGCAAAGAACAAATTGGAGTGTTGAAGGGCGAAAGTCTTGTTTTGAAGCCGAGGAGGTGAACTGAGAGTGCCCGCGGCGCATACAAGCAACGCGCGACGCATAGGGAGCGCGCGACACACTCGGCATCAATTGCCTTTGTATTTTTTCACGCGCGCGAATCATACAGAGCGCACGGCGCGTTGGGCATGCGCGTGACGCATAGAGCGCTAAGGCCAGAAAATTTCACTCCCTCACCCAAATTCGTTCCAAAACGCCTCATTCATCTGCAAGTAAGTTATTCACGCCTGCTCATTGATTCATGGATATGTTATGGTGTTTCAAATGAGGAAAAAACAAGTGTTTGATATGGTGAACGTTAAACCCTATATTCATTTCCAAATTCGCTCCATAGGGTTTTGAAACAAATGTTGGTGATATTGAGGGGGTTTCAAATCTTATGTTGTTGACATATATGCTCATGCCATCTACTGTCATTGGTGTCACTGCTTATTATACACCACAACCTCAGGGTCTCTTTCCTATTCCATCATTGCTGTCACTGTGATTACCATATCATTGTCTCACTGCTTATCATTTCTATTGTAGCACAGTCCCATATTCACTATCCCACATCCTCCATTGGCAAAGCCTAATTGTCATTGCAAGGGCTATTTCTTTGTCCTACACTACACTACACTCATTCCTATTCACTTCTCAAATCCCCATGTAGTCAAGCAGTGGCTGTTTTCCCATTCAAGCTCACTTGACAATAATTTTATCATTATGGTTTTCCTATAGCACCTTGATACATATGTGACACATTTGGGATTAGAGCATACACTGAACTCTTGTTTTCACCCTACCTATATCAGCATATATTTTTCAAACATCTTGATTTCAGCGCCATGTCAGATACGGATTCAGTTTATGAGCAGGAGTATGATAGTGATTCTACAGCAGAGATTAATGTGCCACGGAGGTCTCAAAAAAGTGGCAAAAGTGGTAGGCATGTCAGGGAGGAGCCTACTTCTTTGGCTCAATTGCAGGCTTTCTCGCTTGCAATGGATTGTTTTCAGCATCAGTCATGTTTCCAATACTGTGAGATGATTTCCCAAACTCAGCATCATCATGAGCTAGCTCGCCTATTTGTTCTACATTTACATGATGGCCGTGTAAACCTTGCCGGAGTAAACTTCATTCTGTCACCAGAGACCATTGCTCAGGCCACCGGGATACCAAACATAGGAGAGGAATGGAACAAACGACATCAGCTAGAGAAATCCTATTATGAGCCCTATATCAGACCTGGATATATGAGGCAGCTGAGCAGGGTATTTCCATTCCGATTTCTGAAGGATGAGTATGCACCATTGATGAGATTGATCATTCGATATTTCAGTTGTGAGGGCAGATTCTCGCGCCTCTATGCGTACCATATCCGTTTGTTGATGCATTTCACGAGGGTACGTATGATGAGCATTCCATACTTCATGTACCGCAACATAGAGCAGATGAAATTTCTTGTACAAAAGAAGACCCCAGCACAGCAGCATAACAACATATATCATTACGGCTACCGATTATGTTACCCACTCTTGCATGGTACACGTTCAACACAATCAACTACTTTTGGGAGGATTTCATCTCTGACTTTTCAAGAAAGATTGCCACCGCGCTCTCCCGAGGTAGTTCGTGATGAGGAGTCACATCAGTTTTATGTTCCCGAGACTACACGTTGCCCAGTATGTGACATATCAGCGAGGCCACAGAGCCTTATTTGCAGCTACACGACGAGTACTATCTCCACCCGAGGTGAAAGGGGTCTCGTTGACTTCATCAGCAGCACGAGTACTATATCCACCCAGGGTGGAAGGGGTCTCGCCTTCTTCATCAGCACAAGTATAGGTTCAGGATAGAGGCAAGAGGCCTATGCACGATGAGGGCCCTTCAGAAGGCTGAGACACTGATTTTACACTCATCGATGTTGATGCGAGCTCTCCTAGCTCGAAACTGAGGGAGGTCATCCAGGAGCAGAAAGCGGAAATTGGTACTTTGACAGAGAATTTGTAGAGAGAACAATGGGTGATAAAGTACTTGGAGTAGCAGAACAAATAGTTGGAGGATCAGCACACTCTTGTAGAGCTGCGGAGAATTGGTGAAGATCGACAATTGGCCCGGAAGAGACCTGGTGACATGACACCAATTGAGCGAGAGACCGAACTCATGCATGTTAACATTCATCTAGAGAAGTTGTTGGCAAAGGCCAATAGAGACAAACACATGCTCCATCATATGAAAGGTCATTATTGGGCCCGCATGCACGTTTGTAAAGCAAAAATGAAGATCCTGAAGGGAAGGTTGAGCAGAGCACTGAAACGGTGAAAGAGGCCTGATCCACTCCGGATTTTGGCCGAGGCTTCATTGGCTGAGCATGAGGCATGATGGGGGATCTTCACTCCGAATTTCAGCAAATTTGGAGAATTTTTTGTCATTTTTAAAAATTTTGGTCTCAAAACAGGTTTTTCCGCCCAACGCGTAGCGCATCACGACGCGCACTTATGATTGGGACACTTTCTGGAGGAAAAATTAGTATTTTTGGATTTTTCATGGTAAGTTATGCATGCTTAGAAATTTCCGAAGCATTTCATCAAGTTCTGGATGATCAAAAGGGCCAAAAACACCATGAAAATCACCTTTCTGCCACCTTTTGCACCAGCAGGAAGTACTTTTGGGAGAATGAAGTTTTGGAAGGGAAAATGAGCTCCAAATTGAACATTTCCACTTGGGTTGGATAGCAGACATCTAGGGATTTCAAAAAAGCTATCATGAGCTTGATTTTGACTTTGGGAAGTGCTCCAAAAGCAGGTCAAAATGCGCGCGGCACATAGAGCTTTGGCGCGCGGCGCATAGAGATTTTTGGTCAATTTTTCATCTTCCAGCTCAGAATTTCAGCCAGTTGGACCAGTTTTGATTGTGGATGTAATTTTTGAGTTATCTTGATGTAATTTTCTGGTTTTAATGTAAATTTGACTAACTTTTACCTATTATAGATTATTCACTCACAAAAAAGTAAAAATCAAGTGAATGAATCAGTTTCCTTCCTTTTAGAGGTAAGTTGTTTCGCTGCCTAGATTTTAGCTCCTTGTTTAGAATTGATTGAAACTGCTCCTAGAAGGAGGAATTAGACCCCTAGAGGCATAGGAAGGGGTTAGAATGGTCTATATGATGTATTTTCTAAGACACTTTCAGGGTTGGACTCTTGGGAAAAGTTTGGCACACTATTGTACATATTTTCTGCATTTTGGCTAAGGAAAGATCAGAGGTTTTGCAGCACCTGTTGGGATTCTTGTGGCTTTCAGTTTTGATGGTGTGTTCTCTCAGTTATTTGTAAGTTATTTAATGTTTAATGTATGTCATTCCCTTCTTTTTCTTCTGAAACTAAATGAATGAGTAAATGAGATAGAATGCATTGATTCCAGTGCTATGCCTTTAAATTTGTTTAGTTTTATATGTTTTCGCCAGTTTGGAGAGGATCCTTGTTCTCCCTTGCCCTCTTCAGCCCCTTTTCATTTTGATCCATCCATACACATAATAAAAAAGCATCAAGACTACTGCCTACCTTGCCCCAACTCGAATTCTGCAAAGATCTGGCCTCATCCCCGAGCCCAAAATTGTTTTTCCCATTTTTCCAACAAAAACCCAAAAAATTTAAAACAAAATTTCCTATCTATTTACTAGCCTAAAATCAGTATCCATTATAAGTCATCTCAGCACCTTTGAAAACCTTTTTCCGAGATAGACCCGGAGAGAGCCCTCTCCTGTCCTCGTAGGGCTAGCTACGAGGCTGAGCTTGGTTTGATGTTGCCTTGAGATTTACCTTATTTCAGCCTAAGGTAGTTTCAAGCGCTAACATAGTGGCGACCATACTGGGGAAGATGGTTTGCTGTTGATGTGACATTCGACTTGTAGATTGTCTTTCCCCAGTACATGAAATAAAGTTGCAGATCTGAGCTAATGGTGGATAGTAGTCAGACACATATGAAGGCTGAAACATTCACCTGGCGACTCCAAATCGATCCAGAGATTCCAGTGCTTGCTGGTCCACTCATGCAATGGTAGGGTATGTGGCAAACCATGCCCTGTGTGAAGCTATAAAATAAGTTAGAAATCAGTTAGTGGATTTTGAAATTAATGAAGAATTTTTCAGTGTCTTGCTTCAATGTTTGAAATCTCCGAGGTTTCCTCTTGAAGCTAAAACTGGTATCTGCGAGTTAATTGTAGAAAGATTTGAGAAGGAGATTCAGTATTTGAATGATAAGATCCAATCATGTGAATTCCGATATCCCAAAAAGTTCTTGGAAACTCTCCCTCCTTCAAAACAAGAAACAATAGAGCTACCATGTATTGTTTTCATCGAGCGTTGCGCTGAAGCAATGACATGAAAGAAGAAAAGAACAAAACCGTTTTTCGATCCTATTGCAATGTACATGGAAGTGTTTTTCATAGTTTTACCGATAGATCAAACTCGTTTTTACATGACACTCATTATGCACATGTATGGTCGCCACAATTATTCATGGGACTCGGTGGAAGCACCATCAATCAACATCCTTCTCCTTATCCGTCGGATTGGTTACTGAAGGCCCATTACACATGATTGCACATAGTTCATCAGTATGCAGGTGGTTGTCATCATGATTTGAAATCTTGATGGACTGCTGCCCTTCAATAAACTTTGTAAATACTTGTTTTAGTTAAGTCAGTCATGAGTTATTCGTCGAGTCAGTTTTCAGTCATTTCATTCAGTTTCCAGTTAATAAATTAATCGTGTCGATTTCTTGAAATAATGGACTCCATAGCCCAATGCATGGAGGCACTGTCTACTCTCCCAAAGATCTGCAGTTCTTGGCATCTCCAAGAAGCGGCAGCTGCCATCCCCATTGGAGCCAATGTTAGACTCAGTCTTGTCATTCCTCTGTCATTTCTCGTCATTTGCTGTCATTAAATGCCATTTTGGTCAAAAAGAGTCATTTTAATTCTTGAGTCCAGGGTTTTGTCTTCATAAGTGCTTCAATAACATGTGCAAAGCAGAGGAAGGTTCAATAAGTTTCTTATTTCAAGAGTTTCATTAATGCTCAAGGATGATTCTTCTCCAAAACCCTGTTTTGGAGAAGAAATTGGCAAACTAGTTGTTTGTAATAACCATGTAATTTTTCGTCTTGAAGATTTCAAATGCAGGCTCTATGTCACCTTGCCAAACTTCATGCTAAAAATCCCTGCAAAAATCAAATCATTCCATCAGTCCAAAACTCAGAAAAACAGTGAAAAGCCAAAAGACAGAATTGCATTAAATGATAAAGTGCCAAAATGCAAAACATTATAAAGTGGGTTGTGGAGGAAATAAAAACCAGATCTGATTCTTGTGAGATATTTCTCAAGCTATATAAACCATTGGAGACAAGTTATTTTCACAAGTTTTCAGTGAAAAGAACAAATTGGAGTGTTGAAGGGCGAAAGTCTTGTTTTGAAGCCGAGGAGGTGAACTGAGAGTGCGCGCGGTGCATACAAGCAGCGCGCGACGCACTGGGCATCAATTGCCTTTGTATTTTTGCACGTGCACGACGCATACAGAGCGCGTGGCGCATTGGGCATGTGCGCGGCCCATAGAGCCCTAAGGCCAGAAAATTTCACTCCCTCACCCAAGTTCATTCCAAAACACCTCATTCATCTGCAAGTAAGTTATTCATGCCTGCTCATTGATTCATGGATATGTTATGGTGTTTCAAATGAGGAGAAAACAAGTGTTTAATATGGTGAATGTTAAACCCTATATTAATTGCCAAATTCGCTCCATAGGGTTTTGAAACAAATGTTGGTGATATTGTGGGGGTTTCAAATCTTATGTTGTTGACATATATGCTCATGCCATCTACTGTCATTGGTGTCACTGCTTATTATACACCACAACCTCAGGGTCTCTTTCCTATTCCATCATTGCTGTCACTGTGATTACCATATCATTGTCTCACTGCTTATCATTTCTATTGTAGCACAGTCCCATATTCACTATCCCACATCCTCCATCACAAGCCACTTACACTCTAAGGGCTATTTTTCATCCCACACTACACTGTACCTATTCCTGGCCCCACTTACAACCCCTGTGTAGTCACAAAGGTTGTTTTCCTATTCAAGCTCACTTCGACAAAGATTTCTTTATCATTATGGTTTTCCTATAGCACCTTGATACATATGTGACACATTTGGGATTAGAGCATACACTGAACTCTTGTTTTCACCCTACCTATATCAGCATATATTTTTCAAACATCTTGATTTCAGCGCCATGTCAGAGACGGATTCAGTTTATGAGCAGGGGTATGACAGTGATTCTACAGCAGAGGCTAATGTGCCACGGAGGTCTCACAAAAGTGGCAAAAGTGGTAGACATGTCAGGGAGGAGCCTACTTCTTTGGCTCAATTGCAGGCTTGCCCGCTTGCAATGGATTGTTTTCAGCATCAGTCATGTTTCCAATACTGTGAGATGATTTCAAAAACCCAACATCATCATGAGCTAGCTTGTCTATTTGTTCTACATTTACATGATGGCCGTGTAAACCTTGCCGGAGTAAACTTCATTCTGTCACCAAAGACCATTGCTCAGGCCACCGGGATACCAAACATAGGAGAGGAATGGAACAAACGACATCAGCTAGAGAAATCCTATTATGAGCCATATATCAAACCTGGGTATTTAAGGCAGCTAAGGAGGGTATTTCCATTCCGATTTCTGAAGGATGAGTATGCACCATTGATGAAACTCATCATTCGATATTTCAGTTGCGACGACAGATTCTCGCGCCTCTATGCGTACCATATCTGTTTGTTGATGCATTTCACGAGGGTACGTATGATGAGCATTCCATACTTCATGTACCACAACATAGATTGGATGACATTTCTTGTACAAAAGAAGACCCCAGCACAGCAACATAGCAGCATATATCATTACGCGCTGATCAAAATCATGGTGGTACATCAGCTAACACAGCAGGGCATTGCTTGGGAGGATTTCATCTCCCGTGACTTTTCAGCAGCATCACAGCCGCCTCCCGAGGTAGTTCAGGATGAGGGAGAGCCTTCACATCAGTTTTATGTTCCTGAGACTAAGCATATCAGTGCTCCAGTGTATGTGACATATCAGCGAGGCCACAGAGCCTTATTTGCAGCTACACCATTTAGCACTAGCCCCGACCTCGGTGGAAGGGGTCTCGTTGACTCCACCCGCAGAGCGAGTATTATTCTCCACCTTACAAAGAACGGCCCCACCTTCTTCATCGCCACGGCATGAAACGGATGGGCACAAGAGGCCTCCTGCACTTATGAGTGCCTTCAGGAGGCTTGAAGAACTACTTTACACCACTGCTGCCGCGCAGCTCTCCTAGCTCGAAACTGAGGGAGGTCATCTAGGAGCAGAAAGCTGAAATTGGTACTTTGACAGAGAATTTGCAGAGGGCACAGTGGGTGATAAAGTAATTGGAGTAGCGGAACAAACAGCTGGAGGATAAGCACACACTTGTAGAGCTGCGGCGAATCCGTGAAGATCGACAATTGGCCCAGAAGAGACCTGGTGACATGACACCAATTGAGCGAGAGACCGAACTCATGCATGTTAACATTCATCTGGAGAAGTTGTTGGCAAAGGCCAATAGAGACAAAGACATGCTCCATCATATGAAAGGTCATTATTGGGCCCGCATGCACGTTTGCAGAGCAAAAATGAAGATCCTGAAAAGAAGGTTGAGCAGAGCACTGAAACGGCGAAAGAGGCCTGATCCACTCCGGATTTTGGCCGAGGCTTCATTGGCTGAGCATGAGGCATGATGGGGGATCTTCACTCCGAATTTCAGCAAATTTGGAGAAGTTTTTGTCATTTTTGAAAATTTTGGTCTCAAAACACTTTCTGGAGGAAAACTTTGTATTTTTGGATTTTTCATGGTAATTTATGCATGCTTAGAAATGGCCGAAGCATTTCATCAAGTTCTGGATGATCAAAAGGGCCAAAAACACCATGAAAATCACCTTTCTGCCACCTTTTGCACCAGCAGGAAGTACTTTTGGGAGAATGAAGTTTTGGAGGGGCAAATGAGCTCCAAATTGAAAATTTCCACTTGGATTGGATAGAAGACATCCAGGGCTTTCTAACAAGATATCATGAGCTTGATTTTGACTCTGGGAAGTGCTCCAAAAGTAGGTCCAAATGCGCACAGCGCATAGAGATTTGGTGTGCGGCGCATAGAGATTTTTGGTCAATTTTTCATCTTCCAGCTCAGAATTTCGGCCAGTTGGACTAGTTTTGATTGTGGATGTAATTTTTGAGTTATATTGATGTAATTTTGTGGTTTTAATGTAACTTTGACTCACTTTTACCTATTATATATGATTCACTCACAAAAAAGTAAAAATCAAGTGAATGAATCAGTTTCCTTCCTTTTAGAGGCAAGTTGTTTCGCTGCCTAGATTTTAGCTCCTTGTTTAGAATTGGTTGACAATGCTCCTAGAAGGAGGAATTCGACCCCTAGAGGCATGGGAAGGGGTTAGGATGGTCTATATGATGTATTTTCTGAGACACTTTTAGGGTTGGACTCTTGGGAAAATTTTGGCACACTATTGTACATATTTTCTGCATTTTGGCTAAGGAAAGATAAGAGGTTTTGCAGCACCTGTTGGGATTCTTGTGGCTTTCAGTTTTGATGGTGTGTTCTCTCAGTTATTTGTAAGTTATTTAATGTTTAATGTATTTCATTCCCTTATTTTGCTTCTGAAACTAAATGAATGAGTAAATGAGGTAGAATCCATTGATTCCAGTGCTCTGCCTTTAAATTTGTTTAGTTTTATATGTTTTCGCCAGTTTGGAGAGGATCCTTGTTCTACCTTGCCCTCTTCAGCCCCTTGTCATTCTGATCCATCCATACACATAATCAAAAAGCATCAAGACTACTGCCTACCTTGCCCCAACTCGAATTCTGCAAAGATCTGGCCTCATCCCTGAGCCCAAAATTGTTTTTCCCATTTTTCCAACAAAAACCCAAAAAATTTAAAAAAAAATTTCCTATCTATTTACTAGCCTAAAATCAGTATCCATTATAAGTCATCTCAGCCCCTTTGAAGACCTTTTTCCGAGATAGACCCAGAGAGAGTCGTCTCCTGTCCTCGTAGGGCTAGCTACGAGGCTGAGCTTGGTTTGATGTTGCCTTGAGATTTACCTTATTTCAGCCTAAGGTAGTTTCAAGCGCTAATACAGTATACCATTTAGAAATAGAAAATAAATGTCAATACTTTGTTAGTTGATCAACAACTACAAAGATACAATCCTTACCCTGAATTGTAGGTAGACCGGTGATGAATTCCATGGAAATACTCTCCAATTTTCCATTCGGAATAGGGAGTGGCTACAATAATCCTGCATGATGGTTGTTTTCTCCTTTTTTTTTGGAAAACTACGCACTCCCTGATGTGTTGGAGTACATCCTCCTTGAGACCCTTCCATGATAATCTCTCCTGAATAGCCCGATAAGTCTTGGTGAATCCTTGATGCCCTGTGTTGTACCTTAAGAGACAATCCATTAGTTGTGATAAGGATTCAATGCTTAAGCCATTTATATGATTATGTCATGACATATCTGTCTCTGTTTTAATCACCTTTAGGTATTTATAATCAAACCCTTAGATATTAAACACAATGAATGTCTCACAATGCTACCGTTTATTGATGTTGAATGAAATGACCAAAAGAAAATGAAAGGAAGAAGCCCAAACTAATATGTTGTTATACAAAATATATCATCTCAAAATTCTGAAGAATTTATGAAGGAAATAGTTAAAACAAAGGAGTGCTAATTAAGGATTTTAAATCTTTCTTACATAGGTAAAAAGAGACCTGTTGCTCATTACTTTTTTTTATTCAAAGAAAGAAAACACAGAATGTAAACTTAGATACATATCAACATAAAAAGATGCCAGAAACTTGCTTACTCATTCATTAATCATTGAAATTTCTGAGTACAAAATAATAGTCTGAAGGTCCAAAACTCAGAACCTTTCTTTCTCTTGAAACTTAAATTAAATACAGTAAAGAGCAGTTTGGAACTACTGTAACCATTCCTAACTACAAAAACTACTTAGGACTTTGGAGGCTTTCTATTACATGCCTTGAAAATGTCTTATTACAATTACATTATCTTTAGAAAAATAACATAAAAATAAATATCCTAATCTACAGGAATTGTTGATGATGCTGCTGCATTTCCTGGGTCAGCTGATTTGTCCTTCTTTGATGTTGATCCTTTTAGCAAGTCTATTGTCCAAGCTCTGCACTTTTTTCATATTTCTACCTTTGTTCTGGGTGAATGTATCAGATTGTGATACTCCAATCTGAATGCAGTAATTCTATTGTAGGATGGTATTTCTATGAAACGATTCTTTACCAACCACAGTAGCTGAAAATGTCTCTGCAAACATTTAACCATTGTTTCCCCTTTAAGCACCTGATTCTTCTCATGCCTATTATCAACTTTGATTTTTTTCAATATTAGTAAATTATCATAAGGATCCCATGGCAAAATATTTCCTTCAGCTCCCCAACATGATGGCAGACCTACTCTTGTTATTTTTTCAAATAGCTTATTAAACTGGTTTGTTGCTTCTTTAATCTTCATTAGCTTCTTTTCTGCATCCTTTCTGTGGTCATTCCTGAAAATCATCTTATTGATCTCTACTTCATATAAGATCCTATCTTGAATGTCATTCTCTTCCAATTCCTGATCTGATTTAGAATTAATAAAGTCAATGAATCTAGGCTTGCGCAAATATCTCTATTAATTGCCTTCTATTTATCAGTCATGATTGTTTATTCACATTCCATGATGAGACATTTCTCCTTTGCAACTATCATCAAGAAGCTCCAATTTGATTTTATTTCAGAAATGATATCAGTCTAAATGATATCTTTGGCTTGTATCAATGAAATATTTCCTTTCAGTCTTTCTTTGAGATTTTTAATCTCGGCATCAACATTTTGGATATCCATTTTGTATTTGTTAGCTTCATTCTCTATGGTTTGAATAAGCTTTGTTGCAGTATCCAAATTTGTTTGAGCCTTTTTCCGATCTCTTTCAGCCATCTGCAACTAAGTATTTAATTGAGCAATCTGTGCTTATGGATCTTCATTACCTGTAGGAAAAACAAAAGTACAATTATGATTATCAATATGATTTTGTAGTGATATCACAGTTTGCTTTATTTTGGAAATTTCTTCATCTTTTTTCATAAGTTGCTGTAACAACTTTTCTTTCTCCTTCTCTACCTCTGGAACCTCTGCATCCATTGAATGTTCTCCTGTTGGAATTTTTAGCTTTTTCCTCAATGTAGATATTTCTATCTCAGCACTTTGTATAAATTTCTGTACATCATTCTTGTCACTAGGGTCCACTCGAATCTTTACAATGATTTTCTTCAACTCATCATTCTGAACTGTTAAAGCTCGTGAGTTAGCTTTCTCTAACTTTAATTGTTTAATCACCTTTCCCAACATATTTTCTGCCTTCATTTACATTGCATTAGTTTTTGTTAGGTCATTTACAATCAACTGACCTGTTTGCATATGTAAATTCATCTTATCCATCAGAGGAATTCTATTTACATCCATAGACACATTTACAGTGTTGAAATTGTTAGAAGAACCAATTGACATATCTATAGGATGTGACAGGGAAATTCTGAATTGATCTTTCTCAAGATCCATGACAGTCAAAAATCTTGTTTGATCTGCAGCAACTTGAGATTTAGCTTGGGCCTCCATGCTGTCCTTCATCTTCTGATTTATTTCTTCAATTTGTGTAAACATCTGCTTGATCAGAGGTACTTGTTCATGACAGGTTTCATGACTCTTGGGTGAAGTAGGAACATTTTTTTCTTCTCCCAAATGTAAAGAAAAACCAGGTGGATTATATGTAGATTCTTCAGTAAATTTTGTCCTCTTCTCAGCTTCCTGCTCCTCATCATCTAGATCAATCACTGTTGCTTTACTTCTTTTGTTTGTTTTCTCTGATATGATAGGAGTCTTAATGCTTGCACCTGCTAAACTCATCACACCTTTACTTGCTATATTATCCTGATCTAGGCTGGTTTCATGAATGAGAGCCGAATACCCATTCTCAATTCTTCTATTTGAAATTACATTGTGAAGGTCATAAGCCCAATTTTCTCCTAGCAGCATATGCATTTCATCTAGCATTTTAGTAACTTCATCAAATGCATGTCTCATATTGACTATGAAAGGGCCTATAGTTATGGGTAGTTTGTACATATGCCCCTTTTTCATGGGAAAAAAATTTAGCTGATCAACATTTAGGCTTTGTCAAATAAATTTTAAGGAAAATAGCCTCATAGGTACAAACGTTGGAAGTCTATAAGGCTCAACACTTGCTCCATAGAGCCTTATTTCAGAGTAATCCCAAAAAACAAACCAATCTCCAAATTTGCAATTGGTCCCTAAATGCAAGTATTCCTGCACTTTAGGTAAAAAACAGGGACGAGGAACTCCATTCAAGATTTTATATGCAACTGACATGAAATAACTGGCAAAATCAAGCAACCCAGCTTCATTTTTCTCTCTTCTAACTACATCTATCCAGAATACTACTGATTTCTTTTTCTTGTTTACATCCATAATATTCAGACCTAGATGAATGAATTCTTCCACATTTTGATTTAAGAACAAGTAGACAATCAATGAAGGAAATTTAAAAGAACTTGTTAATGAAAGGCTCATTAGCTATGAATTAACTGCTTCCTGCCAATATGATGCAATATCCAGCACCATTCTTGGCTTCATTATCATGGCTAACATCCCAAAGAATGATTTATCCACTCTACTGTCATCATCTTTGCCCAGAATTTTCACAATGGCGCTTAATACAGGTCAAGTCTCTGCATCAAAAATCTCCATAGCAAACTCTTTGTTGTCCGGCTAAAATTGTTTCATGTCAAGCTTCAAAAAGAATATGAACTAATTAAAATCTTCACCTGCAAGATTATCATAATAGGTTGCCAGAAAATTGTCGGAGAACTGAACGGATGACTCTGACTCAGGATTGCAAAGGGCTTGACAGATTAGCTGGGTGGACACTTACAGAACATTCTCTCCCTGACAATTCATAACAAAACACTTCCCAGGGTACATGACGGACACTAACCAATAGATAAATTCAGGGAAAAGGTGGGTATTTGGGATACATGCAGAAAGCACTCCAGACTTGACCAGGGCAGTATAGACAGGGGAGGCTTTTTCATTCAGGATGACCTACTGATAGAAAGGAAGATGAGTTATAGAACACATGGTATCCTGAATATCCATCTCAGTATCCATGAGAGGGATATGACTAGCAGAACCTGATAGGGACGACTGCTTAGCCATGACTGTAAATTACCACAAAGAAAAACTCATAGGGTGGTCAAATTTACGAGGGTGATGAAAAACTGAAACAGGACGCAGCACAACTAATCACAAATGATTTGAAAAACAATGAAAAATTTGTTCAAATAGGTGGCACGGCCTTTAAATTTAATGATGACATGACACACCAACGAGCCGTTGATTTCACCCGACGTGGAGGAAAATTGTGAACAACTCAGCGCCTTTCGTCACTGTGGGAGGTCTGAAGGTACGAAGGAAAATTTTGGCTAGTGCCCCTGCAATCAATCTCCATGATTCATCTTTGTTGTCCTTGCAGTAAACCCAGTCAACTGCAGAGCCACTCACCTTGCTATCTCGTGTGCTAGTTGTGCCCACAGGTTGGGCCTTTTGATAAGAAATTAAGGCATCAACGCTTTACGCCCAACAAACCGATTGATCATTAAACATCAATGCAGAACCCACTTTCATAAAGTTTAAAACGTATAAAATTTAACTCCAATATAGAAAATAGAAATATTTTTTTATGCTAAAGTATAATAATTTTAATACTTTAACATATTTTTCAACAATTTCTATTTTTTGTGTTTTCAAATATTGAAAATAAAAGGATATGCAAATGATCCACAACACCCTGCAAGTGGGGAATCATGTGATGCCTGCAAGATCTTCTCCTTGAGCTTAGAATCTCTAGCCAAGAAGGCCCGATCTTGGTAATAGATGACCTCATCCATCACTTTATACCTCTCATTAGTCACCACTCCATCTAGGATCTCACATGCAAGGTTGTCTTTGGAGTACTCTACTAACAATTGAGCCTTGTAATATGCATTTATGCTCATTAAGGACAATGCATTTGGCCTCCTGGATAGAGCATCTGCCACTGCATTATTCATCCCTTTGGCATATTCTATGTCAAAGTCATATGCTTGGATATTACTCACCCATTTCTGCTGCCTTTCCTGAAGCTGCTTCTGCTCAAGAAAGAATCGGAGACTATTAGTCTTCACTCAGAATTTATTTCCCACCAAATATTGTCGAAACTTGGCTAAAGCATGCGTAATATCCAACATATTTTTATCATATATGGGGTATATCCTCTCATGTGGCAGCAACTTCCGACTCTCAAAAGCTATGGGGTTCCCCCCTTGCATCAATACTGCCCCAATGCCTTCCCCTGAAGCATCACATTCCAACACAAAGGGTTGGGTAAATTCAGGGAGGACCAATACCGGGCAGCTACTCATCACCTCCTTGAGCTTATCAAAATATGTCTATGTTGTGGGTGTCCAACTAAAATCACCCTTCTTATTAAGATTTGTATGTGGTGCTGCTAGTTGAGAGAACCCTTTTACAAACTTCCAGTAATAGGTACATATGCCTACAAACCCCCGAAGTTTTGTGACATTATTTGGTTCAGGCCAATCTCTAATAGCACAGATCCTTTCTTCATGGACTCTTACCCCATCCACTCCAATGATGTGGCCCAAGTAAAGAATCTTTGTGAGCCCAAACTCACATTTGGAGAGCTTATCATAGAATTGTTGCTCCTTAAGAATGCGTAATACCGCCTCAATATGCTGTAAATGCTCCTGCCATGTGTGGCTATAAATAAGAATGTCATCAAAGAAGACTAATACAAACTTACTCAATTGACCAAGAAAGAAATGGTTCATGCAATATTGGAATGTTGTCAGAGCATTGGTTAGCTCAGAAGGCATTACCAAAAACTCAAAATGCCCATAGTGACATCAAAATGTTGTCTTGGGGACATCTTGATCCCTCACCCTAATTTGATGATATCCCAATCTCAAATCAATATTAGAGAAATAATTGGACCCTCTTAGTTCATACATCAATCCATCGATCCTAGGAATGGGATATTTGTTCTTCATGGTATTTTTGTTCAATGATCTATAATCAATCCACATTCTCAATGTGCCATCTTTCTTCTTCACAAAGACCACTGAAGAGGCAAAAGGACTAGTGCTAGGCCAGATATGTCCTAAGGCCAAAAGTTCTTGAATGGCCTTATCAATCTCATCTCTATAGGCTTTGGGGTGCCTATAGGGTGTGGTGATCACTGCTTGTATCCCTTGCTCCAACTAAATAGTATGCTCAAGACCTCAGTCAGGAGGTCTCCCAGGTGGAATATCTCCAAATACTTTAGAATATCGGTCCAAAATGGATTGTACATCTGGATGTACTAATGAATCCTTGCTCCCAACTTATGAAAAATGTAGTTATACTGCCCATTGTAGGTCCCCTCTACACAAAGTTTCTTCAATTCTGTGGGATGATACAATCTGAGGTGGATAGGTGTTTATGCCTTTGATTTTTTAATGTTTACCATTTTTCTTTTTTTGTCCATTCCATCTCTAAGGTTTCCCAATCAGTGGTAACATTCCCTAAGGTGATTAACCCTTAGTCACCCAATATAACATTGGTGTCTGGAATATCAACCACAAAGAAGTGGTCATTCAATGTGTAGGTTCCCATAGTGATGGTTAATGCTGGAACATATTTGGCACACTGCATGGTTCTAGCTCTTGGAACCAAAACTGAGAACCCCTCAAAGTCCTCTATGTGAATGCCCCTCCTTTGTACCATCTTTGTATCAATAAAGTTATGAGTAGCTCCACTCTCTACCAAAATTGATACTCTTTGTCCCATAATAGTGCCCCTAACTCTCAAGGATAGATACTTGGGAACTCCTCTCAACGCTGCAAGGGTCCCTCCCATTGGAGCAAAGGCTTTTACTACATCTTCTGTGGGAGGTGGAGTTTCTTGTTCTGCTACAACGTTGATATTCTCCTCGTCATCAGAAAATATCTCAATGTAATGTTCTTTCCCTACAACACAGTGGTGGTTTGGTACCTATGGCTCCTGACAGGTGAATTTTTTTTTTTTCTTCCTTAGATACTTCCGACCATTGTCAAGAGATGTCCTCCCCTATTTCTCCTTTGGGCATAAGGAAATATTTTGCTGAAAGGGTGATTTGGCCTTGGGAAAGGCATGTTGAAAATCCATAGCCTTCTCCATAGCCTCTTGGAGTGTAGTTGGTTTAGTGGATTTCACCAACCCATGCAATGGTTTAGCCATCCCATCAACAAACATGCATATTCTCCAACTCATAGTGAGGTCAGATACCATGACTGAAAGCTTCAAAAACTCAGATATATAGGTTTCTAGATCTCCCAATTACTTGAGCTTGGTTAGCTTAACAAAGTGATCCTCCAGATCCTTGGGGTTAAATCTCTCTACCAACCTCCTGGTGAAATATGAATATGAAGTGATATTAGCATGCCCAAGTGTAGATAACCCATGGAACCACCATTCATGAGCCTCACCTTCTAGGTGCAACATTCTATTTTGATAGCCTCCATTTCAGAAACTCTGTTTAGTTTGAAATAACTGTTTGACTTCTCTACCCAAGCCTTGGCTGTGCACTTGGGTGATCCATCATAAGAGGGAAAAAATAACCCGCCCAAACTTCGTTTTAGATCTGAATTCTGCATATACCATCCCTTTTTATGGTGATTTAAAGATCTCCTAACATCCTTGATCCGACAGAACTCCTGAAAGCTCAAATTTTCTTTCAATCCTCGGGATTGAGATTCATATTCTATAAAATAATCACCAAGGGTTTATTCCCTCAAGGGCCTTCCTTCATCACCTTCAAAAGATAAGAATGTGGGCATAGTGGAGCATTGTGAAGAAAGTTGTATTGTTGTTTTCTCCCACCACAAATGTGAGGTGGCAGAGCTTTCTCCATGGTGAAACCCTCTAGGGGATTCCTTATGTCTCATCTCTTTGATTTTTTTGGCAATGTCCTACACAGTCTAAAGAAGGAGCTTTGGGATCTCCCTCTCCTCCATGGTTGTAGATGTATTTTCCCCACAAGTTGAGCCAAGATCAGAGCTTTGATACCACTATAGTATTCCTTTTTAGGAAAATCAACAATATAAGAACCAAAAATGCAGTTTTAAGAAAATTACACTATAAAAATGAAGAACAACACATGGATCCATTATTTTATGTATTATAGCACCCAAATATACAAGGGGATCAGAAAAAAATCATTCTAGCTTAGATAAACATACCTCCCAAGATCAATATAGCCCGGAAACATCAAAACCCCATGAATAATGCAACACAGAATTTCTAAAGCATGTGAAAACACATTTTATTGAGGGTTTCTGCTATAGAAATAGAGAAATAAATAGATGTTATCATATATTACTCAAAGAACTGAGAAAAAGGGGATCTAGCCTCTTTTACACAATCTCAAGATATTCCGACAAGGGTTTCTGAGAAGGACACAAGATACCAAAAGCATAAACTCTAGATCTAGGGCTGAATCACGCTGTCTGACTGGCTCTCTCTATATATATGGCTGAATAGACAAATAAATGGCTGAAAATTCCTCCTACTAGATTTCCGGGTGAAAGTATGATCCTTTCACTAGGAAACTAGCTCACCAACAAGGCTTTTGACCCTTCCACTGCAACACCATGAAAAATAATGCAGTTTCTCAAGAGTACTGCATTGTGGTTGAAGATGACTGCTTTTCCCAATTTCGGATAGTGGAAACATAGCCTATAATACTCCTCTCAAATTTCTTCGACAAGTCGTCCAAGGAAGAGTGGAGAATTACCGCATGAGAATACCCTTATACTAAACAATATAGCAAACCCAGCTAAATAGCTCAAGCATGCAATATGTCATAAGACTCGAACATAGAAAATATTTTGAATTCCTTTCATGGCTGCCATCCCTTCCCTTATATTCTTGGTGAGCCTCCTCACCCTTGGCCCCACTCATTTATGAGGTTGCTTCCTTGCAAAGAATCCTCCTCCAAAACTGCGATGTTCCCACTAGCTCCACTCTCTCCTTTGGCAGCACAGTTGATTTGGTCAACCTTGACCTAGTCCACATCCATTGCTCCCGTTCACACCCAAGGTGACTTTATTTTGTGTATCTAACTGATCCACGTTCACACTAGAAGTGTTTTATTCCAACTAAAGAGATTTAAGGGTCTCCTTACCCCATTTATTATTCTAGACTGAAAATAGAGCAACATATAATATTCCAATTAGCAATAAGCTAGTTGGGAATATTAGACCATGTTATATTTGATTTATCTTTGTAATATTGAATTTTTGTTCACTTGGTATTGTAATTTTTGTATCTCATACTGCAATTATTCCTCTTCATGCATCATAGTATAGATTTTTGAGGGTTTAATGGGTGTGGAATTATTTTTGAGAGGAAATATATAAGTCAATACTGATATCTATGCATCGATATGCCCTTGGGATCACTTCAAATTGATGTTTTAAACAAATTTTATGCAAACTTGTTTATAAAACACACACCTTTTTGTTGCTTTTGAGGAGCTTGATATTGAAACTAAATTATCTCTATTATTTCAGATCTTCAATATTTGAAATTCAATGCTATCGTAGCCCTAAGAATTGTCTTTCGAATGCCGCAGTTTTGACCTGATTTCAATTTTTCAAGAAAAAGTTATATCCAATATCCCACAATGACCTATTTATGGATTTGTTTAGTAGAGTGAACTTGTATCGTGTGCCACGTGTGATTGCTTCCTCCATCATATCTCAAATCGATACATAGGAAACTGTAGTTTGTGTAATTGTGAATTTTTTTATATAATTCCAATCCAATTCTCAGAGAGAGATTTATGATGATTTTCCCACGGTCACCCCTTTGAGATGAAATTTAGGAGCCTGAAAAAAACCCTAACTTCCACAGATAATATCTCCAAAAATATTGTGAAACAAGATCTGAAATTTTTACACAACGTTCCTCCAGATTTTGGCTTCTCTCCATAAACATTTCAGCTTCTAAACCATCATAGAAAACAATTTATAGTGAAAATGGAATGATGAACTGTTTAGGTGAAATTCAGAACCTTGAAAAAACCCTAACTCCCACAGATCATATCTCTGAAAATATTGCGAACTAAGATCTGAAAGTTTTACATGACATTCCTTAGGATTTTCGCTTCACTCTGTAAATATTTTAGCTTAGGAACGTTCGTAGATTTTTTTTTTTTAGCAAAAATTCCACGATGACCTTTTTGGAGTAGCAAAACCCTAGAATCCAAAGCTCTATACCAAATTTTATGAAACGAGCTCCAAAAATAGAAGAAAAGAGAGATCAACGCCATAGAAATAAGCCACTTTGAGGGGGATACCTCCTTTACATTACATAAATGAAAAATTCTTGGATGATAAAAATGAAAAAACCTCCTTTCTATATATAGGAGTCCATGGGGCTAGAATATAATCCTAGCCAACCTAGCAATAATAATGTAAGGGCACAATAATTACAATATGAGGGTTATAGGGGTACAACATTAACAATAAAGGGGCTACACTACCAAAAATAAGTGGGTACACTAGTATTATAGGGACCTAACAATAGGTGACTGTTGAGAGGTATAGAGTGATGGATGAAATCATCTATTACCGAGACCAAATATTCTTGACTAGAGATTCTAAGCTCAAGGAAAAAAATTTGCATGTCACACATGATTCACCACTCTCAGGCCACCAAGGTTTCACAAATACATATCGGGCCATTGTGGATAGATTCTCATGGAAGGGTCTCAAGGAGGATGTGCTACAACACATAAAGGAGTGCATAGTTTTCCAGCAGAATAGAGAGAGCAACCATCCTAGAGGGTTGTTACAACCACTTCCTATCCCGGAAGGGAAATGGGAGAGAACTTATATGGATTTCATTACCGGTTTTCCAGCAGTACAAGGCAAGCATTATATCTTTGTGGTCATTGATTGACTAACAAAGTATTCACATTTATTTACGGTACACTACTTCAGAAGTGGCCAAGTTCTTCTTTAGAGATGTTTTAAGGCTTCATGGTCTTCCTAAGACCATAGTCAGTGATAGAGATAGCCGTTGTATTGGTGGCTTTTGGCAGGATATTTTCCATTTGGTGGGTATCGACTTGACACCAAGTACCAGTTATCACCCCCAAATAGATGGGAAAACATAGATAGTAGACAAGTGGCTAGAAGGTTACTTGCGAAACTATGTTTCGAGGCAGTAGAGAGCATGGTTGCTCTGGCTCCACTTGGGAGAATATTGCTACAATACAACATTTAATATGTCAATCGACATGTCTCCATTTCGGGCTCTATATGGTTATTATTATTTATCATTTTTCGATGTGATATTTGGAGCCATAAAGCCTCCTAGAGCCAAAGAGTGGATCTAAGAGAGTCAGGATATACTCCATTCTCTTAAGGACAACATTGCTATAGCCCAAAATCAACGGAAGTTGTATGCAAATCATGGTCAGGTAGAGAGATAGTTTGAGGTGGATGAATTTTTCTATCTTCTTCTTCAGCCTTACAAGAAATATACGCTTAAGGAGAAGGGGGTTGAGAAGCTTAAGCCCTGATGGGCCATATAGGGTGATCCGTCATGCCGGGGAAGTAGCATATGAGTTGGAGATCCCCATTGGGAGTAAGATCCAAAACATTTTCATGTCTCATGCCTCAGGAAGTCCATTGGACAACATGTAGTTGTTATTATGGATCTCCCACATATTTATGATGAGGACCATCTACTTCTACAACTGGAAGTTATCTTGGATACTCGAGAGAGGAAGCTAAGGAACAGAGTGATCAAAGAATATCGTGGTTCGATGGAGGAATCTACGGGATGAGGATTATACTTGGGAAAAAGAGAATATTTTGCAACATCCATCCTTGCAGTTGGTTGAGGATAAGCAAAATTTGATAGGGGAGGATTGTAATATTCCTAATTAGCTTTTAGCTAGTTAGAATATTAAATTTGGTTTTGTCAATAAGATAGATGAATAAGATGGTAGAGGGACAGATAAATCTCTTTAGTAGGAATAAAACCACTTCTAATGTGAATGTGGATTATTTCATCAAGATAGGAGAAATTTGAATAAACCACTCCTTGGTGTGAATGTGGGTCAATGCATGTGGATGGGGTCAATTTGACCAAATCAACAACGTGGTCATGGAGGTAGTGGAGACGGTAGATGACAACGCAGACATAATGGGAGGGAGTCTCCATGAGAGTAGCATTATTACTGAGTGGGTTCAAGGGGGTGGAGGCTCACAAAGCATATAAGGAAGGGAATGGTAGCCATAGAAAGCATTCTGAATATTGTTTACATATTGTCTTTTATGACTTTCTACATGCTTCAACTATTTACGGAGTTTGATGTGCTGTTTAGAACAAGGGTGTTTTCGAGTGGAAATAACACCCTCAGTGGAGGTTATTTGAGCTACATTCCATCATACGACATCAGGCCAATATTTAACCACCTTCTGTAGTGCAATATTCTTTAGGAATTGCAAAATCCAGGAGGGAATATTTAGTGGAGGGTTAATAACCCAAGTTTTTGATCTTATCATCCAGTGAGGGGAGAATTCCTTCATCTAGAATGTCAGTAGGGAGGATTGTGAGCTATTTTCTCATCAGATCAACCACCTCCCAGTAGTCTCCCAGCTACAGTGGGTAATTCAGCCCTAGGGCTGCATTTTTCATCATTGTCATTTCCGGCAACCCTTTTTGGGTTATCTTGGAATGTTGATAGAAAGCCCAGATCTCTGATCCTGACATTTTCTGAGAACCCAATCAACATATCTACGCATTCCTCGTTTTTAGCATTAGTTATTTCCAGCAATATTGTGGAGTCATAGCCTCCCGTCAGTTGATACAACAGTAGTATCTTATGTCTTGATGTTTAGGGCCATTTCAGAATTATTTTTCCTAACTTGAGTGTCCCTTCGTCAATCTCTTGCAATTCATTTATGCTATTTCATATAATAAAATGGCTCAGTGATCTGCTCATGTATTTGATGTGTTGATGTTTACTCCATCTTCCAATTTTATGTTCAATATTATTGTTTCTTATTTTTTGGAATATTACATTTATTAATAAATATTCATTTACATAATGGCACCATTTTTCATCACTTGTATTCCATTCTATCAAATCTAACTCAATCAAACAATATTAATAAATTGGAGGGATATTACATTTTCCTCCCGACGTTCATTGTCCAATTCCATTTTCCTCAATAGTGTTGGATAACTCCTTTTTTTTTCCATCGTCTTATTCTCATGTATCCTCTTTGAAAGAAAATTCTCCCATTGAACTTTATCTTGAGTAGATTCTAGAGCCAGATCCTTTTCCAGTCGGAGATACATAGAATTATACTAGGAAGTATCCTTCAAATTTACCTATAACATGTCCTAATCAATTATATGAAAGATATCATGCATTTCTTTCTTTTGTAATAACATATGAAAACGATTTACAAGGCAATATTAATTGGTATAATATGGTTCCCATGCTATTGATTTTGTGCGATATTAATGTTTTGTTATATTCCTGATATTGTTTAAAACCTTCAACTTTTCTTAAAGCTAAAAAAAATAATCCCTATCTTTCACACTTCCACTCAACCTTTTATTTTCAACCAATGTGAGGAATAAATTCTGGAGCAGTCATAATCTTGCTGTTATGTCATGCTCCTCTTTTAATACATTTGTATATATTCTAAAAATGTGCTTCCTGATATTTTTTTCACGTGCACTCAACTTATTATCCACCTGCATCCCTCAATGTCAATACCCTTAATATATTACCACCCTAGATCCAGTGATCATGTCTATGGACTTCAATATACAGATTTGTATATTTCTTTTCACATTATTCACAAAAAGATAACAATTATTAAGGGACAATATATAACATGCTAAATATGGAAGATTATTGTATCAATTGTCCATATACTACTTTGGCCCATTTTATGGCTACAGCGTTATGATTGATACCAGCTTCAAGTGAACTTAGCTATATCTACCCTCAACTATTTTTAGTAGCAGAAATGAATTTCTTCCTTTTCAAGTAAATTTATATGTGTGTTTACCTTCACTTTATAGAGTTCATATGTACTTTTCATACTATTCATATGCATTCCAAAAATTTTATTATCATTAATATAGTGTCATGAAAATTCCATAAAGTTTTTTTTTTTTTACCAGTTATTTAAAACTACATTTAATGACATAGGCATGATTTATTGTGGAATGTAATATAGGAATTTTCCACTTTTACTTCATATTTCTTACATAAAAAGGTTAATAATTACTATACCATTTCTAGCATTCTCCTTTATGATGTGATTTCGTTACTTGGCATCAAATCTTCATCAATCATGCATATTTCAGTGTAAGATAACCCTCTACTTAACAATTTTGTTTTGTTTATTTAAATTGTTAGTGTCAGTCTAGTCACACTGCCATCAGTAATCAAAACTGCTCTTTTGCATTTGCATATTAGGTGTCTCATACCGAATAAATTTCACCATTCCGCTAGGTCATGGATTCATTGATGGTAGTTGTTTTTTATCAGTTTTCCCTCATGAGGTACTTGCTGATTTTCCTTCCTATGGTCTTCAGTCATTAGTCACTTTCATTCTCAAAATCATGTCAGTAGGTCATAAGATTGGTCCCATTAGTCTCTAAGGTCTCACCATGGTCAAATTAATGATTCAAGTGTCAAATAAAAATCAGCAAGGTCATCAGGAAGTCAATAAATACAAAGTCACAGCACCAGGAAGATCAAAGATATCATTTATTCAGTTTGATGCAAGTTTCACCTCAAAACCATGTTTTGAGGTGAAAGCATAATACTTTGCCCTTTAGTCATAATTCGGAAGCTGTAATATCCGAAAGATCATCACTCTGCACTCAGAAAAGTTTTCCACAGCATATTTAGAGCCAAATCATTTTCAAAGTAGATCCATCAGAAAGAGCCCGGAAAGAGCTTTCCAACGGTATACTACACTCTCAAAACTGACTTCTGGATTAAAATTTATGCTTAAGTGAAGTAAAATTCCCTAAACCTCCCCTATTGCCCATTTTCCCTTTTAAATTTATGTTTAAAATTTTAATATTTCCTTTTAAAAACCCCTTTTCCACCTTTTCGATTACAAAATCACATGTGATTTAATTATAAAACCACTTCCCCTCCATGCTTTAGGAATTTATAATAAAGAACTTCATATTACAAAGTCCCGTTGTTAATAACCACTTCCCCTTTTCCATACCCCGTAGAACTTTATAATAAACAAATAAAATTTCTATATTATATAAACACCACCACTTTTAAATCGCAATCGCAAAACGTTTTCAATCGCAACATTTATATGAAGTGTTCCGATCGGTTCATCACAAATATTTGCGATGCGATCGATCGCACAAAACTCTGATCATCGCAATCGCAACTTAACTCCGATCCACCCAATCACACCATCGCTCAGATTGACCCGATCGCAACTCCTCTCCCGATCCCTCCGATTGCACTTTCCCTTTGATCTCACTTTCCCTCCAATCGCTTTTCCCTTCTGATTGATCGCATCGCAAGTTTTGTGATTGCGATTACTCCCCGCTCCTGATCTTTGATTGCGATTGACCTGTGGGGCCCACCATAGTATATCCGCCCATTTGTATTACCAAAAGGCCTTCTCCTTTGTTAAACCCAAAATTTAGTTTTAAGTTATTACAAAGGGTTCTCCCCAATCGCATTGCTAATTATGTTATTGTATGCTATATCCCCTCCCACTCCATTCCGATTGCGATTACTGTTTGTTATATTATATCCCTCCCCTGCCCGATTCTGATTGTAATTTATGTAAGTCCCACCTCCTTTCCCTTCCTCTTTCCCCTTTAAAAAACTGGTTTCCCTTCACAAAAGCATGTCATTTCAGTCTGTCTCCTTTCAACGGAAGTTTAGTAAAAAGTAAGAGAATAAAGGAAAGAAAAGAATAGTCAAAGGTCGAGAGCTTAAAATAAAATGAAGATATCTAAAACAGTAGAAAAATAGGATTGGATTGCCTATTTTTTCTTCAATTACGATTCAAAGAGATCTGCGTTACAATGTTTCGCCTTCTCACTAACCGGATGTAATGCAACTCTCCCTTTACTGAGAGATTGTTGGCTCTTGGTCTTCCATCCTCAGTTATGATTTCTCCTCTTCCCATCGATTTTTATTCCCACAAAATTGGTCTATTTATTGTAAATGCTAATCATTTGTAAAGGGGCTGACAGTCTGAGGTCTAAAAACTCAGAAGTAGGGGAATAGTGTGGCAGTGAGCTCTGCGCTCCATTTTATAGTTTTGGCAAGGAATTAATAAAGTGATGCAGCTCTGATTTGTGGGATTCATGTGGTGTGAGTTTTAGCATATGTCTCTCCTTTGTGTTTCATATGTACATTGTTATGTTTCACCATTCATTCATAAACATTTCCAGTTGAATGTTTTCAAGTTAGAAAGGTAGAATCCATTTTATATTCTCTGCCTTGGGGAATCATTCATACTCTGTGTGTTTTCTACTGTTTGAAAAGGATTCATTTATTATGCCCTTTTCAGCTTCTCAATAGTCTTTCCACTCCATCTTATTTTAACTTGATTGCTAAATCTCCTGCCTATCTTTCCCCAAGAAATATTCTGTGTCCTTGATTTAATTTCTCAGCTCATGCTGTCCTTTGTCCATACATCCCTGAAAATTCAGTCATTTATTAAAATACCTCTTTCGCATTTATATACCTAGCCTAAAATTAGTTCATTATTGTGTTATCGAATATCTATTCTACGGAGAGAGCCCTCTCCTGTCCTTGTAGGGCTAGCTACAAGGCTGAGCGTGGTTTAGTTGTTACCCTGATTTGCCTTTTTCAGCCTGAGGTTCAGATTGGGTGCTAACATCTCTGGCGACCATACTGGGGAAGACTACAAACTTTTGTATAGAAGATTTATCACCCCAGTATATTGTTCTTGCAAAGTCTTGATGATGATATTTCAGAGTTTTCTAGGCTGATATAAATATTGTACAGTATTAATTTGACCAAACTGGCTTCAATAAGATACACAAGGGCTAATCCTGATCCAAATCCTCCCCCTATGTTTGAAAATCCAAATCTTATCCCAAGAATAGTCAGAAGACAAAAGGGATCGCCAAGTCCTGCACCTATTCTTAGGTCCCATACTTGGCCCAATGAGTGGTTTTTTGTAGAAGAGCTTTCTTTCGATGAGAGTTTTGAGCTTTCTTTGTTCAGAAATAAGTCTAAAATTGCACTTTAAGACACGGTTTTAGATCTGGAGTTTCTTGTAGATATTGAAGTTCAGAGAGAAAATTCTTCCATTGATGATTACATTTTGAATTCTCCATAGTCCATCACTACAACTTATATTCCTGAGCCTTCAGGAGCAGCATTTCCCCCTCCTAATTCATCAGCATCCCCTTTAGTCAACTCCCAGTTATCATCTCCTCCAACAACACTTCCCCCAAATCCTGCAAATCCTGTGGTAAATCCACCTAGAATCATGGCTGCCTGGTATGCACCCTTGGTTTTACCTCAGGTTCTTAATGATATGCCTGCTGATTATCAGAGTAAAATTCCTATCTTTGATGCCACTTAGGGCATTACATCCCAGCATCATGTTGATAATATGAATGACTTTTTTGACTTGCATGAAGTACAAGAAGAGAATGTAGCTACCAGGTTGTTTGTTCAAAGCCTCGGAGGTGAAGTTTGAAAGTGGTT
Organism: Pinus albicaulis; assembly: GCA_034641835.2. Lineage (NCBI taxonomy): Eukaryota > Viridiplantae > Streptophyta > Pinopsida > Pinales > Pinaceae > Pinus > Pinus albicaulis. The sequence goes on along the minus strand of CM076571.1, from coordinate 217,442,014 downwards.
TAGAGCTTTACCAGTTGGCTCAATTCGTACTTTATAGGAGTTACACACGTAGTTCTTAGACCGGTGGGAGGTGAAAAAGAACCCACTCCAAATTCTATCTGAATATGAGAATATCAAAAGAAATGTGGGTGAAACTGTGCAAGACTATTGTTTAGGATTCAATGTTGTATACAACGCGATTCCGACTAACCTAAAACCTCCTGTAGATTTAGCCTTGCTGAAGTTTCCATATGGTTTTGATGCCGATATGGCATATCAGCTGTGTGAAAGAGATCCGCCATCACTTAAAGACATGTAGAAGATATCAGTAAGTGTTGAAGCAAATCTGCTGGCTAGAAGAGCTCGAGCCAGAGCTGAAAATAAAGTCATAGTGAAAGAGGAAGCCTCCCCTTCGGACAAAAAAATGGACACGCTAATTCGTACAATGGAAAGGATGGTGGATCGATTAACGATTTCGGACAGACCAGAACCCCAAATAAGAAATCCAAATTTTAGAGGACAGCAACAACTGCAATTCAGAATTAGACAGAGAGAACAAAGGGCGCAGAACGAAATGGCACCACAGCAGCAGAACTACGTGCAAGGGGCTGACTCAGATGACGATGGTCCCCTGTTCAAAACCAATAATTTGTTCACAACTGATGATGCACCCATTTTCCTCACAAAAGACGAAGAATACACAGTGGCGACTCCAGACATTCGAGGGGACGAAGATTTCATTTTGGCCAATGAAGTAGTGTTAGAAGAAGAATATGATGACTACCAGAGAGGGTATATGAATGCTCTATCAGCCCAGCAAAGGTAGGATTCTCTGAGGAACAGAAACATCACAATCAACCCCATTCAAAAGGGAAAAGAACTCCAAATGAAGGACAAGGCACAGAAGAAAGGAAAAGAGCCGGTCAATCCTTCATCTAGAAAAGCACCTGTAGTTACTAATACAGCAAATGGAAAAATCCAACAGAGCATAGCGAAGGAGAAAATAGAGAAGAAAGACCCTCCTATTAAAGAGGTAGAAAAAGCTCCCTCCTTTAATTTAGAAAGTGAAATTTCCAAGTTGAAAGTGTTTGTGCCCTTGACCGAGTTGGTGAAGAATAGTGTATATAAAAGTCAGGTGTCTAAAGTCTTGCAAATAGACCCTCTTTCTGATATGGTTAATGTGGAAGATGACTACCATAAACTTATTTTTGGTCCAGCCACAGAAGAATCTGAAGAAAATGAGGTACCTCCCTTTTACCTAGGTCTTAGGTTGCATGCATTTGTCTTGCATAACGTCATGTTCGACTCCGGGGCCTCACATAATTTGATGCCCAAAGCTGTCATGGAGAAGTCAGGCCTTGATGTTACTCAAAAATACCATGATTTGTATTCTTTTGACTCAAGTAGGGTCCATTGTATTGGTCTCATCAAAGATTTAGTAGTGTCTTTAGATCAAATCCCAGCCAAAAATGTCTTGATGGATGTAGTTGTTGCTGATGTCCCACCATGGTTTGGGATGCTTCTATCTGGGTCTTGGGTTGCAAAACTTAAGGGGACCATACAACTTAATTTCTCCTATGCCAAAATCCCTGTATTTGGCCAGTTGAGAAAGTTATATAGAGAAAAGAAAATGAAATATATGATTACTAGCAAAGACAAGCCAGTAAACCATCCCATCAATGCAGTGCACACAGATTTAGAATCTTTTGTTTTATATTCAGATGGTGGTTTAAATGATGAGGATGTTCAGTTGGTACAAGTGGAGGAGATACCCGAGATTTCAAAAATTTTTAGAGAAGTCCTCAAACAGGAAAAGGATAAAGCAGCAAATACTTCCAAGCCTCCTACCTGCCAACAACAAAGGGATAATGAATAGCCAGAAATCAGCCAAGGCAAAGAAGAGAAAGAAACAAATTTCCAACATCTTCCAGAAGAGGAAGAAGGCCTGTGGAGTATGGATTTTGATGGAGCTGTTGGTAAGGATGGAGCTGGCATTGGAATATGGATTATGAGTCCTGTTTTTTAACCTAAGAAGGTTCTGAGTAATGTTAGAGTTTGTGCCTATGAGTTAGCTTTCGATTTCTCTAACAATGAAGCAGAATATGAATCTCTGATTGCAAGCCTCAAAATCATGAAGAGGTTGAAGGCGAAAAGGATTTCTGTGTATGGTGACTCTTATTTAATAATCAAGCAGGTGAAGGGAGAATACCAAGCTAAACATCCACAACTGAGGGCATATAGAAATGCAGTTCTGCACATTTTGAAGACATTCCCAGAGTACACTTTGACAGGAGTGCCCAGGATGTAGAATCTTATCGCTGATTCTCTTGCCACTACTGCAAGTAACCTGAAGATTCCAATGAACTCCAGCAATAAGTTTGAGATCCATGTCAAACATAGGCCTATTGTTCCAGACAATTTAAGGTATTGGCAAGTATTTTGGGATGATAATTAGATCAATGCATTTTTACAGGGTGATGGAAAATTCAAAGACACTCTCATTGAAGGTGAGTATGAGGTTGATGATCAAGAATTAGAAACAAACCAAGTAGACATATTGCAGCTAAAGGATAATGTAATTCCTAGAGGTCTCATACCTCTAGAGGAGTTGTTTGATCAGGACGATGTTGCAAACAAGCCAAGCTTGGTGCCCATAGAGAAAGGAGTTGAAGATGTGAATCTTGGAACACCCGATCAGCCCAAGTTTGTGAAATTGTCAAAGGCATTGTCCCCTGAACCGAAGGAGAAGTATGTGAAGTTGCTTTCTGAATTTTCCGATGTATTTGCATGGGATTATTCGGATTTGAAGGTGTATGATAAGAAAATAATCCAACATATTATTCCTATCAAGCCAGATCAAAAGCCATTTAGACAGAAGCTGAGAAGAATCAATCCGAAGCTGCTGCCATCCATCGAAAAAGAGATGAACAGATTATACAAAGTTGGTATCATATTCCCCATTATATTTTCTGACTGGATCTCAAATTTGTTCCCGGTATGTAAGAATACTGGAGAAATAAGGTTGTGTATAGATTTTCGGAACTTGAATAAGGCCTCCTTAAAGGATAATTATCCACTTCCGAAAATGGTCCATATTCTGCAGAGAGTAGTTGGAGCATCCAGGATGTCACTACTTGATGAATACTCAGGCTACAACTAGATCTTGGTGCATGAGAAGGACCAAGATAAAAATGCCTTCACAACACCCTGGGGAACCTTCCAGTACACCAAAATGCCTTTGGGACTGAAGAATGCAGGAGCTACTTTCCAGCGTGCAATGGACATCGCTTTTTCAAATGAAAAAGATGTTTTTTCTGGTTACTTATTTGGATGATTTGACAGTGTTTTCAGGATTAGATGACAAGAATTTGCACCATTTGAGAGTGGTTTTCTAGCGATGCAGAAAGTTTGGGATTTCTCTCAATCCCAAGAAGTTTCTCTTCGCCATGGACGAAGGAAAGTTGCTGGGGCATATCATCTTTAAATATGGTATTCACATCGATCCAGCTAGAGTGGAGGAAATTCAGCTCATAGACCTGCCACGAAACAAGAAGGAGATTCAGGCTTTTAATGGTAAGATGAACTTCTTACGTCGATTTATACCCAATATGGCTGAACATTTGAGGGAAATGACTAATATTTTGAAGAAAGACAACACTGTTAAATGGAGTGAGGAGGCAATCAAATCATTCAATTTGGTAAATTTTGCTTTGTCCAATGCCCCAATTTTGATCAGTCCCGACTACACTCAAGACTTTATCATATTTTCGTTTGCATCTAAGCATACTTTGGCTGTTGTTTTAATGGAAAAGAGAGATGAGATAGAAAATCCAATTTCCTTCTTCAGTAGGAATATTAGAGACGCTGCTTTGAAATATAATATTATTGAAAAACACGCATTGGCTCTCATCAAGGCATTGAAATATTTCAGGGTTTACATTCTACATTCACATACTATAGCATATGTCCCTAACGCCGCGGTGAAGGATGTGTTGATGCAAACTGATCTAGAGGATCGAAGAGGTAAATGGATAGCAGCTATGTTAGAGTACGATTTGGAGATCAAGCCCACGAAGTTGATCAAAGACCAATGCTTGGTGAAATTGATGGCCCAATCAAATCTGCGCGCCTTAGATATAAACCTTATAACAACACTGGTAGAAGAGGAAGATAAAGGTTTGTTGGTTCCAATTGTAGATAGTTTTCTACAGTCCCCGTGGTATTCAGATATCGTCTATGTCCTTCAGCATTTGTCACCTCCTACGGGCATGTCTAAGAGTAAAGGTAGATCCCTAAAGCTAAAATCTGCAAAATACTGCATTTTAGACAACGCTCTGTATTGGAAAGATCCAGGAGGCATTCTGCTGAATTGTTTGGTTGAAGAAGAAGCGCAGAAGGTAAGGCACGAGTTTCATAAAGGCGACTGTGGTGGTCACTTATTTTGGAAGACTACAGCTAACAAGGTATTGAGAGAAGGATATTATTGGCCCACATTATTCTCTGATTTCTATAAGACAGTGATGAAATGTCATGAATGCCAAATATTCCAAGGGAAGAAGAAATTGCTTCCACTCCCTTTGGAACTAGTTTCAGTGAATGCACCCTTTCAACATTGGGGGCTCGATTTCATAGGAGAAATTCATCCCACGTCCTCAACACAACACCGATGGATATTGACAGGGATAGATTACTTTACGAAATGGATCGAGGGCGTCCCAGCTAGGCAAGCAATAGACATGGTAATCATTCAATTCCTGGAATCGAATATTTTATCTCGTTTTGGCTGCCCATGCAAAATTGTAACAGAAAACACAACATCGTTCAGATCAAAGAAAATGATCGATTTTTGTGACAAATACAACATCATGCTGGGCCATTCAACAACGTATTATTCACAAGGCAACGGCCTGGCTGAGTCATCTAACAAATCATTGGTAAATATAATCAATAAAATTTTGGAGGCAAACAAAAGAAACTAGCACCAAAAGCTCATCAACGCACTCTGGGAAGACAGAGTTAGCAGTAAAAGATCAATATCTATGTCCTCGTTTGAGCTGGTCTATGGTACCACTGTTGTATTTCCTACATCCCTTACAGTCCCAATTGTGAGATTATTGCAAGAAGTTGGCAGTGAGGACGATGACAATCAGTGAAGAATCAATCAAATGAACCACCTTCAATAAACAAGAGAGGAAGTGTCACAAAACGCTATGCAGTTGCAGGAGAAAATTAAAAAGATCTATGACAGGAAGAAAAAAGTAGAAAAGTTTCAGCTAGATGATATAGTGTTGAAATGGGATGCCAGAAATGAATACAAAGGGAAGCATGGTAAGTTTGACAATCTGTGGAAAGGACCATATAGGATTTCAGCATACAGAGGATAGAACGCCTTCTTGCTTTCAGAAATGGATGGCCAAGATTGCCCTGGAGGAGCCGTAAATGGTAGGCTTTTGAAGCACTACCATTATTGAAAACAAAGGATCAGAAATCTATGTCATCACCATTGTATATACCGTGTTATGTTTATCAGAGTTTAGAGTACACCATCATTGAAGTTTGGGGCCCGAGGTGAAGGCTATAAAGCTTGGATGATATGTGTATGGTATGGGCTTATTTCAGTTCTCAGTTTTATTCTTGAAGTCAGTGTCAGTCTGCATTGTGTCAATTTTTTAGTATTTTTGATTCCATGCCCAATGGATAAGGCTACTAGGTCTACGGTGTTCTTGGCACCTCCAAGGAGCTACCATCCCCATTGGAGCCAATGTTAGTGTCAGTCTAGTCACACTGCCATCAGTGATCAAAACTGCCCTTTTGCATTTTCATATTAGGTGTCTCATATCGAATAAATTTCACCATTCCGCTAAGTCATGGATTCATTGATGGTAGTTGTTTTTTATCAGTTTTCCCTCATGAGGTACTTGTTGATTTTCCTTCCTATGGTCTTTAGTCATTAGTCACTTTCATTATCAAAATCATGTCAATAGGTCATAGGATTGGTCCCATTAGTCTCTAAGGTCTCACCATGGTCAAATTAATGAGTCAAGTGTCAAATAAAGATCAACAAGGTCATGAGGAAGTCAATAAATACAAAGTCACAGCACTAGGAAGATCAGAGATATAATTTATTCAGTTTGATGCAAGTTTCACCTCAAAACCATGTTTTGAGGTGAAAGCATAATACTTTTCCCTTCAGTCACAATTCAGAAGCTGTCATCTCCAACAAGATCATCACTCTTCCTTCAGAGAAGTTTTCTATAGCATGTTCAGTGCCAGATCATCTTCAAAGCATATCCATCAAGAAGAGCCCAAAAAGAGCTTTCCAACGGTATACTACACTCTCAAAACTGACTTCTGGATTGAAATTTATGCTTAAGTGAAGTAAAATTCCCTAAACCTCCCCTATTGCCCATTTTCCCTTTTAACTTTATGTTTAAATTTTTAATATTTCCTTTTAAAAACCCCTTTTCCCCCTTTCCGATTACAAAATCGTATGTGATTTAATTATAAAACCACTTCCCCTTCATGCCTTAGAACTTTATAACAAAGAGATTCATATTACAAAGTCTCGTTGTTAATAACCACTTCCCCTTTTCCATACCCCGTAGAACTTTATAATAAACAAATAAAAGTTCTATATTATATAAACCCCGCCACTTTTAAATCACAATCGCAAAACGTTTTCAATCGAAACATTTATATAAAGTGTTCTGATCGATTCATCGCAAATATTTGCGATGCGATCGATCGCACAAAACTCTGATCATCGCAATCGCAACTTAACTCTGATCTGCCCAATCGCACCATCGCTCCGATCGCACTTTCCCTCCGATCACTTTTCCCTTCTGATTGATCGCATCGCAAGTTCTGCGATTGCGATTACTCCCCGCTCCCAATCTCCGATTGCGATTGACCTGCGAGGCCCACCATCATATATCCGCCCATTTGTATTACCAAAAGGCCTTCTCCTTTGTTAAACCCAAAATTTAGTTTGAAGTTATTACAAATGGTTCTCCCCAATCGCATCGCAAATTATTTTATTGTATGCTATATCCCCTCCCACTCCATTCTAATTGCAATTACTGTTTGTTATATTATATCCCTCCCCCGCCCGATTCCGATTGCGATTTATGTAAGTCCCACTTCCTTTCCCTTCCTCTTTCCCCTTTAAAAAATTGGGTTTCCTTCACAAAAGCATGTAATTTCAGTCTGTCTCCTTTCAACGGCAGTTTAGTAAAAAGTCAGAGAATAAAGGAAAGCAAAGAACAGTTAAAGGCCGAGAGCTTAAAATAAAATGAAGATATCTACAACAGCAGGAAAATAGGATCGGATTGCCTATTTTGTCTTCAGTTATGATTCAAAGAGATCTGCGTTACAATGTTTCACTTTCTCACTGACCAGATGTAACGCAACTCTCCCTTTACTAAGAAATTGTTGGCTCTTGGTCTTCCATCTTCAGTTATGATTTCTCTTCTTCCCATTGATTTGTATTCCCGCAAAATTGGTTTATTTATTGTAAATGCTAGTCATTTGTAAAGGGGCTAACAGTCTGAGGTCTAAAAACTTAGAAGTAGGGGAATAGTGTGGTAGTGAGCTCTACGCTACATTGTATAGTTTTGGAAGGGAATTAATAAAGTGATGCAACTCTGATTTGTGGGATTCATGTTGTGTGAGTTTTAGCATATGTCTCTCCTTTGTGTTTCATATGTACATTGTTATGTTTCACCATTCATTCATAAACATTTCCAGTTGAATGTTTTCAAGTTAAAAAGGTAGAATCCATTTTATATGCTCTGCCTTGGGGAATCATTCATAATCTGTGTGTTTTCTTATGTTTGAAAAGGATTCATTTATTATGCCCTTTTCAGCTTCTCAACAGTCTTTCCACTCCATCTTATTTCAACTTGATTGCTAAATCTCTTGCCTATTGTTAGAGTCAGTCCATGCTAGGCCCTCGTGGGTGATCATTGCATTTTTGCATATTGTTGTGGGTGTCTCGCTTGTTCCACTTCGTTGCATTTCACTAGGATCATGCCATGAACTGACGAGGGGGTCTGTCGTCCTTTGTTTCCTCATGTTTATACCTGCAGCGCTATTTTAAAAATATTTCCTCAAAAATTATTCATAGTCATTGTCATTATGTATGAGGTCATTAAAAATGTCAATAAGTGTCCTAGGTCTTGGTGTCTAGGGTTTTTGAGTCATTTATATACTAGTCATAAAGCCTGCAAGGTGAGGAAAGTCCAGCACTTGTGATTTCTATTTTATTATCATCAGCATTTTAAAAAAAAAAATATTTCTAGTCCAAAACTCTGTTTTGGAACTAGAAATTTGTCATTGTCATTTTGTAATAAATTTGTAATTGTTCCGCCATGAAAACATTGTCAAAAGCAGACCCCTGGTCTTTTCTCTAGCCAAGATAGTCATATCCCTGCAAGAAGACAGTAAAAGCATTAGTATCGACCTCAAAAAAGCCAAAGGAAGTTTGTATTTGAAAAAGCCAAAAGTGAAAATTACAAAAACATTTGTAATATGGGTTTGAAATTAGATTTGAAATAAAATCTGATTGTGGAGATATTTGTGACATGTATAAAAGCCAAACAAGTTTCATTTGAACCAATTTCATAGCTCCCAAATCGTGTTTGCAAAGTGGAGGGCCGATTTCAGAATTTTGAAGTGCGTGGACAGAGTTTTGGGGCTGCGCGACCCACGTTGAGGGAGAGCGACCCACCTGGGCTGCGCGACCCACACAAAGTCAGTTCAGCAGTGTAGGTTTGCAGGTGCGCGACCCACCTGGGCTGCGCGACCCACGCAGAGCCTGCGCGACCCACGCAGACACAGGGTTTTGAAATTTTGTTTGCGCGCCCAGTTTGGCTTGGAATCGACTCAAGCTACCTTCAAACAGGTTTCTCTCCATTGTTTGATGTTTTTCAACGCATTTGTGGCATCATGGGTGGTTTTCAATATTCAAATGAAGGATTTAAAACCCCACAGTCATAGTATTATTGTTTTCAGGGTTTGAAATGAAAATGAATGGTGGAAAGAATGTGTTTGCTATCTTAAGGCAGTGATATGGCCAGCCTTCCATATAACATCAAAATCAATTTGCTCTCATACCCATTATACCACTGCAACCACTGCTATTGTTGCCCATGTTGTAATGAATCACATTGCCCATGTTGTAGTGAGTCACATTGCCCAATGTAAAAATAGGCTCATGTCTTTGTTTCAAATGGCCCATTGAAACCTTTATGATCATTACTCATAGACAAACATATTACTATTAATGCCATGCTCTCCTTTGACCAGATGTGTTCAAACTTTTGAAGGTTGCCTACTCCTATTTTGTCAAAATTTCATTTGCATCCAAAACAGAGATAGAGCCTTTTTCAGTCCATTTAAAGCTGAGATTTTATCCATAATTTGATTCCTTGATAGTGCTTTGATGATGGGAATATTGGTTGAGTGGTAAACATACATCCTAATCTTGCTTTCACTGCATTCATATCAGTGTACACATTGCCAAAAACTTGATCAGAGATATGTCAGAGACAGAGTCAGAATATGAGCCAGGGTCAGGCAGTGATTCGGTGGCTGAAGGTAATGTGCCACGAGGTTCCCGCAGAGAAAATAGGAGTGGTGATCATCGCAGAGAGGAGCCTACTTCTTTGGCTCGGTTGCAGGCATGTCCATTAGCTATGGATTGTTTTCGATTCTTGTCATGTTTCAAATTTTGTGAGATGGTTGTACAAACCCGACCTCATCGTGAATTAGCACGTCTGTTTGTTCTTCATTTACAGGGTGATCGGGTAAACCTTGCTGGGGTTGATTTCATGGTATCACCTTTGACTATTGCTCAAGCCACTGGCATACCGAACATAGGCGAGGAATGGAGCAAGGGTAAGCAGTTAGAGAAATTTCACTATGAGCCATACATTAAAACTGGATATGTGGCTTACTTGAGCAGAGTTTTTCCATTCGGATTCTTGAGAGATGAGTATGCACCACTCATGAGGCTCATCATTCAGTATTTTAGTTGTGAGGGCAGGTATGCTCGTCTTTTCTCATATCATGTTCGTTTGCTGATGCACTTCACTGAGAGTGCATTATGATGAATATTAGTATTTCATACTATAACCATGAAGAGGATGGTTACAGCTGTACGAGAAGAACGAGCCCGGTCACGGCGAAGGAGGGTATATCATTTCGCTTTGATCAAAATCTTGGTGTCACATCGGTTAGCGGGAAACGGGGCATCACTTGGGAGGATTTCATTTCTAGAGACTTTTTCAGAGTGCCACAACAGCCTCCCGAGGCAGTTCATGATGCAGGAGAGCCCTCACACCAGCCGGACATGCTTGAGGTCGAGCATATCATCACTCCTTTGGTTCAGACATATCAGCGAGGCCACGGGGCCTTATTTGCAGCGACACGGCGGGTACTATCTCCACGTGAGATGGAAGGGGTCCTGCTGACTTCATCGACACGGCGAGTATTATCTCCACGTGATGTGGAAAGGGTCTCGCTTTCTTCTCCAGTGCAGGTACAGGTACAAGACAGGAGCAAGAGGCCCATGCATGATGAGGGCCCATCAGGAGGCCGGGACACCGATATGACAGTCATTGATGTTGATACGGGCTCTCCTAGCTCGAAGCTGAGGGAAGTCATCCAGGAGCAAAGGGCCGAGAATGACCAGCTGAAAGACCAATTGCAGAAGGCTCGGTGGGTGATTAACTATTTGGAGCAGCGCAACAAACAGCTCGAGGATGAGCTCACATTTTATGAGGTGCGCCAAATCCGTGAGGACAGATAGTGGAATCGAAAGAGACCCGGTGACATGACACCGACTGACAGAGATACTGTACTCACGCGGGTGAATATACATCTGGAGAAGTTGTTGGCGAAGGCCAATCGAGACAAAGACATGCTTCGCCACATGAAAGGCCATTACTGGGCTCGCATGCATGTTTGCAAAGCGAGAATGAGGATCATGAAGAGGAGGTTGCGCAAGGCACTTCGACGGCGGAAAAGGCCTAATCCACTTCGGATTTTGGCCGAGGCTTCGTTGAATGGGAAAGATACATGATGGAGGACCTCCACTCCCGAGTTTAAGGCAAATTCAGGAGAAAATTTTGTCATTCCAAATTTTGGTCCAAGGAGTTTGCGGCTACGTGGGTCGCGCGCTCATGCGCTGTATTTTTTGAGACACTTGCTGGAGGAGATTTTTACATTTTTGGATTTTTCATGGTTAATTATGCATCCTCTGAAGTCAACATAGCATTTCAACAAAATCTGGATGGTCAAACAGCTCAAAAACACCATGAAAACCACCTTGCTGCCACCTTTTGCACCAGCAGGAAGTACCTCTGGGAGAATGAGGTTTGTAAGGGTCAAATCAACTCCAAATTCAGAAATTCCACTTGGGTTGAAAAGTAGACATCCAGGGCTTTCCAACGAGCTATCATGAGCTCAATTTGGATGTCGGGAGCTACCTCAAAATCAGCCTGGAACATGAGCGACCCACGCAGTTCAGGAGCGACCCACCTAGAGATTTTTTGAGTTTTCAGCTGCCAGCTCAGTATTTCGCCTATTTTGGACCAGTTTTGCCTATGGATAGAATTCTTGGGTTTTTATGATGTAAATTCATGTTTGGCATGTAACTTTGTCTTGTTTTTATCTCTTCTAGAAGATTCACTCTCAAATGAGTAAAAAATCATGTAATGGATCAGTTTCCTCTCTTTTAGAGGCAAGTTGTTAGCTGCCTAGATTGTAGTTCCATGATTAGAATTGGTTGAAACTGATCCCTGAAGAGGGAATTCGACCCCTAGAGGTGGGGAAAGGGGTTAGAGTGATCTATATATTGTAATTTCTGAAGCATTCTACAGGTTGGACTCTTGGGATACTTTTGATACCATTGTACATACTTTTCATATTTTGGCTAAGGAAAGATCAGGGGTTTTGCGGCACTTGTTGGGATCCTTGTGGTGTTCTGTTCTTGATGATGTTTCTCCTTTGTTTACTGTAAGTTTCTTCATGTTTAATGTTGCCATCCTTTCATTATGCTTCTGAACTAAATTGAATGAGTGAAATAAGGTTGAATCCATTGTTTACAGTGCTTAGCCTTTGAATTCGGTTAGTTCTATATGTTTTCAGCTGTTTGGAGAGGATCCAAGTTCTTCTTTGCCCTCTTCAGCTCCTCATCGGTCTAATCTATCCATAAATCCAATTTAAAGCATCAAGATCATCACCTACCTCGCCCCAGCTTGAACTCTGCAAAGGTCTGACCTTATCCCCGGACCCAAAATTTGTTTTCCCATTACTCCAGCGAAAACTCAAAAAACCAAAAACCAAACATACCTATCTCTTTACTAGCCTAAAATCAGTTCTTATTGTAAGTCATCTCGCATCCTATTTCTTATTTTCTCGAGATTGACGGAGAGAGCCCTCTCCTGTCCTCGTAGGGCTAGCTACGAGGCTGAGCGTGGTTTGATGTAGCCTTGAGTTTTACTTCATTTATTTGGTAGATTACAGTGCTAACACCTATACTTTGCCCCATGAAATATTTTGTGTCCTTGATTTAATTTCTCAGCTCATGTTGTCCTTTGTCCATACATCCCTGAAAATTCAGTCATTTATTAAAATACCTCTTTCGCATTTATATACCTAGCCTAAAATCAGTTCATTATTGTGTTATCGAATATCTATTCTATGGAGAGAGCCCTCTCCTGTCCTTGTAGGGCTAGCTACAAGGCTGAGCGTGGTTTAGTTGTTACCATGATTTTCCTCTTTTAGCCTGAGGTTCAGATTGGGTGCTAACATAAATGACCTAATCAGTTCCATTGGAATTATTTTCTTACCCTTTCCATAACGTTCCATACACCGACGAATGTATACAGACAACACCAACATAGATACATAAAGAGTATCTAGATACACTTGATTTTCATTTTATACACACAATATGTTAGTGAAACTGTTTTGATCTATTCCACCCACATTCGATCTCACGTATATAATTCCATTACTAACAAATTTAAATTTAAAGATTTATTTCCATGATTTGTATGTGCCATTCATCAATTCTCATCTTCAGTTCTTTTCCTTTTGATGATATACTCTGTTGATTTTCTCTCTATCTCCCTAGCTTTTCAAGTAATATTATTTCGTTCCACCCTTCCATAACTGTTATAGTAAAAAAATGTTCAAAATTTTCCAAGTTTACATTGATTCAAACTGTTGATTCAAGAAGGTGACTATTAAATGTAACCTTAATTCTTCACATTAATCATCAACCGAGGGCGAGTCCTTTTATTTCAAGAGTGTGAGAAAAATATATGCGAGTGAATTCAGAGGTTAACTACTCTAAATCATTGTAAGAAATTTTATCTAATTCTTGAAGTTCAATAAAACCAACTCAAAGGTAAACTATGAAATACTTCTAATCAATCAAAAGAATAAACTCTTAGTCTAAACCTATGCAAAAATAAAAACTCAATGCTAAAATAAGGGATCTTTTTCAATTGAACAATGTGCTTTAATGAATTGAAAAAAAACCCTAATGAATTGAACAAAAATCCTAATGAATTGAATAGCACCCAATTATTTAACATTTTGGAATGGAATTCTCTATAACTCGACTAATAGCAACATTTAGAATTGAACAACAAACCAAACATTCACACTTATGATGGAAATAATTTAAGAAATAACCGTATGCAGAATTGAAAAATAACTACTTAAGCACAGTGGAATCAATCTAATGAATGTAAAGGTGTCATTCCATAATAAAGGAACATCAATGGTAAATTCAACCTATTGAAAAGGGAATTGCAACACATCACACTTGCAATTTAATGAATTGAATGGTAATACTACAAAGCGCAAAGAATAGCTAAAATGCAAGAATCAGAAATAAAATTATAACACAAGATAGCAAGAGAAATCACAGGGATCAGGCCCGAAGCCTCTAGAAGTATTATGTCAAGAAATACTCAGAATATTCTTAGAATGAAAACACCGACTTTTTCATTAATAAATGGGCAATACATCATCAAGAGTTTGAAGGTTTTGTCCGAATAAGTTTATTATAGAAAAATTATAATACATGAAGAACTCTTTGTCTCCTTCACCTACAACCTTTTATAACTTAAAGGCGAAACAAAACAGAATAAAGAATCCTTAGGATCAGGAGACCTTGAGGCTTCGTAGCCATCAACCGAATGCTTCAAGAATAGGGGTGTTTCTGCATCTTTTGCTGATTTGTAGGGACCGACGTGATTCTACTTACTTTTCTTGGCTGCTGTTGTTTAGTCGTTTTGGTCAGCAGTTGGTTTGTTTCAATTGCCTATCAATAAATACAAAAAAAATTATTTTTCATACTATTAAACACACCTTTTATCAATAATTCATTTTACCCTAGTTTTATATTATTCTCCTTTGATTTGTTTCTAAAATGAAGGAAAAAATATAAAAGTTAATGATAAATTATGCTAAATATAAGGGTAAAATATACCTTTTCCTTGACCCAACATACTTCCCTGCTTACCTTTTTGCATGCCCTCGTGCAAATAGACTATTGAGGTGTAGCTGAGTTAGGGAATAGGCAAGATACACCTCTTCCTTGTAAAGTATAAAACCATTATTTTGTATCAATTTTGAAAATGTTGAGTTTTTATGTCCCTCTGGTAATTCATAATCATGATGGTAGTCTTCAAGAGGGTACCATATAATGGCGCATCTATATCTTCATTCTATCCATGTAGGATCCATGTTCAAAATTAGATTACTATACAGATGAAAATGAGAAGAAGCAACTTTAAAATTCCTATACCCAAATGGCTCTCTATTCTTCAAATTATTGGTATAGGCTTGCCATCTATGTTTGGATGCTAATAAAGCTTCTTCCCGAATATCCTGGAAGTATGCTCTTCTATTCTGCACAATATATTTCTGAACTGGCCCTAGCTTAGCTATCACTCCTTCCTGTTGCATAAAATTCTTATATTGAGTAAACAAATGTAGGGGTTTTGTAGGCAGCCCTCTAACCCATAGATCTAAACCATGTTGCCTTTTCTGAAAGATATTGTAGGCTTTAGCCCATCTAGCCTGATTTTTGGCAAAGGACAAAAAATCTTGTAACTGAATGTCCTCAATGAAGGGGTTGGGGTTACTATCTATATCCTATTCTAAAATTAAATTGTGAAAATACAATTCACAAAGAAGGTGTTGGGTTTGTTCATCCTAATCATTACAACATTGGACAAATTATTCAATGGTTTTAAATGTAGTGGGTTTCCCTGCTCTAACAGATTTCATCTTCAGTAACAAATATATTTCTACTAAAAATAAGGCATAATTGGTGGTCAGTGCCCTACAAGTAAATACATTTGAGTAAAGAGAACAAACAACAATGGTTTGTTTCTTAACCTGTTCCGATTGATCTTGCACCCTTTTTACTTTTGCCCTTTCTTCCCTAAGTTGGGAAAAGGTTTCTTCTTCATTTGATGAGAGGTATTTAAATTGTTTTAGTAATACCTATTGTTCTTGCAAGGACACTACTTCCTTATTATACTGGGACAATTCATGCTAAAGTTGATTTAATTCATTGCAAAGCTTTTGATTGGTATCTCTTTCTACCAAAGGAGTGTAAGCAGGTGTTTCCTTTGTTTGAGTTTCTTTGTCCTCTGTGAGTATAAAATCAGTCTGCACAAAGAATTCAGACGTATCTACCCTTTGAGTGAAAAAATGTTTTTGGGTTCCCATGGTAGCTAATTCCTTCTAAGGCTTGCAGGTCTTGTCTACTCCTTCTAACCATTCCCTTAACCGTTTCACTGTTTTTCTCAATTTTCTGCATTTCCTGCTCATCTTTCTCAATTTAACCTCAGCTGATTTTTATTTCAAAGGGGTTCTGGCAGGAGAAGGAACAACAATGGCGTCAGGTTTAGGAAGGGTTGTGCAAGTACTAGGGTTATCATTAAATGCAACAATGTTTTCTTCAGGCGTCCTAGAGGTTTTTCCAACATTGATGTCCTGACTGGGTGGAGCAATATTTTCTTTAGGTGTCAGAGGAGTTGTCTCAATACTTGTGTCCTATTCTAATAGAACAGTATCCCCTGACTAGTTTCTAGACTCATATATTTTCTCTATCTAGTATTCCCTATTCACCCATTCATAATCAGAGGGAGATAAAACCGTCGAATCTTGAAATTCATCGTTGGAAGGTAGGATTTCAGTATGGCTAGAGCTACCAGTAGAGGAAGACTAGTTTGAATGGTCCCTTTGTTCCTCAGATTGTTCATATGGGTTCCTAATTTCGCAATATGCTCTCATTTTTTCTAATACTTGAGCCATTTCCTCCTCATAGTATTGTAATGATGCATTTTAAGGGCTTGGAGGTGGTGCATAGGATGGCCCTGTCTCATCTGGAAATGCTGAGGTATTTTGATTTAGTTGTGATATTTAAGACCATCTACGTTTTACAGGTTCTGAGGTCGAAACATGGGTTTTCTTCCCTTTAGCTCTCCTGGGTATGACTATTCCAGGAAGTTCAATTTTTTCTATGTCAAGTTTTTCTTCAGGGGAAGGTAAGGTAGTATTTCCAAAACTATCCCATGTTAACTGATGTTTGTTTAACTCATGAATAATAATCAATTTTATCAAGCCATGGTGGTTGACAACTGCTTGAGGTTTTTTAGCTATCCTAATCCGAACAATAGTATTATGCAATATAGAATTCAAGACAAAATGCAAAATTAACTGAAATATTTTGTTTTAGAACAACTATCAGTTTGAGTTGACGAGACTTTAACACATCCTGGTTTCTGTCACATCTGATATAATTTTAACGAAGACTGGAAGTTCTTGCCAAGGATGCTTCGAGGACACAAGGTCAATACATTTTCCTTTTCGTACCAGTTGCTCATCTAGATCTTGATACAATGAAACTACTTCTTGTATGAGGACATGTTTATCAGTCCATTTTTCCCCTTCTTTTGAAATTATGGAGACCTCAGCAATTATTTCTTCTATGATTGGTATAATTCTACCTTTAACTATGGTGTGCCCTTCTTCCAGGTTCTGCAGGAATTCAATTGTTGTCTCTGTATTAAACCCTTGAAGTCTATGTAGATATGGGCTAGAGAATGGTGTGAGATAATTTTTTAGACTTGAAGGATTGTGGGTTCATTGCAAAGATGATTTCTACCAATGGCTACTATGTTTTCGAGACTGGTTACAGCACCCTTCTGCATGCGTTTCATTTGGCTCTGTTAGTTAAAAACAATATAGACACTGCATGCAGATTTTATAAAATATATTATTAGAAATATGACTGCATGACGTTTAATGCAATGATTTTATTGTCCAATCAGCATATCTGAAGGGAGTTGCATGGTTAATTTGCATCCCTGTTTATTATGGATATTTGTACCCCCTCCAATGAGAGAAGGGTGTCCATGGCCTTCAAGAACAAGAAAAGAGGAAAGGTGGTAGAAATCCTGAATGCACACAAATTAGAAGTCAGAAGTTGGTAATCATCACAAATATACATTAGGTGGAAATGACCAAAAAGGGAGAAAAGCGGATTAGAAATTATTATGAAAAGGATTTCCTATTTTGATGGCATAGTATGATGGAAGCATGATAGGTGATATATTATGATTGATGTTGTTCTCACTCAATTCGGCATAGTTAGATAATTCACATAAAATCATAGTTGATTATGTGTATAGATTTTGATAATGATAAAACTTAGTCAAACAACGAATTCGTCTTCAGGAATGGATGAATAGGAAATAGGGGTATAAATATAATTGGATGTTATTAGAAAAGTACTCCAATACCAGAAGCAGAGCCACTGCTGCCAGTAGGCATCCATAGCCTCGATAAGGTTATTGTTTTAACCTAGAAATGAGCCAGAATCCTCTATTTAAAGTAGAGTTTTTTCTTGTTTTGTGGAGAGACCAGTATGATGGTGTGGTGGCCAGATAGTCATAGTGCCATTCACGAGGATTTAAGAGAGTGATCAAGCCAGCTCGTGGTGAGACCTCCTGTACTTCAATCAGTTTTAGCTGTCGATAAGGTCACTACCCTGGTGTGGTGGCCATCGTGGGAATTTCACTTGTTAGATCCTCATGATCATGGTAGGCTGGCTCGTAATGAGACCCCCTATTCTCTCTTCTTTAAAAAATTGCACATAGAGATATATTTTATTTTTATTATAAATGGAGGGAGACTCATTAACTCCTTAAGAGTTAGGGATGGTGTAAGAAGTAAAATTACTGCCAATGCAAATGATGCTCTTATTATTATATCTTCATGCCAAAGAGAAGTAGAACTTGAGAGTTTAAAAAGGTACACCAGCATAAGACTATGGTAATGAATTGTGTGCTAATATGTCTAAACAGGAGATATCCAGCCATTCATTATATAGATAAACCATTTCTAAAGTAGAGATGTCCATCAAAATTTCAAAAGAAATTAATATTAGTAATATCATTGGTTTTCTCTTCTTTAGGTGCAAATTACTTTTCTATAAAATGGTTTTTATGGCAAGAATATATAAAGGAATAGTGGATATTTGAAAGGAAATCATCAAAATACAAAAGACAAAACATTTATATTTTGAAAAGAAAATTTATTGTTTCGAAAACAAAAAATGCAAAAATACACAACCGTTCAATTAGATTGAACGACAACCTGTTCAATCAATTGAACAACAACCGTTCAATGGAATAAACAGAAAAATAATAAAAACACGCTAAAAAAACAACAGTTTTTCAATGGAATTGAACAACATCTATTTAATGGAATTGAACGACATCTATTCAATTCAATTGAACAAAAACTGTTCAATGGATTGAATAGAAAAAATAAAAACACACTAAAAAAAATAGTCGTTCAATTGAATTGAACGAAAGTTGTTCAATCAATTGAACAACAACTGTTCAATGGATTGAATAGCAAAAATAAAAATAAAAATGCGCTAAAAACACAGTCATTGAATTGGATTGAACACTAGTTGTTCAATTCAATTGAACAAGAGTTGTTCAACGGATTGAACAACTAAAAAAAAAAAAAACACAGTCGTTCAATTGGATTGAGCTGTAGCTGTTCAATATATTGAACAACAATTTTTCAATGGATTGAACAGCAAAAAGCAATCAAACACAGAAAAGAAAAAAAGGAAAAAGAATGCAACTGTGAACAATCAAAACAATAAAAAAGAAAGAAAATGGAATTCTTGTATACAATGATGAAAAGAACTGTAAATTACAATTAATTGCAGGAAACATATATACACTATTTACAAGAGGAAGTAACAAATTTCTATGAACTTAAAGCTGTTGGGTCATTATTCCCTATAGCTAAAATTTGGATGGTTGGATCGTCACACACCTATTGGCAGAAAGACTCTTTCGTAAGTGGTTTATGATAGAGGCACACCCGGTATCCATTGACTCGAAAGGTGGAGCCAGATCCATGTATGGTAGTCAAGGTAATGATACTGTTGCTATGCACCTCTTAAATTTTGTATAGCCCAAGCCACATTGTTTGTAACTTACCTAGGAAGTCTTTGAATCTAGAGTCGTAGAGGAGTGCCCAATCTCCTTTCTGGAATGTCTTCATTTTGTTGAGGTTTTCATGCCACATGGCTCGTTGTTGCTGAATAATTGCAGTGAGTTGTAGAGAAAGTATTTTTTCTTCATCTAATTCATTCATCTATTGGAGTCTTCTAACTTGGGCCTGTGTCAAATCCAGCCTCACTTCCTGGGTTTTTCTAAGAGTCTTTATCTCAAACTCAGTGGGGAATATTGGTTCTTCTCTAGATACGAGGTGGTACGGAGAATATCTAGTGGTGTTTCCACAAGTTGTGCGATAAGCCCACAAGGCCTCTGGCAGTCTGGTAGCCCAATCCCTGCGATGTGTTGAGACTTTTTTAGTGAGAATTTCTTCAAGGATTTTATTGGTGCTTTCGACCTGCCCATTCGCTTACAGGTGGTAGGGAGATGTGACTCTATGTGTGACATGGTAGTTCCATAGAGTGGCTATAATTTTATGTCCCATAAATTGTACCCCTCCATCAGTTATCACTTCCCTAGGTAATCCATGCCGCACAAATAGCTCAAAAATAAAATTGACCACAGAATCTTCTCTAGCTCTCGATAAAGCCATTTTTTCTACCCATTTCGTCATGTAGTATGTGGCAACCAGTATGTAGGCCTTCTAATTCGATGGTGGGTTGAATGGCCCAATAAATTCCATCACCCATCCTTCGAAAGGTTCTACTACCAACTATGGCTACTATGGCATCTTGTCGAATTGGCTAGGGCAGCGTATTATTTGGCAACTATCGCAGGCTTTTACATATTTCTTTGCATATTTAAAAATTGTGGGCCATTAGGGGAATTTAGAGGTCTAAAATGGGCCTCCTAAGAAAAATGTACAGAAAAAATAAACTTTATAACAACCAATAGGATTCAAGATGATGATGTCAACCATGGGGGATGATTTACCATTTTTTAAATAAAAAGGTAAAAATATTAAAAAATAATAAAATAATAAAACTACTTTTTCAACTCGTATTTTCAACTTATCTCCCAAAGTTTTGACTCAAATTTCGAGTGGGAGTACTCGTTGGATGCGAAATTTAATTCCTCATCCAAAGAGTACTCATGTTGCATACTTTAGATGGGTCCTACTACACGAAAAATGAGAAATACATAAAAAAACATGATTACAATCACGTTTTTCATGTATTTCTCATTTTTCGTGTAGTAGGACCCATCGAAAGTATGAAACATGGGTACTCCTTGGATGAGGAATTAAATTTCGAATCCAACGAGTTCTCCCGGTTGAAATTTGAGTAAAAACTTTGGGAGATAAGTTGAAAATATGAGTTGAAAAAGTAGTTTTTTCATTTTTCCCTCTAAAATTTGATGATGTCATCAAATCTTATTTGATTCTTTCCACTATTATTATATAATTTCCTTAGGAGGCCCATTTTAGACCTCAAAATTCCCCCAATGCAACACTAGCCCATTTTTAATACTTTTTTCCCTGTCCTGTGATCTGCAAAATGTCTGCCACATGGTTCATCATGGTAGGCCTTCAAGATGTCATAAATGTCATCTTCTCGAATGCATCTGCGTATATGCATATCAGCTCCTATATGGAAAAGATATCCACCAATCCAGGAGAATCTAGCACTACATTGAACAATCAGCTTCTGTTCCTTTGTTTTCAAGTGTCTTCACAGCTTGCCTACTGCTAGATAATTCACTACATCCGCATATTATGACACTTTTACTGCCACAACAAACAAGTGCTCATCACGGAATTGATCATCTACCACCAGTGTGTCATTTTTCTTTGGAACTCTAGACAGGAGATCTGCAACTACGTTCTCCTTTCTTGGATATTCCTTAATAGTTATATCGAACTCTTGTAAAAGAAACAACCAATGAGTCACTCTTCCATTTGTAATAGGTTTGTTAGCTAAATATCTAATGGCAGAATGATCGGTATACAGGATTACATGATATCCAGTTATGTAATGTCTAAATTTACTTAAAGCATAAATGACATCCAAGAATTCCTTTTTGGTCACTATATAATTTAATTATGTAGGAGTGAGATTCTTGCTGATATAGTAAATATTGTAGGGCTTCTTTTCCTCCTCTTGATCGAGGACCGCTCCTATCGCTATATCTGATGCATCCAAAGAAATATGAAAGGGAAACTCCCAATTCGGGCCACGCAAGACTAGTGTAGTCAAGAGGAGTTTCTTCAAACTTGAAAAAGTGGTGTCACATTTGTCAAACCATTGGAATTCAACATTTCTATTTAATGCATACAAAGGTGCAACAATTTGTGAAAATCTCTTTAGAAACATATGATGGTACCCTGGATATCAAAGGAAACTACGTAACTCTGTCTGAGTACAAGGTGTGGCTAATAACAGAATTACATCTATATTTGTTCGATTTACCTATATTCCAGCTGTAGAGATGTAGTGTCCTAGGATCATGCCTTCGGTCATCATCATGTGAAACTTTTCGTTACTCAAGAATAATCTGGTAGCAATACATCATTCCAATACTTTTTCTAGCATTTTCAGTGCCTGGTCGAAGTCATCTCCATATGGAGTAAATTCATGCATATAAACCTCAAGCCCTTCATTTATTAAGTCAGAAAAAACACTAAGTATGGCCCTTTGAAATGTTGTTGGGGCATTACATAGACCGAACGGAAATACCCTATCAGTGAATGTACCCCAGGGGCAGGTAAAGGTTGTTTTATCTTGGTCTTCAGGGGCTATCTGGATTTGATTGTATCCACTGAAACCATCAAGAAAGGAAAAAAACCACTTTCCTGCCAATGTATCAAGGACCTAATCAATACAGGGGAGGGGGAAGTGGTTTTTCTGTGTGGCTTTATTCAGTTCTGTGTAATCCACACAGATTCACCACTTACAATTCTTTTTAGGAACAACTACTAAAGGAGAGACCCATTTGTTGTGTGAAATAGGATAAATGAAGTTTACATCTTGCAGCTTTCGTAATTCCTCTTTTACAATGTCTTTCAGATGGGGGTTTAACCTTCGCTGAGGTTGCCGAACAGGGAGAGCATACTTTTTATTGTAAATATGATGCATGCAAAGTTGAGGACATATACCCTTCATGTCTGGGTAGTCCCAAGCAAAGGCTCCTTTATATTTTTGTAATATTTTAACGAGCTTTTGAAGTTGGTGGCTATCGAGACTTCTGTTGATATTTAAAAATCTACCTGGCTCAATTTCAATTGGCATGATGTTGCGAACAACAATCGTCGGTATGTGATGGTCATCAGTATCTGTTAAGGGGTCTTCCTATGCTTCTTTATCAAGATCTGTTTTTAACATTTGGCACTTTAAATTTCCTAAAGTAGATGTTTGGTTTATAAAGTTATTGATCACATCATCTTTAGTTTGATCCTTGAATTCAAGTGCTTCAACTATTATCAATGGTGAACGAATGTTTTGTTCCGAGTATGTATGTGGTTGTTTGTGAATATTTACAGTGGGAATACCTGGTCTGGAAGGGGGATAGATAGCAATATTATTTATGGCATCTCCTCTACCAATGGTCATGCTGCCTGTTCGACAGCCTATGTAAGCATCGACCGTCGCTAACCAAGGTCGTTTCAGTATCAGGGGATGTCTGTCTAGCCTACTTTTTGGGTTAATAACTAAGAATTCTGTAGGGTATTACCATGACAGAAACCAGGATATCTTGTAACATACCTTCTAGTTTGACAACAGATTTGTCAGCAAGTTCCATCAAGGTAGATGTGGGTTCCAAGGCTATTATACCCAATGTATTGCAGGTTTCTGTAGTTAAGATATAAATATCTGTCCCCAAATCGACTAACGTGTTTAAAAAGGAGTGGCCATAGATCTGTATTGTGACTATGGGGTTTCCCAGATCCTCATATTTTATTCATGTCTCTTTACCTAAAAGTAAGTTTGACAATGCTCCTACTACATGAACAGTTGGCAAAGTCTTTGCTTTCCTCACTTATTTTTTTACACACAATTATTTAATTGTTTTAGCATAGATAGGGATGTCTTGTATAGCCTACAGGAGAGGAATTTTAATGAAAATATTTTTTAATTCCCTTATGAGATCAAAATCTGAAGAGGCCACTGGTTTGGGCATTTTTAATCTCTCAGGGAATGAAGGAGATAAAATAATAATCTTTTCAACTTATTTTTGGTCGACTGTGTCCCTCCCCTGTTCTATCTCTATTTCCATCACAGTCAATTTCTTAGGTACTGTTAGAATTTTAGACTAAATTTGTGGCAGGGAATTATCTTCTTTAGATGAAATAATGCATCGTGATCTCAGCCTAAGTTCATTACATTCCTTTTGTTCAATTTTGGAGTCTGTATTATCAATAATATTGATCAACTAAACCGGTCTATTATTAGGATTAGGATTTGGTTAAGCTGGAAGTTGAGGGCGTATAATAATGGGCTGAGATTTTGTTGGACTGGGTATGGAGCTGGTAATGTGGGTTGAGTTTGAGCCCCTATTCTCATAGGTAAATTGGTCATTCCCAAGGGTCGCTGCCACTTTTGAGACCAATTCATGTGTTGTGAGGTGGAAGCAGGCCACTGGGACTTATATGGATTGTTTTTCCAGTATGGAGGAGAGAAAGCAAAATTTTGCCAGCTATTACCTATAAAGGATTGCATCGGCCAAGGGGGCATGGAAAATGATTGGGATGGCCAAGCAGAAAAATATGATTGGCTTTTCCATTATGTTCTAGAATTTTGTTGATTAAATTACGGAGAAGAAAATAACTGAGACGGGTCTTGTGACATACCTGGTTGTGCTAGCCACTGTCGATGTTGATTCATTAAAGACATCGGTTCTTTTTCTTCTTATGCTTCTTTAAAAACTAATTTCAACCCTGGAAGTGAAGGTCACTGCTCAGTGGTGTGGTCCTTGGTACAAATAGCACATTTATGGACCATGTCTAATGGACACTACTGTTGGCTATGCTTCTTCCAACAACGTGGACAAAAAATAGCCATTATATTCTGCTAAAGCTTGCTTATGCTTGGCTTGTATGACATCTAGTTGTGCTGTGAGGGTGCCCAAGATATCAGTTTTGAAATCTTCTAAGAGATGACCGAATTCTTATCTGGTCACGCTGCCACCTGATTGTTTGTAATTCCTCATAACTGAATCTCGTCTGGTTTTTCTATTCCACGTAGTACCTTGAGAGCGCCCGATACGAAATGAATTAATTTCATCATAATATTCTTGATAGATGTCCCCTTTTCCCATTATATTAAGTGCTTCTACCCCTTCTTCTTTCATTCATTTAATCATTGTTTCTTTTAGGATATCTTTAAATAGTTTAGTATATGGAGATCTTTGCAAATTATACTGAAATCGTTCAACATATTCTTCTAATATCTCATTGTCTCTTGTAGACATGTTGCATATCTCGTCTTTTAGTTCTCGAGTCTGGCAGTAATCTTGGTATTTATTAAGAAAATAGTTCTTCATCTAATCCCAAATATTAATGGTTCCCCCACCGAACCCCATAAACCAGTGTAGTGATGCCCCCTTGAATGTAGAGGGGAGTAGTTTCAGTTTTTGAGGGTTAGTGGTGTAGTCATATCCCCTACAGAAAACATCAAATTCAAATAAAAATGCATCTGGATCTTCTGAGGTCAGCCCGTGGAAGGTGGGGATATTTTGTAATGGGACAGCTTTCATAGGGGCATTTTCAGCCGAATCAATAATGGGATAATCCAATGTTGAATTCTGTCTCTAGTTATGGTTATGCGCCATTTGATCAAAGATGTGCCAGTAATATCCAGGAATTTCCTCGTCTAGGAGGATAATTTGAGTGGAATTAGGGGGTGGATTTGGAGGAGGCCTTGCAGCACTACCTCGATTTGGAATATTGGGTGTCTCTATCTCAACCTCTATTTCAAGAGATCCAGGCTCCGGTTTCTCCCTCTCCTTCTTGCAAATTGCAATAATTTCCCTCTCGCGAAGGGTCGGGACTCAAATGTTCTATAGTCTGAAAGCTCCATTCAGACCCTTCTGTTTCGCTGTGAATATCGACGTGGTGTGCATATGGTAAGGTTGTTTCCTAAAGGATTATAGTAGGACCCTTTCCAGGAATGGTTTTGGGTCCTACAGATGCCCGGGATTCAACTTTCCTGATGATTTCGTCTATGTATGTTGTTCTACCAAGGGCCAATGACCCCTTGGGTTTTATAGATTTACATGGGGGGTTTCGATCTAATTCTATCTGTTTCTTCCTAGTCATAAAAAAATTAAAACACCTATCCTATTTAACGTCTTCACAATTGCTGAGAAGCAGGCTAGAGAGAAAGCATTTTGCCTGCTAATACGCAGGTTCTCACCTCTTGTTTTTAATACCCAATTCCTTCAAAGCAAAAGAAAAATAAAAAGACATCAGTCCTACACACTCTCCCCGGAAATGACGCAAAAATGTTGAGTGAACAAGGTGACTATTAAAGGTAACCTTAATGCTTCACATTAATCATCATTCTAGGGAAAGTCCTTTTATTTCAAGAGTGTGAGAAAAATATATGTGAGTGAAATCAGAGGTTAACTACTCTAAATTGTTGTAATAAATTTTATCTAATTCTTGAAGTTCATTCAAACCAACTCAAAGGTAAACTATGAAATAATTGAAATCAATCAAAGGAATAAACTCTTAATCTAAACCTATGCAGAAATAAACACTCAATGCTGAAATAAGGGATATTTTGCAAATGAACAACATGCTTTAATGAATTGAACAACAACCTTAATGAATTGAACAATAATCAATTATTTTACATTTTTCAATGGAATTCTCTATAACTATACTAATAGCAACATTCAGAATTAAACAAAAAACCAAACATTCACACTTATGATGGAAAGACTTTAAGAAATAACCGTATGCAGACTTGAACAAGAACTACTTAAGCACGGTGGGATCAATCAAATGAATGTAAAGGAATCACTTCATAATAAAGGAACATCAATGGTAAATTCAACCTATTGAAAAGGGAATTGCAACACATCACACTAGTGATTTAATGAATTGAATGGTAATACTACAAAGGGCAAAGAATAACTAAAATGCAATAATTAGAAATAAATGTATAACATTAAATAACAGGATAACTCCGAAGGACCGAGCCCAAAGCCTCTAGAAGTCTTTTGCCAAGAAATACTCAGAATATTCTTAGAATGAAAACACCGACTTCTTCATTAATCAATGGGGCAATATATCATCACGAGTTCGAAGGTTTTGTCTGAATAAGTTTATTACAAAAAAGTATAATACATGAAAAACTCTCTGTCTCCTTCACCTATAGCATTTTATAACGTAAAGGAGAAACAAAACAGAATAATGAATCCTCAAGATCAGGAGATCTCGAGGCTTCGTAGCCATCAACTGAATGCTTCAAGAATATGTGTGTTTCTGCATCTTTTGCTGATTCGTAGGGACTGACGTGATTCCACTTACTTTTCTTGACTACTGTTGTTTAGTCGTTTTGGTTAGTGGTTGGTTTGTTTCGATTCCCTATCAATAAAGAAAAAAAAAGTGAGTTTTCATACTATGAAACACCCCTTTTATCAATTATTTGTTTTACCCCACTTTTACATTATTTTCCTTTGATTTATATCTGAAATGAAGGAAAACGTATAAAAGTTAATTATAAAATTACGCTAAAGATAGGGGTAAAATGTACCTTTTCCTCGGCCCAACACAAACATTTATCCATATATTTAATTTGATATACCACTGGAAATTTATACATTGCTTCTACACTATCTTATATTTTTTCCATACTTTTGTAGCTTTTTAGGCATCAATATTTACAAATTTTTGGCAATATACTATATGGTTTCACATTTATAACACATATTCAAGTAAACTAACACATATGTGTTTTTTCACATCACCCCACAATCTCTTTTAGTCAACTAGTTTTTCCTTGGTTAAGAATTGTGTATATGAGATTCCCCATATACATTTTAAATAAGCTTGCCTTATTCCTTTATCAAACCAATTTAAACCCTCTACTTTTACTCATATGGTTGGTTTCTTCCACACCCCCCCCCCTCCTATAATCCAAATACTTAACATTTGTTCTTCGTTATTGGAGAGTATCCTTACTACATTTTATAGTACAAAATGAAAATACCTATCTAGAGTTGTGTATGCTACACCATTTCAGGAATAAATATAATCTAGATTATGTTCATGAATTGAGATTCAACATAACTGAATTCCTGCTTGTTACACAATTATATATCTAAATTTGACATCCAGCTACAATATTGCCTTTGGAAGCGGATTTGATTGTATAATTTATGCTATAGAACATATGTTACATGAGTTTTACCTTTTTTCGAGAAGGTATAAACATAAGTTTCCCTATCCCATCTCAATGTTCACCTCAGATTGCATCTTAGGGACGTATTTATCCACCCTTGTTTACACAAGTCAGAATATAATATTCAAAGCAACAGTTCAACCCCATTGTTTTACTTTTTTTTGAACATTCTTTGATAACAAAATGTTAATCAACCATGGCTCGTATTTCCAAGCTGACTTTAGTTAGCTATTATGTAACTTCCCCTGAAAAGACTTAACCAATCCATGTTTACTATTTGGATGTTGTATTATATTCCAATTCACTTTTGAGGATGGAAAAATCATATCACGTGAACTAAGTTACATGAACTCTCATGTCTACTTAAATTAAATCTCTATCTTGTTCAAAATCAAAACCAACTCACCTACAATGTATGTTCTAGATTTCAACTAAGTTACATGAACTCTCATGTCTACTTAAATTAAATCTCTATCTTGTTCAAAATCAAAACCAACTCACTTACAATGTATGTTCTAGATTTCTATGGTAATTCAATAGAACATTTATATGATAGCTCACCGAGTACTTCAGAGGTTTTGTACAATAAAATTTTGGGATAATTAGAAACCCAATATTTAGAGATTATGGTAAATGCATTAGCTTCGTAAGAAGCAATGCATAAAATCTCAAGAAAATACAAAGAAACACGAGGAATCTAAAAGGCCTCTTGGTAAATGGAAATATGTGTAGTAAAATGTTTGTACACACATGTTTTCCAAAAAAATGACACGTGTCATCCACTTAGATTATGAAATCTCCATTTTTTTAATATCCATTTATCATTTGCTAGCGAGAATAAGAGGAAATAAAGCTGCATAACTTTTAATTTGAGGAAACTTTGTGGCACCGGTTAAATAAATGAATTCCTTATAGAATCCTCTAATATAATTTCCATTATCACAACCATTACTATAAGGATAGTATGGTTGAGTACTATAAATTTTTTTTGAGTTACTACCTGATTGAACCTATTTACTTAGCTGTTAATTTTTTTTCCTCATTTATGAGTTTAAGTATTAAAAGTTCCTCTATTTATAATTTGAATTGAAATGTCCCTCAGAAGTCACTGCTCTATTAGATAAAGGGATCATCCAAATATCGCTCTAAGTTTTTTAATAAAGAATTAGTAACTGTAAGAACCCATTTTCGCTACACCAAGCGAATATTTATCAAGTGGGTGTATGTTGTTTACCTTTATTACTGATCATTTTAATTTTTCTATCTTAGTTTGGTGATCAAGAAGTAAAAACTTGTTTATTTTCTCATATTTCATTGTATATTAGGCCTTGGTACTAGTCATAAAATATTGGTGAGTGATAATTGAATAAAATATCAACTCTACCCTTTGTATTGGCACAATCCTTTTTATTACAATTTTGGGTCATCTTAGCAACAAGTTCTATTCCCAACCTTCTCCATTTCCTTTTCAGCGCCCGCTTGGCTTCTTCAATTTTATATAATCCTTATCGGTTTTCCCAACCGAAATGGTATTCGTGCTGATTCAAACATTATCTTAGAATTATTCCGGAAGATCACATTCTTCTACCTACTGTATACTCCTTCGTGTATGTGTATTTGTAGTAATTAAAAAACTGAATTACTTTTATGTTTTCAACCATTACTCATAGAAATTCTATAATCGATCTTTCTGATTCAATTAAAATTTCTCATTAGGTTTTCTTTAACATTCAATGGGTATTCGGAACATAATTATTCTCATTATTTCCTGCATATTGTTGTTCTGGAACCCATATAGGTCGAGTAACCTAGTGTTTTCGAAAGCAAGTCTCAGTTTTATAGCCACTTCCGTTAGGTCCGATGGTTGAACCTAATGCTTTGATACCATTTTCCATGTACCTCCTTTCCGTGATTTTTTTTAAGACCTTTTAAATAATATAAACATTGGGTCATATAGATGGCACCTATCTCACTTTTCTTTTATTAGGTCTGGAGGGATTATTCTGACCTTCGCTCCCTCTATATGTTGAGTAAGGAATCCCACCTGCTGGTTTAAGTAATACGGAATGGTCATGACGACATTGATTTCTTTTTTATATGTATACGAAATGCATACACCTCTTACATCATATAATTTTGTTTCATTTTGAATTACTAATATATTCCATACATTCCATTTATTCTTGACCCTCAATGATAGTCTCAATTTTGTTCAAAACACCTCCACTGGTGTACTAACATAAGGGATTATGACTAACATTAGATAATATATATCGTTGTGTTAATTTCCTCGTACATTTAATACATTCTTATAAACTCGCAAAGTCTATTATCTTTCGAAGCAATTGCCGATTATTGAACATTACCTGGTTTACCCATTGTTTAAAGAGTATATCTCTTACTCTCATCCTAAGATCCCACATACACATTCATGTGCAGTGGTATCACTTTCCTCAACCACCTTCTGAGCCCATTATCCTCATGCTCATTATATAAATTAACCATTATCCCTTCTCCTATGGAAATATTTATCTTCAATAGCGAAATATAGTGAAGTTTTATTTTTATCGTGAGCTAGCTTTATACGGTTCTACACCTTATGTGTTACATCAACCGGTCATAATATTTATGTATTGAACTCTCGCCGACGTATGTTCTTAATAGCTAAATCATGATGCCATCGAGCTAATACTTCTTTTCATCTGAGCATTTATAAGCCCCTATTTGCAGATATGTAATTAAATTCCTGGAATGGATACCCCAATATCTCGTATCGTTAATAACATTTAATTTAATTTAACTCCAGTTGTTGGTACGATGGTGTCGCTTGGAATCTTATTTCCAAGGGTTTGGTGAATCCTACTCTCGGTCCATGTGGAGTTCACTTCGTGTGTCGTGCTTCATCCTCAATCATAGTGGCCATTAGTCGTAGACCATCCGGCAATGGATACACGTCATCCTATCTATACCCTAGCAATGAGAATATATGCATGAGTTATTTGTCCCATTCATCTTTGTTTCCTCTGCATGTAGAATTGCTGCAATGCCGCTTCAAGAAGGGAGAATGTTAAGGCCTGGTTCGACCTTTCCATTACGGTGGTGTTCACCTTATGAACTTACCTCCCGATAGGCATTAGCTACAGGTAAGAAAATTTCACTCCGCTTCATGTATTTTTTTCCTCTTTTCAATTCTCCCCTCATTTGAAGTTCTCATAAATTTTTTGTCTTGTTTTATTGTATGGCATAAGGGTTTAGTAGAGTACCCGCCTTCTACCCTTTCCGTCCTAGTGCAACCAAATTAGTCTACCTCTATATTTCTGCAAGTAAGATTATGGCTAACGATTTTGAAAGAATAGTTTTTCCTTCTATTACTTGTGTTTCCCCCTTTCATTCCCCTTCTACCCATATATTCTATTTTTTACTTTGTACAGACATATATACCTCACGAACACTCGTTGAAACATGATTCCAACTCCAATTTATATAGTGCGTCGATGAACTCCAGTGGGTTATGTATTTCAGAACATTTTATATTATCATTGAATTTTTATACAATTTTATCATTAGTCATTTGAATTTCGTTTTATTTATGCTATATCATCCTTTGCATGAGGGAATTTTGCACGTCTTTGGACTAGTAAAACTCAACTCACAAGTATGTTGTATGTGTAACAACTCTACTTAACCCATTTTTTTCTATTTATATCAATAATACTGCTTTCTGTCCTTTACAATTGTTTATTTTTATGGCACGAATAATAACATTATATTTTTAATAAATACTTTCTCTCATCCCTATATTGGCCCCAGGATTATCCTTAATTGATATTACACATGATAGTGTTAACATTAAACTATGTTAGTAATTTCCAAATTTTAAAAATCACATTATAGTGTAGTTTAATATATATTCATCTAGACATAGACATAGACATATACATATACATATACATATACATATATATTTATATATGTACTATACTTTCGAAGATAATGTAGCTTTGGAAACATTTACAATATATCGTATCTTAATATTCCACAATGCATAAACCATACATTGTATATTTTTCGAACGTATATATATTTTCTATCCTCATAAATCTATAGTTATACATTTAATCTCCCTACTAGATTAAATCGAAAACATAACAATATCTAATAGGAATAAGCTTTGAAACCATACCATACTGATCACTTTCACATATATGCTTTTCCCTTACCTTATTTTAATTTACCATTATATAGACAAATGAACTACTAATTTAACATCCATATCTATTATGAATGCGGTTTGGGAAACATACGTTTACTTGTCCCATTCGAATTAAATTATTTGTGTATTAATGGAGAAATGGTTACATAGTTGTAACGTATCTCCTTATTTTAGGATTAGTTCCTAGAATATAGGAGTCTGTTTACAACTTCCTGATTTCTTGTGATGTACTTAAAGATGTATTTTCTGATTAATGAATGTAGAGTGATCTCTCCGTTCGAGTGTAGTCTCCAGGTGCAGTACTCACCTGTGAGCTACAACTCCTTCTTTCCAATTCAGTGTATATTTTATCTTGGTATCAGAGCTCAGATTGGGTGAGCCTGTTTTTTTTTATAAATCGCCTTAGTGGATACATCCCCTTAGTGGCTAAATCGCCTTTGTGGCTACGTGTACACGGGAGCTTTGTGCTCACAGGAGCAGGTGGACTGCAGTAACACCTGGCTCACAGTCTCAGATGATTCATTAATCTCTAAGCAGAAGGGGGTTAGCACATCTTTTCCGCTGATAGTCGCGCCGAGAAGCTCAATCAGCGCGACTGTTAGGTGTATACCCGCGCCGACGCGTCGAATCATGGGATAGGCGCGCAAGTGTAGGCGATATCCACGCCAAGTTTGGGACATGCGGTGTTTTTTCTTGGGGTGCAGATTTTTTGCATGGAAAGGAGCTACCTCGCCTTCGCTGGAAGTTTTGCGATAAGTTGCAGATCGGAGAAGTTGTAGAACTATTCGGTGGTGGCAGATCCGACCAGTTTGGTGGTCACATTTTGAAACTGCAGATTTTCCCGGTGGAGGTAGATCGAGATTGTCTGTTGATGGCGTATTGAAGACCTGATTTACCCAGAGGAGCAAGATCAATTTGCAGATCTGTCTGGTAGTGTTGGATCTGAGTCGAAGATATAGTTTGTGGATCAGGAGAACTAGCAAATCAGTGGCAGATCGGTGGTCAGGATCTGGCAGGTATTGATTTTTATTTTTTTATTGTATCTTGTATCTAATCAGTTGGGTAGATTTATTCATCTATAGATCAAGTCAGAATGAATAATAGTATGTAATCGTATCTCCACGAGTCTGGCAAACTCGATGGATCTAACTTCACCAATTGGAAGTTCAAGATACAGACTTTGCTTGAAGGTG
Organism: Pinus albicaulis; assembly: GCA_034641835.2. Classification (NCBI taxonomy): domain Eukaryota; kingdom Viridiplantae; phylum Streptophyta; class Pinopsida; order Pinales; family Pinaceae; genus Pinus; species Pinus albicaulis. The sequence goes on along the minus strand of CM076571.1, from coordinate 217,408,707 downwards.
CAAGTGCATGGTCGATAGTTATAGGAGATGAGCAGAGACCAAATTCAATCATAGGGCTGACTACGCAGGAACAAGATTAGGATAAGAGGGAAAACAAAGAAAAAGTTTTGCTGAAGATGTCCGTCAAGGAAAAAATTATCCCACATATCAGAGAGTGCAAAACGTCCACTGAGATCTGGACGACCATAAAAAATTTATATCAGACCCAGAACACAAATCGTATTATGGCACTCAAAGGCACGCTGATTGCAATGAGGATGGATGAAAATGAGACCGATGTTGCATTCATCGCACGAGTTAAAGATCTAAAAGACGAATTGGGAGAAATCAGAGAGAAGGTGTCTGATTCCGATCTCGTCATAATCACGCTGAATGGGATGAGGGATGAATACCAAATGTTCATCACTGGATTGGCAGCAAGGGAGAAATCCCCTACGTTTGAAGAACGGACAAGGATCTTGTTGCAAGAAGAAGAGCGGCGACAGAATTTGAAACCGCAGGTTGATGATCTTGCTCTGATGGTGAAACGGTGACATTACAGAGGGAAGTTGCCACAACAGCAATCACAGTCACAATAGCAACAACAACAGAGAGGAGGAGGTACATAGCAAAAGAGACCGTATAGAGGTATGTTTGCAAATAATGCTTTAAGAAGTTGTTATTATTGTGGGAAAGGAGGTCATATAATGATTGAATGTCATAAGAAGCAGGCAGATGATGCAAATAAAAAGCAGGCATTGCACATAGGTTATTTTGTTAAAGAAGATGAAGATTTTAGCCACGAATTTCGACTGTTTACAGCTGTCTGTGCCCTTTCAACATCTAATGAGGACGACATCTGGTATGTCGATTCTAGTGCATCCTCTCATATTACAGGTAAGAAGGAATGGTTTGAAATTCTTGAAGAAAGTTCATGTGGATCAAAAATTTATCTAGGAGATGATAGTGGATACGAGATCAAAGGGTATGGGGATATTCCAGTAAAGTTACTGAATGGTGACATTACACATCTTAAAAATGTTTTATATGTACCCGGGATTAAGAAAAATTTGATCTCTGTATCTATGATAACTGATCAGGATATGCAAGTTGAATTCTTCAAGACTCACTGTGTCATAAAGGATTGAAGGAAGGAAATTGTTGCAACAGGTGTGTGTGTGGGGAGCCTATATAGACTAGATGTAAAATGTATACCATAGCAAGCCATGGTTGTAGCTGGATTGACAACCAAAAAGCTCTGGCACCAGAGACTCGGTCACCTGACTTTGCAAGATCTCGTGTTATTACAGAGAAAAGGTATGGTCGAGGGACTCCCTATTTTTCACAGTATTCAGTTAAATTATGATGGATGTGACTTAGGAAAAATGCATAGAGAAGAGTTTCATGTGCATGATAGAAGGAAGGAAAGAGATATCCTAGAGATAGTGCACACTGACATATGTGGACCTATGCAGATGAGGTCGCTAGGTGGTGCATATTACTTTATGTTATTTACTGATGATTGCACTAGATACTCCTGGGTTTATTTTCCAAGTAAAAAGAGTCAGATGTTTCAGTATTTCATAGAATTTAAAACATTGGTGGAAAAACAGTTAGGAAAAAGCATAAAAATTCTCCGCTCAAATCAAGGGGGAGAATACAGGTTAGGGGAATTCATGAAATTTTGCAGATCTCATGGGATTGTTCAGCAGTTTATAGTGCCTCACACACCATAGCAAAATGGAGTGGCAAAGTGCAAGAACAGAACTCTGGTGGAGTGCGCAAGGAGTATGCTACAAGGTAAGGGTCTATCTAATGGTTTTTGGGTAGAAGTTATTAACACTGATGTCTATTTAAAGAATATAAGTCCTACTAAATGTCTTGGCTTCAAAACCCCTTTTGAAGCATTATATGGACTCAAACCAACAGTAAATAATTTGAGAGTATTTGGGTCAAAATCCTTTTCCCACATACCCAAAGCAGATAGGAATAAATTAGACCCTAAAGCCATCAAATGCATCTTTGTAGGATATGGCACTGAATTTAAAGCATATAAGTTATTCAATTCTGAGTCTCATAAGATATTTGCAAGCAGGGATGTGGTATTTCATGAAAAGGTTCAAGAAGGAAAGGATGACAGTGATGATGATTGGCACATTCCATTCTTAATAGAAGAAAAAAGTGAGGATGATCAAGAGCAGGAGTAGAAAGAAGTGCAGGAAGAAGGTGAGATAGTCAATAATGTGAGCCCGAATAAGTCTGAAGCAAAAAAATTTGAGGTAAGTCCCCTAACAAGGAGATCAAGTAGGAAGACTCAAAAACCATCTAGAGTGAAAGACTATGCTTTGATGTCAAACATTTTAAACATTGTAGAACACACAAATTATAAAGAGGCAAGTCAATCGGATGCATGGAGGGCTGCAATGGATAAAGAGATTGAATCCATTATTATAAATAACACTTGGGATTTAGTTGAACTACCTAAAGGTAAAACACCCATAGGATGTAAATGGTTGTACAAACCTAAAATGAATGCAGATGGAAGTATAGAAAAACTAAAAGCTAGAATGGTTGCAAAGGGGTATTCACAGCAAGAGGGAATAGATGTTGATGATACCTTTGCTCCTGTAGCAAAATTAAACACTATTAGAATGCTAATTTCTTTAGCAATAAAACACAAGTGGGAGCTACACCAGCTAGATGTTAAGTCTGCATTTTTAAATGGTGAGTTGAAAGAAGAAATTTACTTAGTACAGCCTAAAGGGTTTGTTAAGAAGGGGTAGGAACATCTTGTTTGCAGATTGAAAAAGGCACTATATGGTTTAAAACAAGCACCCAGGTCATGGTATGAAACGATTGATTCTTTCTTTTTACAGCATGGTTTTCATAGGAGTATGAATGACCCAAATTTGTATACCAAGTATAATAAACAGGGGTAGATTATTTTGATTTCTTTGTATGTGGATGAGATGATCATAACAGGAAATGCAGATAATCTGATCAAAGAAATCAAACAGTTGATGGCACAAGTTTTTGAAATGAAAAATCTCGGAAATCTCCATTACTGTTTGGGATTGGAAGTATGGAGAGATTCTGGACAAAATTTTCTTACTCAAGGAAAGTATGCCAAAATTCGGCTAGAAAAGTTTAGAATGGAGCAGTGTAGGTTAGCAGCAACACCATTGCAGCAAAATTTGAAGTTGTGCAGTGACGATGGCACTAAGGAGGTGGATGCCACTATGTATAGACAACTAGTTGGGAGTTTGATATATATTACTACAACTAGACCAGACTTGGCATACTCTGTTAGTGTGTTGAGCTAATTTATGTCTAAACCACTCGAAAGTCACTGGGTTGCAGCAAAAAGCATGTTGAGGTATCTTTGTGGTACTAGTAATTATGGTATTTTATACACTAACACATCTGATGTTACTCTAGCAGGTTTTTCAAATTCGGGTTGGGCAGGTAACCTGGATGATCGAAGGTCTATCACAGGTTACACATTCAGCATAAAATCCGGGGTCATAGCATGGAGCAGCAAAAAGCAAAGCACTGTAGCCTTATCTTCATGTGAAACTGAGTACCGAGCATTATGTGCAGCCACATGTGAAGCGATCTGGTTGAGAAGACTCCTGAATGATGCAGGAGAAGAACAGAAGAGATCAACTATCATCAAAAGTGATAACTAGAGCACCATCAAACTAGCATACAATCCAGTATTTCATAAAAACACCAAACATATTGATACTCAGTTCCATTTTGTTAGAGAGAAACTACAGTCAAAGGAAATCTTTGTTGAATATTGTAAAACTTGTGACAATATGGCTGATATTTTTACTAAGCCTCTTGGGCGTGTAAAGTTTGAATTGTTTAGACGGATGTTAGGAGTTCAGGATAATCCTTTCTCCATTAAGGGGGGGAGTTGGAAATAATTACATTATTTGTGTATTAATGGAGAAATGGTTACATAGTTGTAACGTATCTCCTCAGTTTAGGATTAGTTCCTACAATATAGGAGTCTTTTTACAACTTCCTGATTTCTTGTGATGTACTTAAATATGTATTTTCTGATTATTGAATGTAGAGTGATCTCTCCGTTGGAGTGTAGTCTCCAGGTGCAGTACTCACCTGTGAGCTACAACTCCTTCTTTCCAATTCAGTGTATATTTTATCTTCCTTTTCCCTTACCTTATTTTAATTTACTATTATATAGACAAACAAACTACTAATTTAACATTCATATCTATTATGAATGTGGTTTGGGAAACATACGTTTACTTGTCCCATTTGAATTAACCTTATGTTTATTTTCTATAAAATTTAGACATCACATTCATTATCATAACATATACATTGTAGGACTCATAATATCTATGAATATTGACGAATCTTTAGTTTATTGTTTGGTGGATGAATTCATTTAATTGCATTTCACTCTCATTTCTATAAATTCAACAGGTAATAAATGCAATTATTATAGTTTTCTTCTTAACCATCATAAATGTTTTTCGTACCAGTGGTGATTGTATTTACATGGGCTCCCTTATGGTAGGCCAGCTGTATGGTTGATCACGCATTAAATCAATGGTTCAGATTTACTAGTCCTCTCTCCCAGTGTAACCCTCGAGATTTAAGGTTAGATTGGGATTTTTGTCATGATTTTTATTTTTGGTACTTTCATTTGTAACATTTTTGGTTATCCGAGACTAGCTCCACAGTTTTTTTTCATCCCTCTGGTTTTTCGTGAGGCAAACTCCCCAGAGTGAAGACATTAGCTCAAATCATTTTGCATTTATGTTGATAGTCTATGCAGGTAAGCTTTGGTTTACTCCTCGTTTGTTCATTGAATATTTTTATGGTATTTTTTACTCCTCTACTCTAAGAAGGTATATCCAACACTGTTTTATTTTTATTTTATTCAATCGTATTATCCTAGTTTGCAATTTAATTTATCCATAGATTTGGTTGGTAGTTGCAAGTTATGAGATTCGTAACCCTTCCTGCGAATTCAACTTCCTGCAACAGAAGAATTTATTCAGTCATCTACTCCTAGTATGTCATCGAATTTATCTTCACCATAAATTGTTTTTGTGTAGTTTATTGTTCCCAGAATGGCTTTTTACAACTTCGACTATTTCTTCTCCTTAGAAGAAATAATTTCCTTCTTTAGTTATGTATATAACGTTTCTCTTGGAATTGTCAATGGAATTTTCCCGAAATACATTTATCAAAATTTTGACTATTCGTTATGGTTTTAATTATGGAATTTCCCCCAATTCCATTTATAATTTTTCTTTGAATTAAAAGGGTTATCGTTTTATTTGTAGAGATTTACTATGATTCTCCATAGTACTCCTGAAATCCGATGGCTGGAACTAATTTAATCTCATTCTAATTTCACTACGTCCTTTAAGATTTTTATATATGATACAAGAAGGGATTTTTTCCATTCCTTGTCTTTATAATAAAACGAATAATGTTTGATTGACGTGGAATGGGTTTTAGTATTTCTATTGATTTTGATTTCACGTGATACTGTGAAATTGATACGCACTCCCACTGTGCCATTGAAAGTTTTGTAAAATTGCCAGAGGGTTTCTTTGAATTTTCCTTCATATGTATTTGTATTTCCCATGGTCATTTTAAATTCAGAGTTACGACATTAATATCCCAATTGTGTTCTCACAAATTGTGAATTTCACTAATTAGTGTTTTCCCAACTTAATTATGGATGATACACATATTTTCCACTTCTTCTTTGAATTTTCCTTCATATATATTTGTATTTCCCATAGTCATTTTATATTCAGAGTTACGACATTAATATCCCAAATTGGGAATTTCACTAATTAGTGTTTTCCCAACTTAATTCTGGATGATACACATATTTTTCATTTCTTCGAATACATTGTTCCTCAACGTATATCCCATCTCTCCTCAGAGACTGTCATTTTATTATGTTTAACCTTCTTCCGATAATCAATTTATCATTCCAGGAGTTTGATTTAAACTTCTTGTTGACTTACAGCGATGGTTACTTCATTTAATTCCAATTAATTTAACCAATGTTTTCATGTTCTCCATTATGGAAAATTATTACAGAGGTTATGTCTTTAACCTTTTTTATTTCCTCTGCTATATATATATATATATATATATATATATATATATATATATTCACAAGTTATATATATTCATGAAAGAGAGAACTATTTGTCCGTGGACTTTAATTTGGTTTGCAGATATTTCCTAACTTCATTAATTATGCTCATATGGTAAGACTCTGCTATTGGGTACCAAATCTACATGTTTTTCTCCTTTATTTTCACCCACTACTCTATCTCTTTGTACCATTAATTTTTCTCAACACATGAGGTAAATCCCTTTCAACTGTCTTATATGGAATGTTTGATTAATGAAAAAATATTCATGGAGATTTTACTTACGCAAGTATTAATTCTGTTATTTCCACAGATCCGACAGTTAAAAGGTTGCATCTACAAGTCACGGAAGAAACTCCGAGTTCTCGGCATTATTTTGATTTGTTGTAACAACATAATAGGTCCAAACATACCCCAGAACTATTTCAGACCATTCTTGGTTTTCTCTCGGCAACTAGTTTGTCCGTTGTAACAATTGTATATTTCTAGATATTAGTTGTCAGATTGGGGAAACGGGTTTTCTGAACATTTCCAAAAGAAGGGTCTCAGGGTTGTGAATTGGGGTTAGAATGAAAGAGACCAATTTTTTAACAAAATAATTTTAATTGAATGCAAGTCATTTTTCCGTTCCATCTGTAAGCTATGAGTGTACCGCAGCCTTGGGCAGAGAGTTGGGCCCACTCTTCTGATTAGGTGTTGCTTTATTTCCTTTTTTTTCTCTGACATTTCTGTTTGATTATTTTAACTGTTGTTCCAGTATGTTTCTTCAATTGTTGTGAATACTTTTATAATGCTGCAATTTATCTTTAATTGTTGTTACAATATTTTTGGTTGTTTTAATTGTTGAATGTGTGATCAATACCGAATTGTGCCATTGCTCCTGCATATACCTTGTGTGTTACCTTGAAATAATGTGTGCACTCGGATTGATAAATTAATGTGGAAAAGAGTTGAATAGTTTAATCACACTCAGACACGAACATTTTGGAGCCGTTGCCGGGGAAGGCTAACAAGCTGCAAGAACACGATCTGTAATTGATCCAAGGATCAATATTTCATCTTAGGGAGGGAATTTGTTGCCCTACTCTGAGTCATGAGTGTAGTGTTCTATTTTTCTACTTTTTGATTGTTTTTTTAGAACGAATCTCTCGCATTGGGGAGAGAATTTGTTACCCTGCTCTAAGTCCTCAGCGTAGTGTTCTATTTTTTTTTTCTTTTTGATTGTTTTATTTTTTTGAAAATAAATCTCTCGTCTTAGGGAGGGAATTTGTTACCCTTCTCTAAGTCCTGAGCGTAGTATTTTTCTTTCTTACTTTTTGATTATTTTCCTAGGGGCCAATTTCTCGTCTTGGGGAGGGTATATGATTACCCTACTTCAGGTCTTGAACTTTGAATTTCTTAGTTTGTTTGGTTTTCTGCTTGAATCCAATCTCTCGTCTCGGGGAGGAGACTATTTCTCCTCCTCCAGGTCGTGAGCACTTTTTTTATTTTAATGATTTCTTACCAGCAATTGCATGAACAAATATTCGAATAAGAGGGGCAGAGGAAGAACCCTAAAGAAAGGAAGGAATATGTGAAGGAATACATATATTTAGGATATCATCACAAAGGCTGAATTAGAACCATCTTATCATGTTTCTGTCAGGTTAAGGGTTCATAAGAAGTTCGAGGGGTAGTCGGTTGAGCAGCTAGTGCCATCCATGTTATCAGAGGAAATCCTTTCAATAGCAGAAGAATAAGTAAATAAAGTATCAGTAGAAGAAATACCCCTGTTTTCGGCAGAAGGAGAAGAAACTGCAAGTAGAGGGTCAGAGGAATTGAGAAATTCAAATTGGGAAGAAGAACTCATGAAGGATTTTGCATCACCACGAGACCGAGAGAGTGTTGTGAAAACTTCTGCAATCGAATCACCCCAATTATTAGTTGCAGAACTAGTTGAAATCCCAAGTGAGTATTGGAAGATATTTATGGCACATACAAGTTCCTCTATTGATTTCCCAATTGGAAACATCATAGGTGATGCACCAATGAAGCCCATCCCTTTAACATCTCTGCCTAATTTTTATGGGCTTTCCTTTGAGGACCCTGATACATTCCTCTCTGAAATTGATATTGTATGTCGGGGGTAAGAATAGATCATTGATGCTTAGAAATTAGACATTTCCTTCTACTTTAAAGGGAACAACCCTGCGATGGTTCATGGGTTTAGGGGGGAAGACTATCTCCTCATGGGATGTGATTAAGGAAGTATTTTTGGAGAAATACCAGGATTACTGTAAATCTCGTGACATCAAAGAGGAGATTTTTAAGTTTGTGCAAAAATAATATGAGAATATGGAATATTGTGTGGAAAAATTTAAATACATACTATAGAGGTCAAGCCATAGTGACCTGGACAAAGATATTCTGAACATCATCCTTCTCCGAGCACTCAGGGAAGGCTCTCTGCAACTTTTAACATAGTAGGAAAGGGGGACGTCTCAAAGGAAGACATCAAAACTATCTGTGGGCTATGCATTCAGTGTTCGCGAGGGGCCGCAAGAAATAGAAAAGGAATTTGACCATCAAAAACTTCTGGTGGAGGGGTCACAAAGGAAGAAATTGGAAATCTACTCGATAACCTGAGGAGTGATATCCTAAGTACATTATTTGACCAAATGGACACTTTGCAAGCGAAACAGAAACAAATGGAGTTGGAAAAGACTATCGCTATATTTTCCCCAGAGTGTATAAAGAAGCATTCACTGAAAGAATTCCCATTGAACACAGTTGAAGCTTGTGCAATTTTCGAGCAGACCCATGCGACCAGCTCGTGCCCTTCCCTGCTAGGATTGAAGGCAGTTTTTCAAGCAGCAAGTGAAGAGAATGTGGTGGATCAACTGTACTTCATGGGATCGAAGAAGCCATGGAAGCCTTGTCCACAAATTATAAATCTAGGTATGCCGTAGGACCCATCTCAGTATTTTAATAATTTCAATATCGGTCCCCATTCTGTACTTTTTTCACCATTAATGTAGTATCAATATCAATGTCCACCCTGGCAGCAATGGGTTCCTCAGACTAGTTCGAATCCTTCATGGGCTCAGAACTCGCGTGGAACCTCTCCTACTGGAAATTTTCCCCAATCCATGCCACAACAGCAGCTTCAGTTTCATTCCAATGTACCTCTAGGTAATCCATCCCTTCGATATCCAACCCAACCCGAATATTAATAATAAAGGGGTCCAACAAGCTGACACTCTTAACCTTCCATCATATAGCATTTCTACCGCAGGACTCAATGAGATAAACTTATGATCTAGGCGGGTAGTGAATGCTCCAACTTCACCTATTATAATAGAAAATATTGACAATGAAGTTACAGAACCAGAACCAAAAGAAATTGGGGATAAAATAGACCATAAAATTGTAAATAAAACACCTCCCCAACCTGCTATTAATCAGGGTCGTCCCAATTAGTCCACCATATCCTGAAAGATTGACCCTGAGTAAACAGAGCCCTCAAGCAAAGTTCGAATTTTAGGGAGAATTACAAAATATTTTTGACAAAATACCCCTACTCCAAGCTATGAGGAACATACCTATATATGCAAAAACTCTCAAATAATATTGTTCTAAGAAATTTGGGAAGAAATCAAGGGATCCATTAACCATACATGTGATGGGCAGACTATTTGACATCATGTTGGGAAAAACCATGCCTGTAAAATATGGGGACCGAGGGAACCCAATTCTAACAAAATAAATTAATGGGGTTGAAATCCCAAATGTACTGGTAGATTTGGGTGCTCCCATAAATATCATTACCTCCAAAACAATCAATGCATTAGGTCTCAGAAATTTTAAGCCAACCCCTATTGGCTTGGAATTGGAAGATAGGTTTACAATTAAACCAGTATGGAAGTTGGAAGATGTTACTATTTCGGTGGACTCATGGAACTATCCCGTGGACCTCCTTTTATTACAGACACGATCCCCAGCCGTTGGTCATACCTTGATTTTAGGAAGACCTTGGCTCGCATCAGTGGATGCCTATATCAGGTGTCGATCTGGATGTATGATTATATCAAATGGGATGGTTATAAAGAACCTCATTCTCTATCCTCCTCTGGAACTGAGCCCATCACAGATACTATTAGCCAAGAGAAAACCTCCACCAATGGAAGAATTTGAACCTAAAAAAGAATAAATTGGACCGGTCCTTACCATTGGGCAGGCGCTTCAATTCAAAATAGAAACCAAGGACAATACCATTAACACTTTTATTTCTGATCCCTGTTCTATTTCTGATTCAACTCGTAAAATTTTAGTGTCTACCGTGAGGTGTGAAATGTAGGAAAATATTGAACCAAAAGATGAAATTGAAGATATCCCTACAAATTAATCCCATGATAGTATTCCAATTGAAATTGAACTAGGAAAGACACTCTATATCAACTCGAATATGTTATAATCCCAGACAAAGAATCTAATAAAAGTCCTTCAAAACCATTAGGAAGATTTTGCCTGGGATTATACCGAAATGAAGGGGATTCCTGCTAGTTTATGTACTCATCATATCTACATTAAGGAATATTTCCATCCTGTGAGATAGCCCCAACAGAGAATGAATCCTGCTCTAATGAACGTTGTCAAGGACGAACTTTAGAAATTACTGGATGTAGGTTTTATTTACCCCATCTCAGAAAACCAATGTGTCTCTTCGCTGGTTATGATTCCCAAAAGGAATGGTAAATGTCGGATCTACGTGGAATAGAGGGAACTAAAAAACGAAACTTAAAAATATCATTTCCCTTTTCCATTCATTGACCAAGTCCTAGACACCTTGGCTGGGAAGAAGTTTTTCTCCTTCCTAGACTGGTTTAGCAGGTATAATAAAATCCAGATAGCCCTGGAAGACTAAGATAAAAAAAACCTTTACATGCCCACGAGGGACCTTTGCATACAGGGTTCTCCCATTTGGTCTGTGTAATGCGCCTGCAACATTCGAGAGGGAAATTATGGGATTTTTTTTAAATTTAATTGACGAGAGTGTTGAAATCTACATGGATGGTTTTAATCCATATGGGAATTCATTTGAATAAGGATTGGTGAATCTGGAAAAAGTACTCGAAATATGTAAATAGAGCCATGTGTCTCTGAGTACAGTTAAATATCACACGATGAGGGAAGAAGGAATAATATTGGGACATTTTCTCTCAGCTGCTGGAATTTCAGTTGATTCGGCCAAAGTAAAGGTAATAATGCACTTCCCCATACCTAAGACACCCACATAGGTACATAGTTTTATCGGTTGCGCTCGTTATTAAAGACGTTTTATAGAAAATTTTGCTAAAATAACACACCCACTTTTCTAATTGCTAACAAAATATGCAGAATTTTTGTGGACAAAGGAGTGTGAAGAAACTTTTGTGAATATCAAGGGACTGGTTTGTGAAGCTCTGATTCTTCGAGGACCTGATTGGGCTTTAACATTTCATATACATGCTGATGCCTCTAAGACAATAGTAGGAGTAGTCTTCAGACAACAAGTAGACAAGACACCATATGTAGTTTACTACGTCAGCAAGAATTTAACACCTTCTACGTTAAATTACACTATGACTCAAAAATAATTCCTGGTTGTCATCTATGGTATCAACAAGTTCCGACACTATATCATTGGGTATCCTACTTTCGTACATACTGATTATGATACAATAAGGTATTTGATGAATAAACCTATCACTCCTTGTTGCATTACAAGATGGATGCAATTGCTTCAATAATTTGATATCACAATAGTAGATAAACTAGGGAAAGATAATGTAGTTGTTGATTTTCTTTCTAGAATTGATAACAATGATGAAGGCACACCCATAGAATATAGTTCTCTGGATGAACATATTTTCTCAATTTCTACTAATCCTCCGTGGTATGCAGATATTGCTAACTATCTTGCTATAGGGAAGGTGCCCTGTCATTTTTCATATAAGGAAAAATGAAAAAGCATTCATCATAGTGCCCGATATTTATGGATGGCAGGATACCTTTTTCATATAGGAACCGATAAGCAGGTTCGGCGCTGTGTATTTGAGGTTAATATCTATGAAGTGTTGAAGGCTACCCATGATGGCCCTTGTGGAGGGAATTTTGCAGACAAAAGAATAGACCATAAGGTGTTACAGATGGGATATTATTGGCCTTCTATATTTTGGGATGCGTAAAATTATGTTCGGAGGTGTGATAGTTTCCAGCGCATGGGGAAACCCGATTGATCCGATGAAATTTCTTTGCAGCCCCAGGTAGTCCTCGAAATTTTGAGAAGTTCGCTATTGATATTGTTGGGCCCTTTAACCCACCTTTCCAAAAAAACGTTCACATTTTGGTCTGCACCGATTATGTGACTAAGTGGGCAGAAGCCAAGGCTGTTGCGAAAGCAACAGAACATGCGGTTTTAGATTTTCTATTTGAAGAGATTTTTGCTCGTTATGGTACTCTGAGGGAGATTGTTTCATATGGAGGAGCACAATTCACATCACACAAGATAGCAAGGCTTATCCAGAAATATGGGGTCAAGCACAGGGTGACATCTCCATACCACCCCCAGGCGAATGGATAAGTGGAAAGCACAAACAAGTTATTAGAAAATATCTTGACAAAAACTATGCCATACCATCATCGAGAATGGGCTCAAAAGCCACCTAAATCTCTCTAGACATACAAAACAACATGGTATAATGCAACTGGGTTTTTACCATTTGAGTTAGTTTATGGGAAATCCTCGTTGTTCCCAATATAATTTGAAATAAGTAATGCTCAAAACAACTCTTGAAATATGTTTGGACCTGTCAGATGCCCAATAACACTAGCTGACTCAACTTAATGAACTAGATGAAATCTGTTCAATCGTTGCCCAGAGGACTACTACTATTAAGAAGCAGAGGATGAAATGGCACGATAAGTTATCAAAAAAAGGTGTTTCATAGAGGACATTTGGCATTACTTTATGACTCTCGTTTTAAGGATATTAAAGGAAATCTTTGCACTCGCTGGATGGGACCTTACAAGGTCGATGTTGTATTTGATAATGGAACAGTTAGACTAATCAAAATTGATGATACAGGTGCTTCTTTCATAGAAAATGGGCATCATCTGAGATTGTACCATCGTTCGGCCTCTAAGGAGGCTTTCATTAAATATCTCTCCAAGAAACATGGTTTGAAGGTTATCAGTGCATATAATTCTTCCTTTTCATCCTTGTTCTAATATATATATATATATATATATATATACTATTACTCTTTATTGTTATATTTTTGTAGGAGTTACTACTAAGGACCAATGTTGCGGAGCTGGAAATTTCCTAAATATTGGATGTTGCTACTTGTGATGTTGTTACTTGAGATGTTGCTACTAGTGATGTTGTTACTCCTTGGATGTTGCTACTCCATGATGCTATTACTCCGAATGATACTGCTCGTGATGCTAGTACTCCTTGGATGTTGCTACTCCGTGATGTTGTTACTTTGGATATCGCTACTCCATGATGATGTTACTCCAGAGGTTGCAACTCTTTATGTTGTTACTCCTTGGATGCATCTACTCTGTGATCCTATTAATCTGGATTTTGTTACTCTGGATGTTGCTACTCGTGATGCTATTACTCCTTGGATGCTGCTACTCTCTAATGTCGTTACTCTGGATGCTGCTACTCGTGATGTTGTTACTCCTTGGATGCTGCTACTCTGTAATGTTGTTACTCCTCGGATGCTGCTACTTTATGATGATGTTACTCCGTGATGCTGCTAATCCTTGATGTTCTTACTCCATCCACATAATTACTATGTTGTTATACTGCCAATTGTCACTTCCCTTAGGTAGGTTTCCGAGTACATCTACATTTGACTCTTATGGATTTAATTAAATATTCCATGGATAAGACATTGATTCTGCGGCCAAAAATTTTTAAGTTGGGGGAGACGGGGGGGTGTTGTGCTATCTAAAGGATGGCATTATTAAACCACACCAATGATCCAAAGTCATTATGAAAAGCTCGTGCTATTGGTATGCTCCACGATCCTGATCATATTCCCTGTAATCGCTAATATGTATTGGGATCAGCAACATGCACATGTTGCCAACCAATCATTCCTTTCCAACTCATGTGAAATTATTACCATCTCATTCATCACACTTACCATAATTTTCCATGATTTTGTTCATTTCTCGAGAAATCAACTGTCGTATTTACCGTTATTTCACCTCATTTTTCACCATGATGATTTTGTTGGATTTGGTATACATTACTATTTTGAACGGTCTGCTACATCCAGAGTGATGTTATAGTATCTATAGGATGGGTGGACTAGCCGTGTGGCATGAACCTAAAGATACAATCTTGGTTCGTAGCAATGCAAATGTGTGGCAAGTTTTGTCAATGCAGGATGGGATATCTATTTTAATAGATTGCAGGGATTCGACAAGGGAATCACGATGGATTTTGTGCTAAATTTGAATGGGAATTTCTCTCGGGTCAGAGGAATATAAATTCCCATCATAGAAGAATCCATCGCCAAAGTTAGTGGGCTAATACAACAAGGACAACAATGGTTTGCTCAGAGAATTCCCCTGCCAAAATTTCCTGAACTGTTTCTATAGGTAGGAGAAAGCATTGTTTAGTATGAGAGAGGGTATGATCGTAAATATTTATTGTATCCATGGAATGAGATAGCAGGCTTTGTGATGAAATAAATAACCTACAAAGGACAGTCTACAACTCTGTTCAAGTACAATTTCAAAATCCTGACTCACCTTCGATTCCCACAAGCCCAGGTTCATTCTTTAAACATACCTTTATTTTTATCGAAACAACTTCAGCACATGGCACAGTCTGCTTGGCGTTCGCGCTAGGTTCTGGCAGTCCTCTCCAATCATGAATTGGTTAATTTGTTGGTTATGCATGCAATAGATCAATTTCAAGTTTCCTCGACAGAGCTCTGTGAATTATTGGAAGATGAAGTAGAAGTTGTTATCGTTGCTAGGGAGGAAGAACCAACACCTATGAATGAATTAGCAGAAGAGGAAGAGCCGAAGGAAATGGAGGAAGAAATAGTACCTCCAGGTGATTCAATAGAAGAGGAAGATCCAGAGGAAATGGAGGATGAACCAACACCTTCTGACAATTCAGCAGAAGAGGAAGAGCTAAAGGAAATGGAGATAGAGCAGGAAGAACCTGAAGAAATAGAAATGGAGGAAACAATTGGTGATACAGTCCAGGCTACCATAGAAGAACCATCCTCACTTGTGGAACCTATTGACGAAGGAATCATGGATATAGGGGATGAAGTTGATACTGTCCTGCAATCACCGACTTTCATTAATGAAGCATAAGGAGAAGGATATGGATATTGAAACAGGTATGGGTGTCACAAGAACCACCCTCGACTCAGTCAGAATAGGAAGACAGAGAAGGAATGACCCTTGAGTTTGAAACTACTCCACACGAAATATTTTTCGACCCGAAATGAAGAGGAAATGTATGAAGGAGGCTCAGACCAAGTGAGAAACGAAGGTGATGAAGAAAATAAATCATAGGTGCCAGAAAAGACTAACACAAACTAGGTAAAAGATATTCTTTGTTCTCCTTTTCAATCAATGATGCCTAAAGGAGCAAGGGGGTTTTTTTCTCCCCAATAATTAATAAATGAGATCGTTGTCCCACCAGTACTAAATTTTGTCGATTCAGGGAAAGATGTGACCGAAATCGTTCCATCAATTTTTTATTCTTAGCAAGGGCATCCAGAAGCTAAAAAGGGAGAAGGTAATTATGTGGAAACACCAGAGCAGAGAATGGCCGATGAAAGCACTGACAAGGTGACATAATTTCCTGAGGGAAGGAAGAAATAAAAGTAGAATTATCCTTAAGAAAGGAAACGAAGTAAGGGAGACCTAGTAGAGAATCTAGTTGATTCCATTAAAATTGTCCCACCTCTTCCTGAACCTGATGCAGGGTCGAGAGATGAATTCATTGTTAAGAAATAATGGATAAAAAAATGTGAAAGCAGGAGACCACCTCTCAAGAAAAGGTATCAACTTTAGTTTAACGAGACCATGTAGTTGAAGAAGGATGTTCAGAAGCTGAGAAAACAAGTATCTTGGTTGAATAAAAAGGTAAAAGTATATAAATGGAAGGCAATAAAAAATAATATTGAGGTTTCCTCTTCCACTACACAAACTGGTCTGATTGAACATTTGTTTGAAGCCTCACAATTCTTCCTGGCTACTGAAATTTAGAAATGGCAATCTGCTGCGAATGAACATAAGAAGGAGACAAAGAGGGTTCGGGAGTAGGCTATCAGGATTATCACTGGGTATATAGATCAGTTAGATAGAGCACGAAAGAGGCAAGAGAAACAACATGGTAAGATGGAGGATTTAGAAGAACAAGTGCAAACGCTGAAAGTAGATAAGGAGAAGATGTTTACCTTGACACAACAGGTAATGGCCTGTAAACCTCCTACCCATAATTATGCTTTATTCCTTCATGAGAAGTTCTTTTTCTTCTTCCTGGAAAGTATTTATAAGTAAATTAGCCATGATATTAAGGATCCAATACATTTCCTCCATATTTTGAAAATTCATAATATCGTCGGTCAACACTTAATGTGCAAAATTTACATGCATGATTATTTCCTGAAGCATGATCATGCCTTCAATATCGTTCCCTTTGTGGGGGATATTCACATGAGAGCCTTCACCTCCTACACTATCAACCAGGTTAAATGGAAGAAGGCCTATGATACGTTTGAATAAAATCAAGTTACAAGGACAATCATGATAAGGAGAGAGCATGGTCAAGCAAAAAACATTTATAATAAGAAATTTACCTTTTTACAAATTAAGGGACATAAGGAACATATGTTGGCAACCCAAAAATGGTGTGCTGACCTCTGTGTTAGACTAGTAGTAACTTTTCAGGATGAAGCTCTTGACAGTTGTCAAAGGAGGTGGATGTTGTCGTCATCAGCTGCAAAAAATCGGTAACCTTTTGGAGCACCCAATTTTGCACGATCATTAGAAAGAGTGTCACGTTTTGTAGCATTTATTCAGACTTGCGGGGTCCGGTGGATGGGATTGAGGTTTCAGTTCCCATTCATTTGGTTTCCAGTAGATCAGTATACTCCCACATGCAATGTCAAAAACTATTGGTGGAAGGATGTCGTTCTGACAGAGGGATATAAACCCCATGGAACAGAGATGGCTGGAGAGTATGACCTCACTTAGTTTCATGCCGACCATAGTCATTCCAACCCAGATTTGAGTAGACGACTAGCTGCATGAGGACATCCAGATAGACCAGTTGGGGGGAGATGTTGGGTACCAAATCTGCATACTTTCCTCTTCTATTTTCACCCACTCTTCTATATCTTTGTATCATTAATTGTTCTAAACACACGAGGTAAATCCATTTCCATTTTCTTATATAAAATGTTTGATTAATGAAATAATAGCCATCGAGATTTTACCCACGCAAGTATTAATTCTATTATTTCTACATATTCGACAGTTAAAAGGTTGCATCTGCAAGTCACAGAAGCAACTCCGAGTTCTCAGCGTTATTTAGATATGATGTAGCAACATAAAAGATCCAAACCTATCCTATATCTATTTCATACCTTTCTTGGTTTTCTCTCAAAAACTAGTTTTGCCATTGTAACCATTGTATTTTTCTAGATATTAGTTGTCATATTGGGGAGACATGTTTTCTGAACATTTGTATAAGAAGGGTCTCAGGGCTGTGAATCAGGGTTAGCATGGAAGAGACCAATTTTGTAACAGAAGACTTTTAATTGAATGAAATTCATTTTTTTCCTTCCATCTGTAAGTTGTGAATCTACCGCAACCCTAGTCAGAGAGTTGGGCCCACTCTTTTGATCAAGTTTTGTGTTATTTCCTTTTGTTGCTTTTGTATTTTTGTTTGATTATTTTAACTGTTGTTTCTATATGTTTCTCCAATTTCTATGAATTATTTTATAATTATGCAATTTATCTTTAATTGTTGTTACAATATTTTTGGTTGTTTTAATTGTTGAATCTGTGATCAATATCGGATTGTGCCATTGCTCCTACATATACCTTGCGCGCTACCTTGAAATAATGTACGGACCCGGATTGATAAATTAATGTCGAAAAGGGTTGAATAGTTTATTCACACTTGGACACCAACATCTGCCTATATTCAGATTTAATAAACTAGATTTAATTCACAAAATCTGAGTTTCACTTAGATTTTAATTTCTCATTATAAATGGAATTATCATATTTATCTTTTCTCAGAATAATTGTATTCTCCAACTCAGGAACAACCTCTTTCTCCAGATTTATTTCCACAATATAGATAGCCACTTTATTCCATATTTTAATCCTTAACATAGGTACTGTACATATTCCAGCTTATACTTACATTATTAATTCTTCTTTTAACTACTTTCAGATTATCATATTTATTCTACTTCATGTATTTTTGTAAAAGTAATATTTTACTCTTTTCTTGTACAGGAAATTCCTTCCGATACTTTAGCCCGGTACAGTTTGAATTTATTTTCTTATTATAATAAGTGTATTTTACAGTTATTTTACCATATTTTATATCCGTGTAACACTAATTTATGTGTTTACTTACAGGTAAATTTTGTTCCAAGAATTTCCTATCTGTTCCTTCACCATATTATCAAAGGCTCTGACAACAAGTTTTTCCTTCCTCCAGGTTGGTCATTACAATGTATATATTTTAGCCAGTTGAGTTTAATGAAATTTATTTATGTATCTATACCTTTTGTAATTAATTTCAGTCAAATATGACTTTCAGTTGATATGACATTTAAAATTATAACTGATATTTTACCTCGATGTTATTATATTTATCCATTCACCTTTATCATAGGAATTTCACATCCTCTAAACATTTCTATAAATGGTTTATGATTCCTTTGCAATATACAGATAACACCTATATGTATGATATTTCATGATTCCTTTTAAATATCCATATTGTATCTCTACGAATGAATGTTTCGTAAATTAGGAATTTGTATAGTTTAAATCTGAAGTACCCTACTTGTACAAATTTATACTTTCTTGGTTTAATTGAATAATTCATGCATTGTATACACATCTGATTCAATATTTGTGGCAGAAATAAATATTTATTTCTACCATCACCTTCAATGTTTCTCTTAATATAGATAGAATTATATTTGATCCAAATGATATCTTTTAAATCTGTGATAAAAGAAATAACATAGACCTAACCACACTTTTAAACCCTTCTCTTTGGGTTTAGAGATTTTGTGAGTTGGTAAATTATTATTTTTATTCTGTGTAACTATACAGATGAATTAACTATACCTACTATAGTTAAAATCATGTTAAATACACATGACAATTTTTAACTAATAATACAACATCATATCATGAAGACTATCAATTCAAGATGTAAACTTTTCAACTACTTCATAACTAAACCATAATGAATCTTAATCAATTCTCAACATTATAGCATAATCATAATATAGAATTTGAAAACTGTGCATACTAATTCTGGTAAAGACTATTTGCCACCCAACCTTGAGTTTTCATCCACAACTCCCCCCAAGCAGAGACCAATTCCTCCAAAGTGTAGACAACCTCTTGTATACTTAGGAGTGGATTATTTAACCTTTCTTTCACTCATCATGTTTCCATAAGTGCGTCAAGTTAAATTAGGATGTTGTTTTCCTTTAGCCTACGCTTTCCTTTTGTTTTTTCCACAAAATATCTTTAACACCAACCTTTTCCTCTTTTTAAGTTTATTTCACCTCTTCACAGTAACTTTCCACTTTATTGAGGTATTTATTAGATTCTTATCTCCCATATAATATTTTTATTTTATTTTATTTTTTCTCCAAGGATTTTTTGGAGATTTTTGGAAAGTATTTGGATTTAATTCCATCCTCATGGACTCCAATTTACTTTAATATTTGCACAATAAATAAATTCCACATTTATTTAATTTTAAAAATAATATGTCCACATATAGTTTTCCTTTAGGTCCACTTAACCTTTATTATTTTCAACTGTCTAAATAAAAGAAGAAAAATACGGATATTAAATATTCCCCCCTCTAAAACAAAACACCATCCTCGGTGTTGCAAACATATCAGTTCACTTCTAAAAAACTGATGGATATTTCTCTTCCATTTCATCTTCTCGCTCCCAAGTAACTTCCTCAGGTGTAAAGTTCCTCCACTGCACTTTCACCCTAGTTACGGTTATATTCTGGAGCTCGATTTCTTCCCGTGCCAGTATACAAAGAGGTTATAGAAGAAATTCCCCTTTTTTTTCCACTTGTATCACAGTCTAATCAATTATGAGTAGGGTCATGTACATACTTTTTCAATAAGGAAACATGAAAAACATTGTGAACCTTAATATGACTAGGTAGAGCCAATCTATAACCTAGTGTCCCTACTCTTTCTAAAACATCAAATGGTCCTCATTAGCTTCATGCTAATTTAGCACAGCTATCACTGTATAATGTAATCTTGTGAGGCTTAATCCTCAAATAAACATGATCTCCCACATTGAATTATAGGTGAATTATTCTCTTGTCTGCATAGATCTTTTGTTGATCTTGAGTTGTTTTAATATTTTTTTGAATCTTCTTCACAGTTTTTTCGATCTCCTGTAGTGCATCTGGCCCAAGAATCAACTTATCCTCTGGTTGACTCCAACTGAGCAGAGTGTGGAATTTTCTGCCATACAAGGCTTCAAAAGGACTCATATTAATAGAATCTTGATAACTATTTATGCACATTCTGCTAAATGCATAAAATCTTCCCATGTTGTAGGTTTTTCCATCACATACATGCACGACATGTCTTCTAAAATATGATTAGTTCTTTCAGTCCGCCCATCTATTTGAGGGTGGTAAGCAATACTAAAGTTAAATTTAGTACCCATTCCTCCAAACAGAGTTTTCCAAAAGGCCGAGTTAAATTTTGCATCTCTGTCTGATATAATCATTTTTGGAATTGCATGTAATTTCAAAATTTCTTTCATGAACAGATTGGCTACTTGAACCATGACAAAATTATATTGTACTGGTAAAATGTGTGTTGCCTTAGTTAAAGTGTCTACAACCACCATTATAGATTCATTTGGATACTTGGTTATAGGAAATCTAGTAATGAAATCTATGGAAACCACTTCCCACTTCCATTTTGTAATAGGGAGAGGCTTCAATAGTCCTGCAGGATGCTGATGTTCCACTTTTACCTACTGACATTCTAAACACCTTGCTAGAAAATCAACCACATATTTTTTCATACCTGGCCAAAACATGTTCTTCCTTAATGCTAAAATCAGTTTTTGATAACGAGGATTACCTTCATAAGGTATTTTATGATACTCATCTAAAATTTCCTGTTTTAAAGATGTCACGTTAGGAATATACAATCCTTGTTTATAATAAATCACTCCTTTTTGGTTTTGGTATATCCCACAAATTTAGTTTTCTGCAATTTCTCTTGAAATTTTACATACCACTGATCTTGCATCAACACTTCATGAATATGTTCTTCTATCTCAAATTACACACTACTCCCTCCATGGGTCAAAATTTGATGAGCATTCCTACTCAAAGCATCAACAATTATATTTTCCTTTCCTTTAATGTGTTTGATTTCCATATCGAACTCACTAAGGAAATCTAACCATCTAGCTTGTCTAGAATTTAGATCTAGTTAAGTAAAGAAGTATTTCAGGCTTGTGTGATCTGTCATTAATATGAACTCATTTCTGAATAGATAATGTCTCCACATCTTTAATGCATGTATAACAACAACTAGTTCAAAATCATACACATCATAATTATGTTCATGTTTCTTTAATTTTATTGACTCATTTGCTATTACTGGATTATATTGCATTGATACTCCTCCTAACCCTTCTACACCTGCATCTGTACACACTACAAATTCAAGATGGGGGCAGTAGTTAATTTCAGTTTTAATTGTTCCAACTACTTTGACACTTTTTTGTCCATTCAAACTTTACTCATTTTTTCTGCAATGAAGTAATAGGATAGGATAATGTTGAGAATCCTTCTTCAAACCTACAGTAATATCTAGCAATACTAATAAAGGATCGTATAGCTGATACATCTATTGGTATATGAAAATTTATTATTGCTTGTATTTTCTCTAGATCTACTGCTAATCCATCCTTTGAAATCACATGACCCAAATACTGAATTTTATTCTTCTAAAATTCACATTTGTTGAGTTTTGCATATGGTTGATGTTCTCTAAGTGTTTGTAGGACTATTCTGAGATGTTCTCTATGTTCTTATTCATTTTTAGAGTACACTAAAATGTCATCAATGAACACTAGTACGAACTTGTCTAGATATTTGTGTAGTACACTATTCATTAAACACATGAACTTAGCAGGTGCATTTGTAAGTCGAAAGGGTTGGACTACAAATTCATAGTGTCCATATCTAGTTTTGAATGTAGTTTTGTTGATGTCCGTATCTTTAATTATGAGTTGGTGATATCTCGTTCTTATGTCAATTTTAGAGAAGATAGTACCTCCTCTCACTTGGTCAAATAAATCATCTATCTTTGGCAGAGGATACATATTCTTAATATTTAACTTATTCATCTGTCTGTAATCTATATACATTCTGAATGTGCCATATTTCCTTTTAACAAACAATACTGGTGCTCCCCAAGGAGACACACTTGGTCTAATGTACCCTCTGTATAACAATTCTTGCAATTTTACTTTCAGTTCTAGTAATTCGTGAGTACTCATTCTATAAGGTGCTCTAGAAACAGCTGTAACTCCTACGCTAGTTCAATTGAAAAGTAAATTTCTCTTTTAGTGGGTAGATGTGGGATTTTTTCTGGAAACAGATCCTTAATTTTTTTGATCATTGGTAAGTTTTCTACATCTTCCTTTTCTATTTGTTGTCCCGGATCTTCCACTTGTACAAAATACACTTGACAAAATTTTCTTACTGTCCTTTTTAGCTGGAATGCAGAAATTTTTCTGATAGATATTGGTTTTGGTTTTCCTTTCACTATCACATATTTTCCTTCATCATCTATGCAATGTACTGTTTTTTCTAAGAAATTTAATATTTCTTCATGTTTCTCTAACCAGTCCATTCCTACTAACAAATCATAGGATCCTAGAGGTAAAACATTCAAATGAATTTCAGTTTCATATCCATTTAAATTTACAACAATTTTTATAAGTTAATAGATCACTTTTCTTATTGTTCATGTAGCTAACTGCACTAACCATGCTTGGTAAAATTTTCCTGATTTTAGCTTACACTTTTCCACTATCTATGGACTAACATAACTTAAATTTTCTCCTGGATCTATTAAAATAGAAACAAGTTGTTCAACAATCATAGCTTCGATTTCTAGCATGGTTGATTGGTGTTCAACCTGTCAATCTTCAAGTGGAGCACTAATCCCAGAAATGTTTCGAGAAATGTCGTTTATTGTGGTCGTGTCTCGTACTACTTGAATGTTCTGAATTATTCTGTGGGAAGTCACGTAATCGGTGGGGTTCTCCACATCCCCAACACTTTAAAGGTTCTTTCATTTTTACAACACTTTCCTTTTTGTTGTATGTATCCATTTGTTTAGACCCAGTATGTGACTATGCTGGTTGATTTTCCCCACTCTTATTAAATTTCTTCCTTTGGTGGTTTTTTCCAATATTTTTTGGATATGCTAGTTTTACTCTTTTTAGATTTGAGTCACCCTTACCTTTCTCTTTATTTTGCCAATTTTTCAGCTCATCATTTCTACCTTTAAACTACTCATAGCATAGTCTTGCTTTACGAACAACTTCATCCATTGTTTTTGGATTATCAAATTCGATTCTCTCTTTATAGATAGTAGATAGGTAGTTTAAAAATCATTGTACTTTGGCCTTCTCTTCTCTCATATAAGGCATATAACGAAGCAAGGTCGTGAATTTGGTAACAAACTCATCAATTGTATGTTGTCCCAATCTTAACTCATGAAATTCCTTATCTTTATCATCATAATACCTCTCATTCAGGTACCTAGACATGAATTTGGCTTGTAAGTCTTCATAGGTAACAATTTTTTCATCGAGCACATGTACCTATTTTGTTTCTTCCCACCAAAGTGTGGTGTTACCCTGAAGTTTGTAAATTTTAAATTTGACTTTCATATTACATCCGTATTCATATACCTAGAAGTATTTAACCATGTTTAGAAGCCAAGCTTCCACATCCTCCTCCTTTTCACCATCAAAAGTTGGAGGTTTAATTTTTTGGAATTCCTTTTTATTTCTAGAATTATGTCCAGATACTTTGCCACCCTCAGACCTTCTGATTTTGTTTCAAATTATTTCCTCTTTCGTCCATGGTCTTCACTTTAATGACTAGACTGTGAGGTTAATTCCCTAATCAACCTCTCTTTCTCTTCATTGGCTTGCAACAATCATTCATTGCTAGTCCTTAGCTGAACCATTTCACGTTGCATATCTCTTATCATGTCCAACAATTGAGAATTTTGATATGGTGGGTTTCTCACACCCCTTGGATCCAAATGTAGTTCTCCTTCATCATTCAAAGTAGCAGTCATACTGTTCCGACACTTCAATCAATATACACAACATTTAATTAGTACATCAGATTCTGTAAAGAAAAAAAAATATTTTCTTATTTTCCACAGCAACCTAATTTTTGGTTTTTTTTTGTGTGGGGACACATGGCCCCGATGTTCTCAACATTGGCTCTGATACCATTTGTAACAACTCTACTTAGCCCAATTTGTTTTTTCTATTTATATCAATAATACTTCTTTTCTATCCTTTACAATTGCTTATTTTTATCGCACGAATAATACCTTTCAAATTTTTAATAAAGACCTTTTTTCATCCTTATATTTCCCCAAGGATTGTCCCTAACTGATATTACACATGATAGTGTTAACATTAAGGTATGTTCGTAATTTCCATTTTTTTAAAATCACATTATAATATAGTTTAATATATATTCATCTCCACATATATATGTACCATACTTTCGAAAATAATTTACCTATGGAAACATTTACAATATATATCATATCTCAGTCTTCCATAATGTATAAACCATACAATGTATATTTTTCGAAAATATATATATTTTATATCCTCATAAATCTATCGTTATACACTGTAATCTACTTACTAGATTAAAATTAAAAACATAACAATATCTGATAGGAATAAGCTTTGAGACCATATATTATTCATCACTTTCACTTATATCCTTTCCCCTTACCTTATATTAATTTACTATTATATACACAACCCGACTACTAACTTAACATCCATATCTATTATGAATATGGTTTGGGAAACATACATTTACTTGCCCCATCTGAATTAACCTTATGTTTAATTTCTATTAAATTTAGACATCACATTCATTATCATAACCATATCCATTATAAGACTCATAATATCTATGAATATTTATGAATCTTTAGTTTATTGTTTAGTGGATGAATTCATTTAATTGCAATGTCATTTCTATAAATTTGACAGGCCATACCTGCAATTCTTATCATTTTATTTTTAACCCTCATAAATGTTTTTCGTATCCATGGTGATATTCTTCACATGGGCTCCCTTATGGTAGGCCAACTGTATGGTTGATCACACATGAATTCAATAGTTCATATTTACTAGTCCTCTCTGCGAGTTCAACCCTCGAGGTTTAGGGTTATGATTGGGACTTTTGTCATGATTTTTATTTTTGGTACTCTCATTTGTAACATTTTTGGTTATCCGAGACTAGCTCCATAGTGGTTTGTTGTCCCTCTAGTTTTTCATGAGGAAAACTCCTCAGAGAAAAGACATTAGCTCAAATCGCTTTGCATTTACATTGATAATCTACGCAGGTAAGCTTTGGTTCCCCCCTCGTTTGTTCATTGAATATTTTTATGGTATTTTTTAATCTTCTATCTCATAGAAGGTATATCAAGAAATGTTTTATTTTGATTGTATTCAATCTTAATCTTATAGTTTTTAATTTAATCTATGCACTAATTTGTTTGGTCGTTGCAGGCTATGAGACTTGTAACCCTTGTTACGAATTCAACTTCCGGCAACAGAAGAATTTATTCAGTCGTCTACTCCTCGTATGTCATCGAATTTATCTTCACCATAAATACTTTTTGTGGATTTTATTGTTCCAAGAATGGATTTTTTCAACTTTGTATGTTTCTTCTCCTTAGAAGAAATATTTTCCTGCTTTTGTTATGTATATAAATTTTCTTTTGGAATTGTCAACAAATTTTTCCCCAAATCTGTTAATCAAATTTCTGAGTATTCGTTATGGTTTAATTATGGGATTTCCCCCAATTCCATTTATAAAGTTTCTTTTAATTAAAAGGGTTATCGTTTTATTTGTAGATATATAGTATTATTCTCCATAATACTCCTGAAATCCAATGGCTGGAACTAATTTAATCTTATTCTAATTTCGCTACGTCCTTTAAGCTTTATACATATGATACACGAACGTATTCGTTCCATTCTTTGTCTGTATAATAAAATTAATTCTTATTTTATTGACGTAGAATGGGTTTTAGTATTTCTACTGATTTTGATTTCACCTGATACTATGAAATAGATCCGCACTCCCATTGTGCCATCGAAATTTTTGTAAAATTGCGAGAGGGTTTCTTCGAATTTACCTTCATATGTATTTTTATTTCCCATGGTCATTTTAAATTCAAATTTATGACATTAATCTCCCAATTACATTCTCACAAATTGGGAATTTCACTAATTAGTGTTTTCCCATCTTAATTATTAATGATACACATCTTTTCCACTTCTATGAATACGTTATTCCTCAACATATAACCCATCTTTCCTTAGAGATTTTCGTTTTTATATTCATAGTTATGAGGTTTAACCTTCTTCTGATAATCACTTTATCATTGCAGAAGTTCGATTTAAACTTCTCGTTCACCAACAGCAAGGGTTACATCATTTAATTTCAATGAAGTTAACCAATGTTTTCGTGTTCTCCATTATGGAAAATTATTACAGAGGTTCTGTGATTACCCTTTTTTTATTTCCTCTCCTATATATATATATATATATATATATATATATATATATATATATCTTTTTAGAAGTTATATATATTCAGGAGAGAGAGAGAGAGAACTATTTGTCTGTGGAATTAAATTTGGTTTGCAAATAGTTCCTAACTTCATTAATTCTACTGATATAGTAAGACTCTACCTATATTCACATTTAATAAAATATGATTTAATTCAAAAAATATAAGTTTCACTTAGATTGTAATTTGTCATCATAAAATGGAATTATCATATTTATCTTTTCTCGGAATTATTTGTATTCTCCAACTCAGGAGCAACCTTTTGCTCTGAGCCACTTTATGCCTTGTTTTAATCCTTAACATAGGTATTTTACATATTCCAGCTTACATTTACATTATTAATTCTTCTTTTAACTACTTTCATATTATTATATTTATTCTACTTCATGAATTTTTATGAAAGTAATATTGTACTCTTTTCCTATTCACGAAATTCCTTCTGATACTTTACCAAGGTACAGTTTGAATTTATTTACTTATTCTAATAAGTGTATTTTACAATTATTTTATCATATTTTATATCAGTCTAACATTATTTAATGTGTTTACTTACAGGAAAATTATTTTCCCAGAATTTCTTATCTGTTCCTTCACCTTATTATCAAAGGCTCCGATGACAAGTTTTTCCTGCCTGCGGGTCGGTCGTTACAATGCACAGATTTCTGCCAGTTGAGTTTAATGATATTTATCTATGTATTTGTACCTTCTGTAATTAATTTCAGTAAAAGATGACTTTTAGTCAATATGACATTGGTAGTTATAACTGGTATTTTACTTGGATGTTATTATGTTTTCCTATTCATCTTTATCAGAGGAATTTCGCATCCTTTGAACATTTCTATAAATGGTTTATGATTCCTTTTCAATATCCATATTTTATCTGTATGTATGAATGTTTCCTAAATTATGAATTTGTATAGTTTTAATACGAAGTAACCTACTTGTACAGATTTATACTTTCTTGGATTAATTGAATAATTCATGCACTTCATACGTATCTGATTCAATATTTGTGACACAAATAATTATGTATTTCTACTATCACTTTCTATGTCTATGTTAATATAGATAGAATTATATTTCATCCAAATGATGTCCTTTAAATATGTGGTAAAATAAATAACATAGACCTAACCACATATTTAAACCCTTCTCTTTGGGTTTAAAGATTCTGTAAGTTGGTCAATTAGTTTTTTTAGTTTGTGTAATTATACCGAGGAATGAACTATACATGATATATTTAAAGTCTTGTTAAATACACATGACAAATTTTAGCTAATAATACAACATCATATCACAAAGACTGTCAATTCAAGATGTAAAATTTTCAACTACTTCATAACTAAACCACATTGAATCTTAATCAATTCTCAACATTATAACAGAATCATAAGACATAATTTAACAACTATGCATGCCAATTCTAGTAAAGAATATTTTCCACCCAACCTTGAGCTTTCATCCACAACTCCCCCCGAGCAGAGACCAATTCCTCCAAAGTGTAGACAACCTGTTGTCTACCTAGCAATGGATTATTTAATATTTCTTTCCCTCAACATGTTTCCATAGCTGTGTCTAGCTAAATTAGGATGTTGTTTTCCTTTAACCTAGGCTTTGGTTTTTTTTTTCCACAAAAGCTCTTTAAAACTAATTTTTTCCTCTTTCTAGTTTTATTTCACCTCTTCCGAGTAAATTTCCAGTTTACTGAGGTATCTATTATATTATTATCTCCGATCTAATATTTTTATTTTATTTTATTTTATTTTATCTTCAAGGATTTTTGGAGATTTTGGTTAAGTATTTGGATTTAATTCCATCCTCATGGACTTGAAATCATGGTCTCAAATTTACTCTAGTATTTGCAGAATAAATAAATTCCACATATATTTAATTTTAAAAATAATATTTCCACATATAGTTTTCCTTTAGGCCCACTTAACCTTTACGATTTTCAATTGTCTAAATAAAAGCAGAAAAATAGGGATATTGCAGCATGCATTGTGGATTTTCATATAATTGTTTCTTATTTAATTTTTTTAGCTAACGTCAGTCTAACTTCTTTGACATGTTGCCCCATTTCCTATGTGTTGTGTCGTTTATTTTCTTTGCAGAATCATGGAAAAGGTTATTTTTTCCTATGACAGATGACCTCTGTTCACTCTCTAAACCGGTTAATTTGTGTCCCTCATGACTCAAAGAATCAATACTTACCATAGATCTGCTAGAGTGCTCCCTTGTTAATATTATTTATAGGTTCTCTAACTTCTAAAAAGGTTCCATTTAGTGTTCCCAAGCCTCAAAATATAACCAAATGGGCATTAAAAAAGTGTATAAACACAAATATTATTCTACATGTATACAAATTTAGTATTTTTTTTTTTGAATAGTAAAGATGGTTTGGGCGAATTTATTCGACTAGGGTTTTGGTCAATGTTGTGTGAATTATACAATTAATCCCTATTTTTTCATTGCTCATATATATATATATATATATATATATATATATATATATATATATATATATATATATATATTGTGTAAAATAGTTTCATATGTACTGACAGAGTTGAATCAAACTACCCTAAGAAATTGTTGTATAATTTTCTCACAGTTATGTAATGAATTTAGGAAAGAAATACCACGCATATTCTTTTTGTGGTATCATTTCCCATTCCCTTGTATTTATTTGATTTCCGACAGTGCACAAGACTTTAGGTCTTGGATTTTCCAAATTATTAGTAATAATTTATGCATTTGGTTTTATGGTATTTGGGTTTGTGCAATAGTTCTTTTTATTCCAATCCAACGTTTTTTTCCTTAATGCATTTTGGCATGTCGTGGTAATGAATTTACTAGATGAAAAATGAAACACTAACATAGAAATTCTTACGAGAGATCTATATTTTACTGTTACAAAATTTAATCGTTCTAGTACTTGTTGTGGTGTATCTTATTCGTTTTGTTACAAAAATTATTTCCAGATAAATGCATGCATGGTCCGATTTGTCCCTTTCTAATATCTTCCCCTGGTTTTCTAATATAAATTCAAGGGATTTACTCCAATCTTAATCTGAATTTACTAAGGAATGAAACATAATAAAGATATAATCAAAAATAAAAATATGCAATATAAATATTATTCCACTTCATTAATATCAAATACTGAAAATGCTTACAGACACAATTGAAAGAAACTAGCTCTAGGATGGTATCTTATCTCTGAGAAGATATGTGGAGGCTACATGCCTCTGAACTGTGTTACAATGAGGCTCAAGGGTCTTTTCATTATTGAACAATAAGAAAAAACTCTAAATGACCAGATATCTAACCCAAGGAGATGTAACACCAAGAGTTTATGGGCCCCGTTGCGGTTAGTTGGGTATCCAACTTCCTCGGGTCATAACTTGGTCATATTATCTATGTTTAGCGTGTATGATACCTTGTTGGAAAAATCTCTGCAATCTTCGAGGACTACAGTTTTGGACACAGTGCCTTTACTCTAGCTATGGCACTGTAGAAAACCTCAAAAATATGTCATTTAGGGGGTAAAAATTTCTTTGGAAGTTCAGGGATCAAAAATTGCTAAAAATATTAAATATTAAAACTAGTGAAACTGTGTAGGTGGAATAGGCAAGTGGCCACCAATATCAATATAGATAAAGCCTATACCAAGTTCTCCTTCATATCTAGACATCTCCATTATAAGATAAGTTCTTGAAGTGTAAGCTATGATATACAAATGTTTAATCGTCTTAGTTAGTGAATTAGATTCTGGTATCATATTCCCTCGACTCATCTCATATAATTATCCTGATACTTACCCCTTCTCTTGAAAGCGAAAATTCCTACAACTTAATGGTACCCAAGCATAATATTTTTTCTTACTGGTTACGAATACCCCAGAATCACCATATTTATTGGCAATATATTACATTTGATTCTCCTACCCCAATATTTCCTTGGACAATTCCTATAGGACTTTTTGTATTCTAATTTTTAATTGATTTGGATAGATTTACCTCATACATATAATTGAGTAATCAGGTTTCTAATGAATTGATCACACTACGTCCTATTATTTTATATATGCCCATACCGAAATCACGAATTTAACACAAATTTCTTATTTAGCTTAATAAATTTAGCAAGGTGAGGCACTATCTGGTAGCTTTGGTTTTTGAAATTCATGCTGGACAATTTCATTTCCCCCCTTCTTCCATATCTATTTGGCCTATTGCAATCATTTTTATTCCTATAATTTTTCCATTCCTACCATCCATAACAACTTACATAGAAACTCTCCACTCCCCTTTAAGTTTGAACTCAATAATTTTAACATGTTATTATCAAAATATTTATAATAACTTCGTTTAATTTCTATATGGAAAATACCACATATTCTTGTATTTTTTCATTTTATAACCAAGAAAATGACGTAACTATGCCTATTCATATGGTAAATATCAAATAAAATTAAAGCAGATGAAATCAAACGGAATGAAACACATAGTAAAATTGATTCAAACCATAATGGAAGATAGACAGTCACTTGGAAATCAAACACCACCACCCAACCAAGAACTGATTTCCTCCATTTCACCCCTAAGATGAGAGTTATTTCCCTTGGATAAACAACCTTTGTTGAACCATTCAATAAATATTTAATACATTCTTTTCATGATAAAAATTCCTTTAACAATGTCCTTCTTTTGTGGATCTTCTTATCCACCTTCATAGGACTTTTGTTTTCCATGAAAGCTCACCTTTATCTCCCGTGACCCTTTTATGAGTATCCTAACTTGGTATCTTTCTCTTTCTAGGAAACTTAATGGATTTTTCTCTCCCATTCATTAATTTTCTCTATAATTTCTTGTAGAATTCTTATGATGAAGGAATTATCCAATATTATTTACCAATGAGATTTTTTTTTGGAAATAGTTTCATTCTACATGTTTCATTTCCACGTAAATTTATCCAATTTATTTATTAATAAATATTAATTTACATAATGCCAAAAGTTTTCATAGATTTTCTGCCATCCTTTCCAATGCAACTCAATATAATAGTATTAATATAATGAAGGGATATTACACGATTATTCAAGATTGTGTTTGATGTTGCCATTTTTTATTGTAAACAAACATTCTCCCTACTAATAAATATTCTCCAAAAAAAATATGTTTTCAAAACACCTTTAAGACTTGTTAATTGATATGAAAATGGAAAAACTAGTTTTGTTGTGCTAGCTCCCTCATCATTATATAATAAATGTTTTTACGGTCACATCAAATTAGCCAGTTATGTGAAGGTTTATGTGTCAAGATTAAGTGCCTTTTATGAAAAAATTATTAAGTAAAATAGTTGTTAAAAAATCATGTACAAAAAAAAAATTCAAAGAAATAACACACATCAAAAACATTACACAATAGCTGATAATAGAGTTCACCCCTCTTGGGCTACATCTCCATGGAACTACTTCAAGTGGCTAGGCCCTCTTTGGATTAATGGTTGATTTTATTATTACATGTAGCTACAGTGATCCACTAGCTTTGCAACCTACTCCATTACATTCAAAATACCCAAAAACCTCAAAATAGACTCTTCAAACTCTAAAAATGGTTTTCAAGTGGACTAGGCGTGACCTCCTCTCTTGGTGGCCCTAGGCTTATTTAATCTTCAAAGTGGAAAAAGTACTTACAAAAGTGCTCCAACGCCTCTGAAACCTTCACTATCATGCTCAGATCATCAAAATCATCTAGGATGACTCTTATTGTGCCTAATTTGGTTGAAATATGCTGAAGTTATGGCTTCCTCAATATTTCCTAGAAAAACCCCTCTAAATATGAAGAAACTCCAGTTAAGCCTGCTAATTTTGGAGGCACCGCCATATTTTGGGGCTCCACCATTTTCTCCACCATATTAAACTAGAGTTAATTAAAGTTAAGTGAATTTTAAGCTAGTTGTTAGCGCACTAAGCGCATTTAAACAATTCTGGATTACAAAATCAAATCAACGCAAAAACAAGGTTTATGGTTAATTAAAACAAATTAAATCCATGCCATTATTTGTAAGCTCTCTTCCTAGTAACATGGCATGGTCCCATGGAAGAATGGCTCGCCGCTTGGGGTAGGCCCTTTAAACCCCTGATGAAACCCTTGAAACTATTGAAATATTGGTTTTGTGCTATATAATAAAGTCTATTGTGTGGTGTATTGGTATGGCTCGTGGGTAGCGTGGAGGAGGTCTTGGGGTTGACCCAAAAATCCACCCTTCGGCCAATACATAAAAAATTTTCCACATGAAATAATTTTCAATTTGACCTTACATAACCAAATTCTGCCTTGGAAGGGGGGCACATGGCGGCCTCTAGGCTTGCCACATGTCAGCACCCAATTTTCTCTCCACAAACAAATAAAAAATTGCAAGTGCCCAGAAATTCAGTCCAATCATGATGAAACAAGATTCAACACCTCATGGGCCTTTGAAAACCCAAAATTTTAACCTTTGACTCTATGACCCCATTTTTTTTTAAAATTCACCTTTTTGGCATGGCAAACAATATGCTCTAACTTTCACATACAGATTTGGTTTTGAGTGAAACAAACTGCACCAGATTCCTGACGATAATACCTATTTGATCCTTATAGTTTGGTGCTATTATTAGCACTTTGATTTTTTGGCAAATATTTTCCCCCAATGCAGATTTCGATCACTCCTTCCCACTGATAGGATTTTGGACCCACAAAAGGTGGTTATCTGATGAGAGTTGAATACTCTTCTCTTTCCCAAGTTATATCAACTTTATTATACATGGAAAAATCTCCATGAAAACCACTTTGGTTCACTGACATGCCTTGCCTTTCAAATGGCTTGGCACTTCAACCAATGTTCTCCTTTCATTGCTGACCCAATCCAACAATTTTTGGCTTCTTGAAAACTGATAAAGCAATTTTTTGCACCAAAGTAATCCCTTGGTGCATGGAAAACTAATTGATGGCCTTCCCACTGAGAATAATGTTCCTTCTTTGCACACACATGAATTCGATGCAAACTTCTCCTTGGAAACCACTTTTCCAAGTTAATCCCATCTAAGTGAACTACATCAATGAGTTCCAACATATCAGTAATCACAAGAAAAGAAATGAATTGTTTTTTACCTCCACGGTTCCAAATTCCACATCTGAAAGAATGCATTCACCATCTCTTTCTCTTCTTTGCGTTAATACATCAAATGGTCTACAATGGTTGTTGTTTTGGCTGCAATATTTTTGGCATCTAATCCCTCTTTTCTGCTTCTTGATTCCCTCATCCTCCAATATTTACATGTTGCTTATGCCATGATTTGGGAATGAAGGCTAATCATGAGCCTCTCGCTCAAGAGTGGACCTTCCCAAAATCCTGCGACATCTTGTCACAAACACAACCATCAATATGAAAGACACATCATGCAAGAAACATAACTTGAAGACATATCCTTTTGCTCCTTCAGAGTAAAAAATGTCACATCATGTGAAGATCACCATGTACACTTACATACAGGTGTAAAAAATATCAACCAAACACAAATTGATATTCATGCATGTGCAAATTACCAACACTCTCAAGTTGAAAAAACTAAGTGAGTCAACATACTCCACTTTCAAACACCTTCCTAGCGTAAACATGTGACATGCATTCTAGAGAAAACGAAATGCACCAATAAGGCAAAGAAATGCATGAATCATCAAAATACATGCAATGCCTTAATTGGATAATAAATATAACCATATATTACCAAACCATTTCAATGATGCTTCTTTCAACTACACTTCATCATGTGAATCATACTGAACCACATCAAATAGGGAATTCTCTTTTCCATTCTTGTCAAGATCTCTTTCCACCTTCTTTAAATGTCGTGGATGACTAGTTGGATACAAATTCCAACACTTGTCTACAAGATGACCCTGCTTATGGCAATGAGTGCAAAAATATTTCATCTTCTTTTCAACATGGTTTGCATTGTCCAATGGACCTTTGGCTTTTTTTCTGCTTTGTTTCGAAAGTTTCATGTGCATGGCTATCTTCTTCCAACACCTTGAAACAATATGGTTATTCAAAAAAAAAAAGGAACGCGTAAACTTTCTCCAAATCTTATGTGAGAATTTTCCATGTTTATCATAAGCAAAAGCAACTTGATTAAAGGCAGATTTAGACCTTGCACATTCACTTTTTTCACTTTCTTGAGGAGGTAAATTTGATGAGGTAGTGGCTGTCTTCAAAATACCAAAAATGGATTCAATGAATTTAGGGCTTTGAACATCCTCTTGCTTTCCATTTACATTATTTTCATGCATATGAGCATGTTCTTTTAAATTGGATGTAAAACTTTTGCATTCCTCCTGAACACAATCTCCACAATATTGAGGTAATGAACATGAAATAAAAGTCCTTCTTGGAACACCTTCATGTGCCTCCTTGGCTTTGGAGCATTATCCATCATGTTTTCCATAACCAAGACCCAAATACCTAGGCCTTTCCTCCACAATAATTGTCTCAACTATGCATTGTGCATGTTTTCCCAATCCTTTACCTTCATAACCCATCTTCATCAACAATTTGGACCCTATTCATCTAGCATGTATTTCAAAATAACCTACACATTCATCTTGAGAATAATGAGAAGATAAACTTGAATTTCATACATATTTTTCATGTACATACTTGGCTAAGGTTTCCTTGGCTTCATGGAGTTGAATCTCAATCACATGCATCTTTGCGAAGTCTTCATTTGCAATATGGAGTTGAGTCTCCATCTCATGCATGTTTTCAAGAAGCTCTTAGAAGCTCTTAGTGTGTGTAGCAACAAAACTGTAGCTTTGTTGACTTAATAACAAAAATATGCAAGAGGTATTGTAATCATAATTTATTAATAAAATATGATATGATAAGATGATTGAATGATACAATGAAGCCTTTCTTATATACCTATGCAGGTGACCTTTCACGAATGGGCATGTCTTTTAGACATGACCTTTCACTAACCTAATGACTATTTACATAATCTTTACTTAACTTAATAATAAAAAAAAATTTATATTAGTTATGAATTATATTCATAACATTTCCCTTCTCTTCAGAAAATTTGTCCTCAAAGTTTTGAAGGATACTAATTTCCCTTGCTTTAATTGCTTCCCAAGTTTCTTCACTTGTGTTGTCATCTTGAACATATAATTTGTCCTCATAATTCCTTCGTCTTGTGCTTATTTTCTTTTCTTCTATATATCTATATATATATATATATATATATATATATATATATATATATATAATTATGATTGTAATTAAGGTCGAGTTATCCACCGTAACAAAACGTCACCATTTAATTACAAACCTTCCAAATGAATGTCAGCATCTTAACCGATTCACCATTTTCGTGACCCGACAAAAGACACGTCATTCTGGTTGATCCGCAATAATATTTTTATTTTTAATCCGTCGTCCATGATACCTTTGCTTTATGCAAGCCGTGTCACACAATCTACAGATGTTACCAGCTATCAAGATAGGCTTTGAATTGGCAGAACTCAGTTTCTTTTGTAAATCATCAAGCATTTGCAGAGCATCCGGCTGGTGATGCTTAAGAGCACTTTTGATTCTCCTAACCACTTTCTTCTACAACAATGGAACCTCTGTAGGGATGAAAAATGCCTTTCTAATCCTTTTCTTTTGTGTGATATTCTCAAGGAAATGGGACTGGTCATTTTGTAGAGACCGAAACGCCATATTAGCTAAAATATGAAGCCCTGGAAATAAGAATTTAGATTTGGCCTTCTGATTCTCAATTTGAAAAGGGCTCTTGCTGGTTTCAGAGACCAAACCCCTATCCTTCTTGGGTTTATTGGTAGCAGGTGGATGGCAGGGCCAATCAATGTAATTAGAACTCAAATCCCTCATTTCCCCATTCATGCATGGTGACTGCAACTTCATGTCCTCTGCAAACTACTTAGAAATTAAAGAAGGTGAAGAGGCCTTCACCAAGGGTCCCCTGTTGCAAGCTGCATACTGACTTGAACTACGCTTCATTACCCCATCAGAGAACAAATTTTTCTGCTTTAGAGCTACTTTTTGGGCCATTCTCCACACTCGAGATTTGGATGTTTGTTTCTTCGCGTTAAATGCCAAACCATCCATAGAATTTTCATCCACAATACCCAAAAACTGGGGCAAGAACTCACCATTGAGCCCTGAATCACCGTCCGGATGATTTAACACTGTGTTTGAAATAGTCTCAGATGAAGATACATGATGCGAATTACAAATATTGGGGATTTTATTGAATCTCCATTCTTGAAGGAACCAACCTCCGCAATTAAATTTTTTACTAGCAAGCATATATGTCCCTGTGACTAGCTCCCGATTTTAATGAATTTCCTTCAAAAATTGCGAAAGATTTGCAAAGGGGAGAATCCTCGATGCATTGATTTTCCTTCGGACTAATGTTTGGAGAGGACCCATAAGAAAGAGAACCGATTTTAGCTACTGATGAGAATCCATCTGCAATTGGGTGGATTTTGTTCATCGTGAAAAGCTTCTTGCGAGCTTTGCACCATTCCCAATTACTATTGAAATTTGAGTGGATTCCTTTTTTTTTCTCAATATAGCCTTCCTCCAAATTATCTTTATCTGAATCTAAATCAGCTTCATCTTCTTCCATATTATGGATTTCCATAAAATTCTTAAAACGGGTTGCAGCTTCTTCACATGAATTTTCTAATTTTTTAGGATCTCCATGTAATGGCACATAGTATGGTAAATTATTTCCATAGGCTTGTAAGACGATATTATACGACATGGATTCAATATGGCTTCGATATGGCTCTGATACCACTGTAGCAACAAAACTGTAGCTTTGTTGACTTAATAGCAAAAATACGCAAGAGGTATTGTAATAATAATTTATTAATAAAATATGATATGATAAGATGATTGAATGATACAATGAGGCCCTGCTTATATACCTATGCAGGTGGCCTTTCACGAATGGGCATGTATTTTAGACATGCCCTTTCACTAACCTAATGACTATTTACATAATCTTTAATTAACTATTTAACAATTATATTTTTTTATATTAGTTATGAATTATACTCATAACAGTGTGTTTTCATTTATGGTTAATTAAACCATATATAAAATTTAATCCGCGCCATTAGTCATAAGCATTCCACCTAGTCATGATGCGTGGTCCTGTGGACCAAGGGCTGGCCCTTTAAACCCCCGCTGAAACCTTTGAAACAATTCAAATATAGGTTTTGTGATATATATAATAAAATCTATTGTGTGCTGTATTGGAATTGGCTTGTGGGTAGCGTGGGGGTCCCTCCTCCGGCCAATACATAAAACAGTTTCCGCATGAAATGATTTTCAATTCAACCTTACATAACCAAATTCGACTTTGGAGGGTGGGGGCATGTGGTGGCCTTTGGACTTGCCACATGTTAGCACCCAATTGGCTCTCCATAAACTAACAAAAAATTTCCAAGTGTCCAAAAATTTGATCCAGTCACCATTAGACAAGTGTCAACACCTCATTGTCCTTTGAAAACCCAAAATTTTAACCTTTTACCATGTTTGACCCAATTTTTTTCAAAAATTTGCCTGTTTGGCACATTAAACAACATGCTCCAACTTTTACATAAAGACTCAGTTTTGAGTGAAATGAAGTCACCAGAATCCTAGCGAAGAGCCCTATCCAGTCGCTTTAATTTGGTGAGATTATGAAAACTTTAAATTTTTGGCAAAGTTTTGCCGCTAATCCAGATTCTGATCATTACTTCCTTGCCATAAAATTATATTTTGTTACTCCTTGTTGAATGTGGTCTATACCACCTATGTATTTAACCACATGAAACTCATCAATATTATGTCGCAAAGGTTAATTCACAATTTGATTTCCAAAATAGACATAAGTAAAATCTTATAAATTTGAGGCACAACAAAACATAGTGTGACAAATGGCACAAAAAAAAAATTTGATTATATTTTCCAATACCTGAAGATATATTCACATAATGATATGGAAGTTGTGGCTCCTTAACCAAGTAAAAATAATAAAGTTCTTACGAAGATTCACATTTCACTAGTTGTTCTGGAGTTACTCACTAGAAAACCCAGCAACTGATTGTTTCACCCACCAAACATTCTCCACAATTTTATGTCCTCTAGCTCTCAAATTTACCTCCTCAACTGAGCAAAATAATTCTACATGCTTGCGTTATTCAAACATATGTTTTTAAGATTTAATACATCACAAGACAAAGCACAAAAACCTAGGATGGGCGTTTGTACTAAAAACATAATTTTTTGAACTTAAAGATGTTGCAGAGAATGCTCATTTGTTTATGTTTTACCAACCCCCCATTAAATTCTCGTTTGTTTTAACTATCTCATGTATTGTGGAATGCAAAGTTTGTACACCAACTTAGAGTATGCTCATTTTTTTAGTTTTTACTAACCCTGCATTAAATGCTTATTTTCTATAACTATGTCATGTGTTGTGGAATAGGAAGTTAGTATGATCATTTGTTTAGGTTTACCAACCTTGCATTAAATTCCCATTTGTTATAACTATGTAATGTGTTTTGGAATAAGAATTTTGTACTCCCGCTAAGAATTTCATTTAAATTCTTTTCTTTGAGCTTGAAAACAAAATATTCAACCTCCAATAAAAATATACTTCCTTAATTTACTCGTGACTACCATTAATTTGTAATATTCCTAAATTAGCACACAACTAATTGGAATATTACATTTTTATTTTTCTCTTAGATAGAGGAATAAGAGGGTATGGAGAACCATAAATCTCCTTAATAGGAATAAAAGACACTCCTAGTGTGAATGGGGGTCATCTAAAAGCTGGATTGAAGACCCTTAGGTGTGAAAAGGGGTTGGAGCATGAAGACAGGGTCAACTTTGACTAAGTGGAACAACGTTGTTATGGAGGAGTGGCATTAATGGTGGGACAATGCAGTTTTCGAGGGAGATTGATTGTATGGAGGTGGTGACCTAATTGAGTGGGGCCAAGGGTGAGAAAGCTCATAACTTATGTAAGGAAGAGGATGGCAGCTATAGGGGGTTATGTTTTGGATTATTATTTTGTATATGGTTTGTTTAGACTTCTTGCATTCTTCAGTTGTTTGTTGAGTTTGCAGTGTTTTTTAGCACATGGTGTCCCCGAGCGGGAATCCCACCTCTTCCCTTGGGGTAGCCTCTTGGAGGAGTATTGCACTACATTCCCAAATTCAGGTTTAAGGCCAACCTACAACTTTCTTCATCAGCGTAGTTTCTGTAGAGTACTGTGCTGTGTTGCAGGGTGCAGCAGTGGAGAATTATATTGGGTGACTTCAGAGCTAGTTTTGTAGTGGAGGAGGGTTTCCATCCATTGGAAGGGTTGTAAAGAAGCCCCTTGAGTTTTATTGACATATTTGGCATCAGGCCAATGGGTATCTATCCCCTACAGTGCAGTTTCATTCCAGATCTGCGTTATTTTAGGGAGGAGTTGCAGAGGTGGTTGCAGTCGTTATTTTGAGAGGTGATTTCTATAGTGGAGGAGCCATTCTTTCATCCAGAGGATCTATTGGAGAATATTTGTAGGTTTATACATTAGCTTCGACCATATCTTCTCATTTCTGTTGTTGCAACATACCTTCAACCCTAGGGTGGCAACTTACATTAGTACATTGTGTGCATTTTCCAGAAACCCTCTTTGGTTGTCTTCGATAGTTGATCTAGTGCTCAGATCTGTATGTGTAGTATCTGTTGTGGCCTATATCAGTATTTTTATATCATTGTATCATCTCTAGCTATATTTATGCTTAGTATGATAGCACTGTAGGAGGCTCTCCGACATTTTGTATAGCAGCAACATCTCACATTCGAGAGTGTTTATGTATTGGAGGCTTGTGTGATTACATTCTATGAGTTGTGCCTCATTGTTTTGTACTTAGTTTAGGCATATATGATCAATAATATGGCCCCATATTGGTCTTGTGGTTTTATGTGTTAAATATTTTATTCCTTTTTCATTTTATGCACTAAATTCCTTCTTTTCCCATTTGTGAATATTACAGTGGTATCAAAGCATAATCTTGGCTCAGTATGTGGATCACAGCGATTATGCTATTAGGATAATAAGAATAAGGAGAAGATATTAGAATGATGGAAAGAATTAGTTTTATCTCATATCTTTTCAGATCTAAGAGGGACCTAACCAAGGAGTTTAAGCAAAGAAAAATGGAGAAAATAAATGAAACCACACTAGGGTTTCAAGATGAGGAAGTTTTATGTACTTCCTATCAACAAAAATAAGATCTGATATTGCATAAAGTTCCTAAGAAACATGCTATGCCCTTTTCTTTTGAAGACAAGAGGCATGGAGATGGAGGAAAATTAAATCATGAGATTCTAAGTGAGTATCTTGCAAAATATAAGTCTGAACCTAGAGCTTTCAAGGAGAATCTAACTCTCCTATAGTTCATTTAGCTCAAAGAAGAAAGAAGACCTTGCAGAAATAGATTTCTATTGCCTAAATTTGATGGGTCATCCACATGCACAACAAGAGCTCGGGGAATGAAGTTGGATGCCTTTTTCCTATTACATCCAGTAGTAGAGAGAGAAGTTGTTGAGATTGCAGCACTGCACCTTGAGGGTGAACCAAACATTTGGTGGTTCAGCCATTTTATTCATGCAAAAGTGTCTTCATATACCGATTTTCCTCAAAGGTTGATCAATAAGTTTGACTAGAAGAAATCACTAGAGAAGATGCCTTCACCACCACTTGCTACAGAAGCACTTGCATCAGGAGAAATAACACTTGCACCCTTGCAAATTTGTCTTGATCCCTTGAAATTTAGAGTCCCATGCATTGTTCTCGAGATGCATGAGGAGGAGGAGACTTATACCAACACTGATGTAGCCACAGAAGATCATCCATCGTCATCAGTAGTTGGGAAAGCCATCACACTGGAGGAAGTAACCCTTGTAGCAGTACAAGATGTTCCCAATATTTACCAAGGTATGCACGTATTTCCATTTACTATCATTTCGACACATCTTATGGATATTTGTGGGAATGTACCATTGCATGACCTAGGGTCAAAGCACATTGATGATTTGGAGCAGCAGACTATCACTGCACTAAGCAGCCTTGATTTGTTCAAGGAGGAGATATACATTCATCCCAGTGTATTGTTTTTGAGCTGCACACAACTCTTGGGGTTTGAGTGTAGATTATTAGAGGATGGGATGAGTAATTTCCTCGACGATGCAATGCAGAACTATGTGTTTAGCACTAAGAATGATCTTGAGAGAACATATGCACCATTATGGAGATCAGTAGCGCTGTCATTGAACAACAGTGATGGGTTGGGGGCCTAAACATTATTGGAGCATTCCAATGACCTTTCTACATGCATAGCATAGGATAGGCAGATGATAGATGGAGGGCATCTTATGGATGACATCTTCCATTATTATGATGGTTACTTCTTGATAAGCACTTCACATTTTGATGTTAAGGTTTTTCCTACCACTTATTTGGATCCTTATGGGGTCAACTTGGTCAGTGAGGAGTGGTCTTGATTTGTAGATCAACAAGAGATTTCATTTCAACATCTGATGAAATGCAAAGATAGAAATCTGATTTGGGTGGGAGGTATTATCCATTGGAGGGATACCAATTTTGGGGATGATGATAGACACTCACCATTGGTTGGATGGGTGATGTTGATGAGCAAGAGGTTGGAAATCCACTTACATATCTATGCCACAAGGCAGCAGGAGGTAAGGTTGTGTTGGTTACTCTTGAAAGAGTTTGGTCATCATATGACACATTCTATTTCAAAGAGTAGGTTTGTGGATGGGACTTGGCATGGAACTTGCATCATATGGCAGCAATGATTTTGGGTGTATTGGGATGATGTGATGTCTTTCATATCAACCATAATGTTGTTACTCCATAGTTTATATGATGATGGTGTGGGGAGGCAACAATATTTGTTGCTTTGGAAACTCTTGGGAGAGTATGGACTGATTTTCTTCCATACTTTGCATAATGTTGCAGGAGTAGGTGATGGCACTATCATGGTGAAAATTGGATACTCGTTAGCCTTGAAGGATCAATAATTAATTCCACTTTGGAAGGAATATCCCATATATGGAAGCACTATGGTATATGACCTTGACATTTGGCATGTCAAATAATGGAGCTATGCGATGATAAGGGCTTTATTACAAAGGCCAATAGCATTGTCACTTGGGATCTTGGATTTGTTGATGGAGTGTTCCTAGGATCACTTCACATATGGTGCACTTGATGGACAAGTAGGAGATTAGAGTGATGGAGTAATGGATGGAGACATCTATTACCATGATATAATCTTCTTGACTTGGATTTCCAAGCATAAGAAGAAAGATCTTCATGCATCACATGGTTCATTCCTCTTCACAGGAGTATGTCATACCACTATGGAGGGCTCATTCATAGATATTATTATCATCTTACTCTTAGTACATGGTAAGAATTATGTTTTTGCATTTATTGATTATCTAACATAGTATTTGCATTCTCTAACCATCTATATACAATGCATTGCTCCACAAGAGGGAAAGCCTCTATTTGGGCTTCATGGTCATTTTGAGATCAACATCCATCATGGTGATAGCCATTTCCTGTATGGATTTGGGCAAGTGTTGTACTATTTCCTGTATGCTCAGTTGATATACAAT
This sequence comes from Pinus albicaulis, assembly GCA_034641835.2. Classification (NCBI taxonomy): domain Eukaryota; kingdom Viridiplantae; phylum Streptophyta; class Pinopsida; order Pinales; family Pinaceae; genus Pinus; species Pinus albicaulis. The sequence goes on along the minus strand of CM076571.1, from coordinate 217,364,601 downwards.
TTCATTTACTATTTACTAGTAGATGAGATGACATGCACAACTAGTAAATTGTTTGGAGACAATTTTCCATATTATGTTCTGAAACATCTGTTAGAAAAAATACAATGTGACTACCTGAGAGATTGTCGGTACCTTCCAAAACTATGTAAAACCTTTAGTACCTCTCTTATTTGGATTCCATATGATGATATTGGCTCTTTGAGGATCCCATTGCCTTTTTGCTTCATGAAGGCAACATTATTGCAGCCCATGATCAGCAGCATATCTACACTTACAATAAGTGGAGAGGGAGACAACGTGGGATGGACAATTTGATCCATCATATTCAGCTATGCAGCCCACCTTCTTTGTAGGATCCTAAGGTGGAGGAGATGTTTCATGAGTTGCCATGTTGCAGGGTGACTCACGTTTTGTGGATGATAGCTTCAGGATGGAGGCTTCACATGGGAATAATAATTCCCAATATATTTTAGATTCCATGCCTCAAGAAGTCCTCTAGACCACACATATTTTCCTCCATGGATATTTCCCTTATTCATGATGAGAACCATTTGGATTTTTCACCAAAGGTACACTCAGTACACTTGGGAGGAAAAAAATGGAAACTTATTTATGAGACATCTTGTTCATGGGACGAGCTTATCACATAAGGATGCTACAGAAGGAAGAGGAGAGGCTCTTTAGTTCTATCCCTTCAATTTATTGAGGAAAAGAAACATTTGGGAGGGGAGGACTGTAATATTCATAAATTAGCACACATCTAATTGGAATATTAAATTTTGATTTTGCTCTTAGATAGAGGAATAAGAGGGTATGGAGACCCATAAATCTCCTTACTAGGAATAAAATACACTCCTATTGTGAATGGAGGTCATATAAAATCTATATTGAAGACCCTTAGGTGTGAAAAGGGGCTGGAGCATGAAGACTAGGTCAACTTTGACCAAATCAAAGAATGTTGTTATGGACGAGTGACATTAATGGTGGGACAACGAGTTTTGGAGGGAGATTGATCGCATGGAGGTGGTGACCTAATTGAGTGCGGCCAAGGGTGAGAAAGCTCATAAATTATATGAGGAAGCCGATGGCAGCCATAGGGGGTTATATTTTGGATTATTATTTTTTATATGGTTTGTTTAGACTTTTTGCATTCTTCAGCTATTTAGTTGAGTTTGCAGTGTTGTTTAGCATAGTGTGTTCCCGAGAAGGAATCCCACCTCTTCCCTTGAGGTAGCCTCTTGGATGATTATTTCACTACATTTCCACATTCATTCTTAAGGCCAAGCTACAACTTTCTTCATCAACGCAGTTTCTGTAGAGTGTTGTGTTGTGCTACAGGGTGCAGCAGTGGACAATTATATTGGGTGACTTCAGAGCTAGTTTTGCAGTGGAGGAAGGTTTCCATCTACTAGAAGGCCTGTAAATAATCCCCTTGGGATTTATTGAAATATTTGGCATTATGAAAAGGACTATTTATCCCCTACAGTGCAATTGCAATCAAGATTTGCGTTATTTTAGGGAGGAGTTGCAGGGGCGATTGCAATGGTTGTTTGGAGAGGTGATTTCTTTAGTGGAGGAGCCATTCTTTCATCCAGATGATCTATTTGAGAAGAGATGTAGTTTTATACATCAGCTTTAGACATATATCCTCATTTATGTTGTTTCATCATACCTTCAACCCTAGGGCTGCAACTTACATTGGTACATTGTGTGCATTTTCCGAAAACCCTCTTGGGTTGTCTTGGAAAGATGATCTAGTGCTCAGATATGTATGTGTAGTATCTATTGTGGCCTATATCAGTATTTTTATATCATTGTATGATCTCTATGTGTAGTTATGCTTATTATGATTGCGTTGTAGCAACCTCTCCGACATTTTGTATAGCAGCAACATCTCACTTTTGAGAGTGTTTATGTATTAGAGGGTTGTGTGATCACATTCTAGGATTTGTGCCTGATTGTTTTGTACTTATTTGCTATATATATGATCAACAATACGGCCTCATATTGGTCTCATGGTTTTATGTGTTAAATATTTGTTTCAGCTTTCATTTTATGCACTATATTCTTGCTTTTCCCATTTGGGAATATTACATAATTTAATAACTGCAGTAGTCAAGAGTAATTTTCCAATAAATTTTTTAAAATTTATTATTTTACTTATAAAAAATTAATCCATGAGCTTCTGATATTTTCTTATTGTTGAAAATTCTTTGTATTATTATTACCAAATTGAAATTATAAAATTTAAACCATGAACATACTATTTAAACCATGAACGTACTATTTAAACCAAAATATTTGTAAATATGGTGGGTTTTATTTGTTTTTTATGTTAAATTGAAGAAAAACAGAGCTGATACCTTCGATGATATGTTTAATTCGTGGAAATTTTCTGGACAGTATGTGTGATGATTGCGTTTTTCATTTTTTTGTGTGTATAATGCTAAATAATGTATTCGAGGATGGAAATTTTGTTGACTGTGTAATGTTATTACGAGTTGTCTGAGGTGCAACAATAGAAAATTAATTTGGGGACTCAGTATTTTTATTCTGCTTACAACAAATAGCATTTATTTTAAAATAAATTCTGTGATAGAGCTTAGTGATCCCGTGTTAATTTGATCGAGGGCAGACTTATAGAGAGCATAAACTCAGTTTCTTATTAGGAATTGGGGCTTGAATCCCATCATGTTTAATTATTTGCTTATGGATTAGCACTTCTATGCTCCGCTGATGGTATTTGCACTCTGGTTCCATGGCTTGGGGATGGCCCCCTCTCCCCCTGTTGGACAAACTTACAAACATTAAATATATGTTGAATGGTTGTGTGGTTAAGATCTATGTAATAGGCGGATTGGTAAATGGTGTGAATTTGGTATGGGAGGTCGTGGGGTCGAACCCCTGCACGTACATCTGATCTTCAACTAAAAAATTTACACCATTTTAGGGGGGCACGTGGCGACCCTAGGCTATGCCACGTGTCCTTTCATCATTAGGTAATTATTCAACCAGTAATAACTTGCCACTGAACACAAATTCGAACCAACCAGATGCCGCCACTTGGAAGTCCCACATTCGTCGGAGGAAATTGACCAAGTTTTACCTAGCCTAGTCAACATGCCACGTCAAAAGTACGAACTGGTGACTGGGCTACCTGTCTTCCCTTTTTTTCCAAAATTTTCTTGTTTAACAAAGCGAACAAAACTCATTTCTGGGAGCATATGAAGTCCATTTTGTGCAAAAAAAATTGCACCGGATTAAGAACGATGAGCACTACTCGTTCATTCATGTTTCAAGCCATTATGAGAACCTTTATTTTTTAGCATAAAACTGAGCACCTTATCATTCGTCCCCACTGCAAGAATTTTGGACCCAAAAATATCTTTCGTTATTGAACATGTGGATGAGGGTACAATTTTGTCACCCTTCCAGTCTCAATCCACTCAAATTTGCTTAATTTTGACAATTTGAGTTTTTCATAAAAACTAATCTATTTCCTAGATTCTAGAGACCCTGTTTTGTTGTTGTAGACATCGTCATGCTGCATTTTCCCATAATTTTCAAAACAACAATTTTTACTTGAAGAAACAAAATTGGTCCCACATCGGCCGTCAATCAAAGGAAACTTGAAAGCTGTCTCACCTCGAACATTGTCGACATGGTGATTTTTAGCTTGTCGTGCCTTGTACTTGCATCGAATTTTGACCAACTATTTTCACCATTGCCATATACCATTTTGAAACCCAAAACATGTACTTATCAAACCTATTCCTTATTTTTCAAATTTTTTTGGTGCTTTCTCTTTGACCTTTTCACTCTCTTGCATTGACATCTTGCTTCCATCATAGTTCAACACTGATGTGGACTGCTACAAATATTTCACATCTTGTTTGCCTATTTTCAAAGGAAACATGTTACATCCCTAAAACATGTTATTACAAACATTAGAAACTTCAATGAAATCAAATTTTTCATTTGAATCGTCTTTTTGAAATTCCTCATTCAAAACATCACTATGCTTGAACATTAACAAAGCCAAATTTTGACTTGCATTCACTATTCTCTTAATTTCTCCTACATGTATAAGAGACAAACTCCTCTTCTTCTTATGCTCTAAAACTATGTACTCAATTCCATCCCTAAACAACACGTACTTATTCTCGTGGCGATGAAATACTGCCCTCATATCATAAAGATAAGGACTTCCCAGAATAATACCTGAAATCTCAAGAGGAACTACATCAAATTCAACTTCGTAAAGAAAGTTTGAATTGATTGCAAACCTTATAATGCACTTCCTTGTTACTTTCAAGTTTGAATTCTTTGATGTGATACGGTTTCTAGATTTAACCTCTTAACTAAGTCTTCATAAATCAAACTAGCTTGAGAACCACTATCAAATAGTGTTTTTATTTTGGTATGTTTTGAAACAACTCTATTTTTAAAGAGTTCAATTCTTGTATATTCATCTTGAGTTACATTAGAATAAGTTGAAGAAATAGTTCTTTCTATGTTCTTCATTTCAAACCCACTGTTGTAATCTTGATTTCATCTCCTGAATCTAAACCTAAGTCGTGTTCAATGATTGTAGTTGTTTTCTCCTTCTCTTTCATTTTAAGTTTGTTGCACTTCAACTCTGGATGGAGTTGCCAAAAATGGTCTTCATCATGGAAATTTTTCGAATAATTTTTACATGTGATTTTCTCTGTCTATATTTTAATAGAACCATTTTTATTTTCTCTTCCATTAAACTTACCCTCTCCTTTACCTTCATTCTCAAGGAAACTATAACTTTTCTCATTAGCACTATGTTTCCCTCTTGCTTCTAGATGTGTGGCTTGAACACAAACCTCATCTAATTTTGTGGCATTGAACATGAGAATACTATGTCTATTATAATGATGCAAACCCCCAATATACTTTAAAATGTTTATTGAGAAGATAAATTCAAACCCAAAATAAGATCCCATCTCCTAAATTCATGAGTGTAATCTTGGACACTTTTACACTTTATTTGTCTAAAATTCTACGAGTCCATAATGGATTTTTGCATGTAAGCTAGAGGATAAAATTTCATTTTAATGGCAGTAATAATATTAGACCAAGACATTGAGATCTTATCGTGGTTTTTAATCTCATCTTCTGTCCTTTCTTCCCACCATACAAGTGTTGTGCCCTCCATTCTAAAGGAAGCCAATTGAATATTAATGTCATCCTCTTAAAGGTTTTGAATTCCGCAATAAACCTCTAATTAACAAATCCAATTATCTTGCTTCTCTACATTCACTTGAGCATTATACACCGATAGCTCAAATTTGACATCAAGATTTATTAAGGATGATTTACCAGTTCCTAATGAAGTATGTGGATGAACAGATTGAATGGTTGTATTAGTGGAATATGATGAACATGAAGGTGAAGATGGTGTTCGGGATGATGGTGGAGTGTATGATGTCTTCCTATCATATCCATGGCCTCCTCCTCCTAGAGAAACCTCTCCCCTTGTAGGCCTAGAACTTTCTCCTTGCATCCTTAAATTCCTCTCCTCATCGAAGACCTTAACCATCTTAGTCATATCAAAAAAATCATTTCTCAATGATCTCTCACCTTCTTTCATGGTAGGTTATCCTTCATGAGACATGCTCACTGACGACTCAACTTTAACTTGAGCGTGTTGAGGTCATTGGAAACCTTCCCCTTCTTCCTCTTAACCCAACTCGAGGGCTTTCAATGAGCTTCCCTTACCCTCTTTTGAGTTTTAACCTTGTAAGCATTACAAAAACTTGCAAACAATTAGATCCATCCTTGCACAAGAAAACATAACGCTCTAATACCAAAAATGATCTGAATGAATTATGTTAGTATTGATGTGCTAATTCCTCTTTCAGATTTTGTAAACAATTTCTTATATGTGCTTAAGGGTTGAACTTCTCTTGAAAGTGATTGAGTCGTATGAGTGATTTTTATGCTATTTTTATGAACAAATTAACATAAAATAAATAATGAACAACAAAAAATGAAAGTACAGTACATCACCATGCAACACATCAACATAGGGGTTTGAGGAAGGATTTCACCCCTCTAGGGCTACATCTCCTTGGTCCAACTTCCATGTCTTGGGCCTCTATATTATGAGAAAATGTGAAAAATAATGTCTTTATAATTCTTTTCATCTCTTGAAACCTAGACCAATGAGTACAAAATGCCAAAAAATGGTCATCTAGGATCTTTTTTCTCCTCATTTTGTTGAAAACTCCAAAAGTTATGACGTCCTCTAGTTTTTCCATAATTACTGGCCTAAATTTAGCTAGCTGGAGCTAAATTCAGTTAGCTGGTGCTAAAACTGAAAGTTTCGTCAAAATTAGTAGACTGGCAAAATAAATTGGTTTAATTAAATTAAACTGTATTAACACTAATTAAGAGTTGTTAACACTAAATCCGCACTCAATGCTAACCCAAAATTAGCACTTATTAATAAGGATTAATTAAATTAAATTTTGGATTAACATTTAATGATGCACTTATGGATTAGCACTTATGTGCTCCGCCGGTGGCCTTCAGTCCTCGGTTCCATGGCTCTGGGCTAACCCCCTCTCCCCTCATCGATAAAACATACCACATTAAATATACATGGAATGGTTATGTGCTTAAGATCTATGGCATAGGCCGATTGGTAAATAGTGTGGCTTTGGCGTGGGAGGTCGCGGGATCAAACCGCGACGCCTCCATTTAGTCTTCAACTAAAATTTTTATCCCACAGTAGGGGGGTCACGTGGGGCCCCAGGCAAAGCCACGTGTCCTCTTCCCATTGGCCCACACTTCAATTACTAATAACTTGCCACCCAACACAAATTCAAACCAACCAAATGTTTCCACTTGGTAGTCCCACATTTTTTACAGGAAATTGACCAATTTTGACCCAACCCAATTAGCATGCCACGTCAGCAGTAGAGGCTAATGATTGGGCTACCTGTCTACCATTTTTTCCAATTTTTTCCTGCTTAGAAAAGTCAACATAACTCATTTCTGGGAGCATACATAGTCCATTTTGCGCGAAAAAAATTGTGTTGGATTCAAAAATATGGGCACTACACGATTGTTTAGGTTTCGAGCCATCATGAGAAATTTTACTTTTGAGCATAAAATTTAGCACATGATCATTCCTCTCCACTGGAAGCCTTTTGGAGCCCAAAATATCTTTAATTATTGAACATGTGTATGAGGGTATAGTTCCCTCACCCTTCTAGTCTCAATCCACTGGAATTTTCCTAATTTTGACAATTTGAGTATTTCATAAAAACTAATCTTTTTTGTTGATTCTGGACACCATGTCTTGTTGTTGTAGACACCGTCAAGCTACAAATTCTTAGAATTTTTAGAACAACAAGTTGTACTTGAAGAAACAAACTTTTTCCCACCTTGGTCATCAATCAAAGGAAACTTGAAAAATGTCTAACCTCGAACACTGTCGACATGGTGATTTTTAGCTTGTCTTGCCTTGTACTTGCGTTGAATTTTGACCAAGTGTTTTCGCCATTTCGATGTACCATTTTGAAACCAAAAATAATTACTTGTGGAACCTTTTCCTTCGTTGTCAATTATTTTTGGCACTTTCTCTTTGACCTTTTCACTCTCTTGCATCGACATATTGTTTCCATCACTGTTCAACACTGATGTGGACTGTTGAGAATCTTTCACATCTTGTTAACCTCTTTTTGAAGGAAAAATGTTAGATCCCTAAAACATCTGATTACAAACACTAGAAACTTCAATGAAATTAACTTTTTCATTTGATGCACCTTTTTTAAAAGTCTCATTCAAAACATCACTATTCTTGAACATTAAGAAACCCAAATTTTGACATGGATTCACTATTCTCTTCATTTCTCCTGCATGTATAAGAGACAAACTCCTCTTCTTATTATTATCTCTAAATATGTACTCAATTCCATCCTTTAAAAAGTGGTACTTATTCTCATGGAAATGAAATACTTCCCTCCTATGATAAATATAAGGACTTCCCAAAACAATACCGGAAATCCAAAGTAGAGCTACATCAAGTTCAACTTCATCAAGAAAGTTTGAATTGATTGCAAACGTTAGGATGCACTTCCTTGTTACCTGAAATTTTTCATTATTTCATACCGAGCCTAAGGGATAAGGTCTTGGATGTGTAACAATTTATGGATTTAACCTCTTAATTGTCTTCACAAATAAAATTAGCTTAGGAACCACTATCAAATAATGTGTCTATTTTGGTATGTTTTGAAACAACTCTGATATGAAAGAGTTCAATTCTTATATCTTAGTCTTGAGTTACATTAGAATAAATTGAAGAAATAGTGCTTTCTTTGTTCGTAGATTTCAATCCCATTGTTGTAATATTGGTTTCATGTCCTAAATAAGAACCCAAGTCACGTTCAACGATTGCAAATGCTTTCTCCTTATATTTGGTTATAAATTTGTTGGGCTTCAACTCTGGATGGAGTTGCCAACAATGGTATTTTTATTTCCTCTTCCATTATACTTACCCTTTCCTTTACCTTCATACTCAATGAAACTATCACTTTTCTCATCTGCACTATGTTTCCCTCTTTCTTCTAGATGTGTTTCTTGAACACAAACCTCATCTAATTTTGTGGGATTGAACATGATAATACTATGACTATTATAGTTATGAAAATCCCCAATATACTCTAACAAATTTTATTGAGAAGATAAATTCAAACCCAAAATAAGAGCCCATCTCCTAAATTCATGAGTGTAATCTTGCACACTTTGACCCTTTAGTTGTCTAAAATTCTTCTATTCCATAATGGATTTTTTCATGTGAGCTAGAGGATAAAATTTCCTTTTAATGGCAATAATAAAATTAGACCAATGCATTGATATCTTACCATGGTTTTTAATCTCATCTTGTGTCCTTGCTTCCCACCATACATGTGTTGCACCCTCCATTCTCAAAGAATCCAATTGAATCTTTATGTCATCCTATTGAAGGTTCTGAATTCTGAAATAAACCTCCAATTAACGAATCCAATTATCCAGCTTCTCTGCATTCACTTTTCCATTATACATCGGTAGCTCAAATTTGATATCAGGTTTAAGTAAGGGTGATTTACCAGTTCCTTATGAAGTATGTGGATGCAGAGATTGAAAGGTTGTGGTAGTGGAATATGACGAAGACGAAGGTGAATATGGTGGTTAGGATGATGGTGGAGTGGATGGTGTATTCCTACCATCTCCACGACCGCCTACTCCTGGAGAAACCTCTCCTCTTGAATGTCTATAACTTTCTCCTTTCATCCTTAAATTCCTCTCCTTGTAGAGGACCTTAACCATTTCACTCATATAAAAAAATGTCTTTCTGAATGCTCTCTCATCTTTTGTCATGGTAGGTTCTCCTTCATGAGACATTCTCATTGAAGACTCAACTTAAACTTGAGGATTTCCTAGTGTTGAAGACTTTTGTAACCGTTCCCTTCTTCCTCTTGACCCAATTGCAAGCCTTTCAACCAGCTTCCCTTCTCCTCTTTTGAGTTTTAACCTTGTAAGCGTGACACAAAATTGCAAACAATTAGATCCCTCCCTGCACAAAAAAACCTAAAGCTATGATACAAAAAATGATCTAAATGTATGTTAGTATTGTTGTGCAATTCCTCTTCCAGATTTTTTAAACAATGTCTTATATGTGCTTAAGGGTTCAAGTTCTCTTGTAAGTGACTGAGTCTCATCTGTGATTTTTATGTTATTTTTATGAAGAAATTAACATTAAAAAAATTGAACAACATAAAATAAAACTACAATACATCACCATACAACACATCAACCCTGATATTTGATGAAGGAGTTCACACCTCCTCAGCTACATATCTTTGGTCGAGCTTCCATTTATTAGGCTTCTATATTATGCTAAAATTTGCAAAATATAGAATGCCCAAAAATGGTCATCTAGTTTCCTTCTACTCTTCATTTGGTTGAAAAATCCAAAATTTATGACTTCCTCCTGTTTTTCCACAATTTCCGGCCTTAATTTAGCTAATTGGAGCTAAATTGAGTTCACTTGCGCTAAAATTTTTAGTTCCGTCGAAATTAGCTGACCGCCAAGCTAACCTGGTTTAATTGAGTTAAAATTAATTAATGAAAATTAAGCGTGGTTAATGCTAAATCCGTGCTTAGTGCTAACCCCATATTAGTGCTTATTAATGAGGATTAGTTTTAATTGATTTTCGGATTCACCTTTAATGATGTGCTTATGGATTAGTGCTTCTATGCTCCACTAGTGGTCTTTGGTCCTCAATTGTATGGCTTGGGGATAGCCCCTTCTTCCCACATCGAAAAAACCTTAAGAACATTAAATATATGTGGAATGCTTATGTGGTTAAGATCTATGGTATAGGAATATTGGTAAATGGTTGGATTTGGCGTGGGAGGTCATGGGGTCTAACCCTGATGCCTCGATCCATTCTATAACCAAAAAATTTACACCACTGTAAGGGGGGCACATGGCAGCCCTAGGCTCAACCACGTGTCCTCTCCCCATTGGCCCACACTTCAACTAGTAATAAATTGCCACCCAACAAAAATTCGAACCAACCAGATGTTTCCACTTGGCAGTCCCAAATTTGTTGTAGGAAATTGACCAATTTTGACCCAACTGAGTGAGGATGCTACCTCAGTAGTACAGACTGCTGACTGGGCTATCTGTCTGCCCTTTTTTTCCAATTTTTTCCTCATTAGCAAAGTGAACAAAACTCATTTATAGCAGCATACGGAATCCATTTCATGTGAAACAAATTGATCTGGATTCAGAACGACGAGCACTACATGACCATTTAGGTTTCGATCCATTCTAGGAACTTTGATTTTTGAGCATAAAAATAAGCACCTGATCACCTTCATATCTAGACATCTCCATTATATGATAATTTCTCAAAGTGCAAGCTATGATATATAAATATTTAATCATCTTAGTTATTGATTCAGATTCCGGTATCATAATATTCCCTTTAATCAACTCATCTAATTATCCTAATACTTACCCCTTCTCTTGGAAGCCAAACATCCTACAATTTAATTGTACACAAGCAAAAGTTTTTTTCTTACTCATTATGAATACCCCAAAATAACTACATTTATTGACAATTTATTACATCCAATTCTCCTACCCAAATATTTCCTTGGACAATTCCTATAGGAATTTTTGTATTCTAATTTGTGATTGATTTTTCTAGATCTACTTCATACATAGAATTGAGTAATGAGGTTGATAACGAATTGATCACACTGCATCCTAATATTTTATATATGCCCATACCGACATAACAAATTCAACTCATATTTCTTGTTTACCTTAATCAATTTAGCAAGGTGAAGCACTATCCAGTAGATTTGGTTGTTGCAAGTCATGATTGACAATTTTATTTCCCCTCTTCTTCCATATCTATTTGGCCGATTCCAATCACTTTTCTTTCTATACTTTTACCATTCCTTTCATCAATAATATCTTACATAGAAACTCTCCACTCCTTGTTAACTTTGCATTCAATAATTTTAACATGCTATTATCAAAATATTTCTAATAGGGCGGAAACGTGAAGTTGGGTTACACTTTTGTGAGAATCGGGGTGCAAATTTTTTTTTCAACAATAGTTCGGCCGAACATTTTACAAAGTTTGGCCGAACTCGTGTTTCTGTTTAGATTGACGGCACACTGACGGCGCAGGCAAACAGAATTTTTGCCGGAGATTGGAAAACCGGCAGCAAAAGTTCAGTCGAACTTCTAAAAACGTTTGGTCGAACTGTGAGTTCAGCCGAACTTTTTATTTTAAAATAGTTTGGCCGAACTATTTTCTATAAATAAATCGCCCGCGAATGTTTATGGTTTACCGTTTTCATTTCATGAACCTTTCGTTGTTTGTGAGTGTTGTCGCTCTGTTGCTGCTGGCGACCGCCCTGGTGCTCCTGCCCTCTGCCGTGGTGCTCCTGCCGTCCGTGCTCGTCGAATGCTGCGTCAGGTATGTTACATTTACATTAAAACAATGACATTTCTCCATTATTTGAAGTCTCAGAATTATATTGCCATATTTTTAAATGAAACTATATTACATCTTTTTCAAATAGAGTTTGATCACTTCATGAGCCTAAGCGAAAATAAATTGTTCATATAATAGCTGGTTTGAAATTATATTTTCCGTTGACAAAATTTGCAAACAAAAGGTCGAATCATAGAGACCCTCTCTAGTTAAGTATTTATCAGAGCCAAATTTGATAACGACCGAATATAACAATCACATCCATAGTAGTTTGGCAATTGGAGAAAACCCTTAACTGAAATAAAAACCTTCGGGTGTTTTAATATTAGGAGAGTTCAACAAAGTTTCACTTTACAATGGCAACGAGACAAACATTCAGATGAATTGCATTTGAATTTTTTTGTTTGTTTGTGGTGTTAATTTTCCCAATGAAATGAAACTTAGTGATATCCTATGTGTGGTAACTGATATCTTATGGTCAATTGCAACTGTAACAGCCTTTACTGAATTGGAGTAACTAGTGGTTTTTTATTTTTTAAATATTAAATTATGGAATTTTATTTTTTAAATAGTAAACTATAGAAAAATGATAGATGGTTTTCCTTTTCTAAAATTGTTAAATTAACAACGATGAACTTATTGATCAAATTAACCATTGTTAAATTAACAATGATGAACTTATTGATCAAATTAACAATGATTAATCTATTTGTTACATTAATGTAAACAAATTCCTTGCGCCAATGTTGACAAGATGTTAGGAGATGTCAAGCTGAAATTTTTTGCATTCAATCGTGTGTTAATGGTTATCAGGATGTTTGTTAAATTGATATTAACCCAGGCCTTGGCTCAAATGTTGACCAGGATATTAGGAGATGTCAATTTTAATTTTAATTTTAATTTTAATTTATTATTAATTTTTTTCTAATATTTATGTTTGTTGTTTTTCACTTTTAAAATATTTTGCACTGAACTTTGTGTCAATGTTTACTAGGATATTAGGAGATATTAAATTTTTTTTTTTGCATCCAACCTTGGGTCATTGTTAATGTTGACCAAGATGGTAGGAGATGTCAGTCTGAAATATTTCTATCAATGTTCAGGGAACATGAGACAGATAATAAGGGATTTTGAGTTGATATCAATTATATTTCTAAACCATAATCCATCAAGTTTGAACATTAAGTATTAGCATTTACTGAATGTTAAATTGATGTCATTATGCATGTCATCTTAAACTAGTTGTCATTGGTCACACAATGACACTCTTTCATATGTGACTTGAGTTTGATTGAATTTTATTTACTTCAAATTGTTTAGGATTTCAAAAAAAATCTAAGTTTTGTTTAAAAAATAGTTATCAAGAGATCACACCTCTTCACAAAAAGGTAATGGTTTTCTTTAAGAAAATGTGTTTGTCTTTTTGCAAAGATGTTAACGGTCTTCAACTTTTATTATTTGCACTTTTAAAAATATTTATTTAAAACTTGAGTTTAATATAAAATTTCCATATTCAAATCTCCATGGCATCTAATATAAAATAATTTTTTCTTCATTTTCTATTGATTTAGCTTGTTGGTCTTGAGACCCAATGCTCTAGATGTATTTACTAACATTTTTTTCAATGCTACCACTAGTTTTGTAATGGTAAAAATGGTTGTTAAGATCCACTCATGCAACGTTGAGAGTGTTCCTATTGTTCCTTTTAGTAGAAGCTCTAATATGGAAATGCATGTCTCATCTATTGACTTGGAATTAGGTAATATAAGTGTCCATTTTATGTGATTGTGAAGGTTAGCTATGTACTTTATGTCCGCATTTTTTTCTTGAGATTTATCCTCCCCATTGAATGGATTGTTTCTAAAACCTTGTAGTGTACTTTTGTACACTTTATTTTTGTGGTTGTTGATAGTAGTGCCACTTAATCATGTGGTATTCCTCATACCCCATAAAGAAGTGTTGGGACTTGAGGAGGTCTTTGAATACTTCACACTTATTTGTTGCTATTTTTTAAGGTTAGTCCATAAGTAGTGGTACCTAGCTAGGAGACTGTTGGACCTCCTACTCCCTTAGTGATGCTTGATGAACATATGGATGGCTTAGTGTGATTGGATGCTTGACCTTGGATAGAGTCTTAGAACATTGCAATTTCATAGGAGGTTGTTATCTTATGTGGAATGATAACTAACTCATTGGGTATACATAATGGAGAGTTGGTTATTTGAACAGGAGAGGTACCTACCTAGGGGAATGAGCATTAGGCACTTGAATGAGGGCACTTAGCCATAAGAGCATGGGGCCATTTGGCATATACCTTAGAGGTTGAAAATTTGACTTGAGGATGCTTGGATTGACGAGCATACTTGGTGGAGGTTGGTTGTGGACTTGGGCATGTTTTTGGGGATCAAAATTTGACTAAGTGATGCTTTGACACATGTATGTTGAGGAGTATGGGGCGTAAGAGTATATGTGGTCCACACTGAGAGAAGAAACACCTTGAATGAGGACACTTGGAGAATGAACCACCATGCAAGAAAGAGTGTTCGGTTAATAGCTTGTTGGATAGCATGAAATCTTGAATGAGGGGTATCATGATTGGATGGTACATCATCTTGAGGGTTGGATAAACCTAGTGTGAGGCTTGCACTTCCTTATTTAGTGGAGATCTCCTACCAAGGTTGCCTTGTTGACTTAAGTCTAGGTTTATTTGTGTGGACCTAGTCCATGTTTTATATTGACCTTTCTAGCCTACTACTGCTTCTGTATAAAGGAAAATGTGATAACATTTAACATTATTTATTATTGATGTATTATTTATTCCATTTTTTTTATAATTTTAAATCATTTTTATGAAAATCAAAACCTAAAATTTATTATTTAAAAGAAAATACAAAGAAAATAGCAACCTTTGAAAAACATAACACAACAAATAGATGATTCAATACAAATGTCACATAGAAGTCATTTATCTCATGGGTCTTCAACCTAAATTATATATCTAGCACTACATTAAGCTATAGGAGATAAATAAAAGAAGCATTTGACTGTAAATTAAACATGTGTAATAATTATGTCCTTTAGTTTAATAAATAGATAATAATTTTCAAATGCCATATCTAAGCTATATTTCATCTAAGTAGCTTTCAATTTAAACTTATATCTAATGTTAAATTATATAAAAGAATAACAGTAATCCAAACTTCAAAAAAATATTTAGAACGTTAGTATAAAATGTGACATATAATTTTCCTCTATGGAAAAACATAGTTATAATTACCAATCTTATAATATTATCCAATCTTATAATATTTGAAACCTAAGGTCTTTCCCATACCAAAGTATGTTCTTTTAAAACATGTTTTCTTGGTGATATGGGTGATTTAGAAATGATTGGGAGAGAGAAATTCCTCATTTAATATGTACAATATTTTTGGTTCATGACACTAAGCCAAGAATTTTAAATTCAATTGAATTTTAATATAACCAACTAAATCCTGCAAAAAAATAATAAAATAATTTATGTTAGGGTTGTGGATTCAGGCATTAAAACAACACACCATGATATTTCGAGTTTAAAAATGATGGTTTGAGTCCTAGGTAGCTTAGAATCTTATTTGTTTTCAAAATAAGGATGTACTCCCATTTTATTCTCACGATTAGGTTGTAATCATGAGGCTCTCGCTCAAGAGTGGACCTTCCCAAAATCTTGTGACGTCTTGTCACAAACAAAACCATCGAACTGAAAACACATCATGCAAGAAACATAGCTCGCTGACATATCATTTTTCTCCTTCAAAGAAAAAAAAATTCACATCATGTGAATATCTCCATGTACTCTTACATATTGGTGTACAAAACCATCAACCAAACACAAATTGACAAAACATGCCTCTTCAAACAACCGACTCTCAAGTCAAATAATAGAGCTCAGGTACAAATTTCCATATTTGTTGCATTTAAGTGTGTCAACGTAACTCTACTTTCAACATCTTGCTTCATGCAACATGCACCATACTTTGAATTTGCAAAGAAATTCATGAAACATCAAAATACATGCTAGGGCTTAATTGGATAAGAAATCTAACCATCTGTCAGCAAACCATTTCAATGGCGCTTCTTTTAGTTGCACTTCATCATGTGAATCATCTTGACCCTCATCGATTATGAAATCCTCTTTTCCATTCTTGTCGTTATCTCATTCCACCTTCTTCAAATGTTGTGGATTACTTGTTGGATACAAAGTCCAACACTTGTCCAACATCTATAAACATTATGATTATTCAAACCACAAAAGTAACATGCAAGTTCTTTTCCAAATCTTATGTGAATATTTACCATATTTATCATAATCAAAAGCAATTTGATTAGAGGAAAATTTATACCTTGAACATTCATCGTTGTCGCCTTCTTGAGGAGGTGAATTTGATGAGGTAGTGGCTCTCCTGTGAATAGTAGCAATGAATTCAATGACTCTAGAGCTTTCCACATCCTCTTCTTTTTCATTCTCATTAGCTGCATGATTATTAACATCTTCTTGCAAAGTGGGTGTCAAAATTTTCCATTCAACATGAATACAAACTTCACAAGCTTGATGCACCCCTTTCATGTATAAAAAGATTACTTGTGTTGGGAGTGGCCTTTTACAACTTCGGAAAGCATTTGGTTCCACATTCATTCCTCCGGCAGACGTTGTCTTGTAGATACCATACATTTGTCTAAGGTTAAAATCATACAAGAAGAGCTTCATTCTGGGCTTCACCTTTTCTACAAGATCCTTTTTGGTTGGTGGCAACCCAAACACTTTGTATCGGAAACACTCTTGCTTTGTTTGAGAATTACACATAAAAATCAAGCCGGCAAACTTATCTTTGCCACTGCCATCTTCATTGTTTGCTTCCTTGCTGCCTTGTTTTTTCTTCTTATTTTGATCAACCTTTGACACAACAGGGTCAGATAAACCCTTGGGTTTGTTCTCTATCTCTATTTTAACAGTCTTATCCACAACATTAACCTTTGACACAGCAGGGTCAGATAAACCCTTGGGTTCGTGGTATGTCTTTATTTTAACAGTCTTATCAACAACATTAGTTGGTGCTGCATCCTGCAACATATATCCACATATTTGTTTCTGGCATTTTTAATCTTCCTTAGACTATCCGCAATTTGCTTCACATTATATGCAATCTGCTTCATACTATACTATCCGCAATCTTCTTCAAAGATGACCGAACAATAGATCCACACTATTTTCAAACTCTTTAAACTTCACACTGAAAGCCCATCAACATATTCGTACTGAATCTTACAAGAATCTGTAAACTGTTTTCAGAGATTGTTGAGTTATTCCTTATTAAAAGAGCCATAGACAAGGTATATAAATATAGATAAAATTACTTCCTTTTAGGCCGACCAACACTTTGCCATGTAGGCTGATTTGTAACACATCATAATAGTTCGATTTTTCAACGTTGATGTAGAGTTGAAATAAACCATTGGTTCATGTTTTCTTTTACTAGGTCTGGGTTTCTCACTGAATCTATATGGACATTTCTGTAGATAGTTAAATACCCTTCTGTTTGCAAGATTGATTTATCTTTTAAGATTTTGCATTTGTGTGTTGTATGTATCAAACATATATATTCCCAGTTTTTCTATGCACATCAATTCAACTGCACAAACAGTTAAATCTAATTTAATATTATTGTTTGCTAGAAGTTAGTTTATGTTTTAAAAATGTTCAGTGTTGTATGTAGCAAAATATTCTACAAGGTGACCTTTCTTATGGAAATGAGTAATAAACAATTTCAACTTATTTTCAACATCATTTTCCTTTTCCAATAGGCCTTTTAATTTTTGCCTCATTTATTTAGAAAGTTTCATGTGCATGGATATCTTCTTCCAACATCTATAAACATTATGATTAAATTCAAACCACAAAAGGAACATGCAAGTTCTTTTCTATATCTTATTTGAATATTTACCATGTTTATCATAATCAAAAGCCATTTGATTAGAGGCAAATTTATACCTTGAACATTCACCGTTGTTGCCTTCTTGAGGAGTTGAATTTTACATGAGGTAGTGGCTCTCCTTTGAATACTAGAAATGAATTCAATGATTCTAGAGCTTTCAACATCCTCTTCTTTTACATTCTCATTAGCTGGATGATTATTAACATCTTCTTGCAAAGTGGGTGTCAAACTTTTCCATTCATCATGAACACAAACTTCACAAGCTTGAGGTAATGAACACGAAATAAAATTCCTTCTTGGAACAGCTTCATGTTCCTCCTTGGCTTTGGAGAATTTTCCATGTTTTCCATAACCAAGATCCAAATAATTAGGCCCTTCCTGAAGAACATTTGGCTCAACTATGCCTTGTACTCAACTATGCCTTGTACATGCTTGCCTTTAAAACCCTTTACTTTCATAGCACATTTTCATCAAAAATTTGGACCTTATTCCTCTAGTGTCTCTCAAAAGCACGTACACATTCATTTTCAGAGGAAATTGAAGACAGAAACCAATAGCTAATTCTTCTAACTAACCTTGACTAAAATGAGCTAAATTGTACTTTGATACCAACTTGATTTGAATATGGACAAACTAGTTTTGTTGGGGAAGGGGTTTATGTGTCAAGCTTTAAGTGTATTTTGTGAGAAAGTTATGAGTTAATTTGATTTTAAAAACTTGTTTACACATTTATAAAATGAAAATTTTTTATTTCTAGGAAAATATTTTGCCTCAATCCAAATTGTGATCATTGGACATGTAAGAGGAAGAAAGAGGGAATTCACTTTTCAAATTCTAGACCTTGTCTAAACCAAAATAAACTAGAGGTTTGGTTTTCAAATACATTCATTTATTTGGAAAATTTCTAGCTACCAAAAGTCCATATGCCAATCTACCTCCCAAGAAATCCATTTAGTACACCATTGGTTAGTTTTGTCTTCCTATATTCTTTATCAACCTCTTCTAGTGATTCTTGAAAGGTGGATACTTAAATCCTTCCTAAAACTTTGAGCTCTAAAATGAGAAGACATACAAGGTCATTTTAAGTCATTCTTCTATCCAATTATAAAAACCAAGTGAATATTGAACTACATATTGATTTTTGTCCCATAGAACAACAAAAACTAAAACCTCTTCAAGGTCTTCAATCTTCTCGTAAAGTTAATTTACATGTCTTGATCAAGTCCAACAAAAAAGAAACATTCAGTGACAACACCAAAATCTACAACTTATTCAACATCTTCTAAACCATGTTCAAAGTCAATATTGTGTGCATCAAATTCCTCAGCAAGGTCATTAATGGAGTCATCAATGGTGCATCAAATTCATGCACCATACTTTGAATTTGTGAAGAAATTCATGAAACATAAAAATACATGCAAGGCCTTAATTGGATAAGAAATCTAACCATCTGTTAGCAAACCAATTGCATCTTATTTTCAACATCATTTTCCTTGTCCAATGGGCCTTTGTCTTTTTTCCTCATTTATTTAAAAACTCATGTTTACACATTTATAAAATGCAAAATTTTTATTTCTAGGAAAATCTTTTCCCTCAATCCAAATTCTGATCATTGGACATGTAAGAGGAAGAAAGAGGGAATTCACTTTTCAAATTCTAGACTTTGTCTAAACCAAAATAAACTAGAGGTTTATTTGAGCTCTAAAATGAGATTCCAAGCCTAATTTCATAAAAATTAAGTTGGGGATGATCACATTGACTTGCTTGATGACATGTCTATGAAGATTAACTACCTTGAACTATTTTTTTGCGTAGGGAAAGAGACACATTCCCATGTCCGAGCATGAAAACGTTCTTTGATATTGTTAATGCCTCTAGTGTTTACTTCTACAAGTTCTATAGGCAGAGTCTGTAAAGGGCCAGGTAGCCTCTGGATCTCATCTTTTATGAAAGGTGACATATCTAGTAAATGCCCCTACAGTCAATCTCTAGAATGGATCTAAATAGAAGTTCTTCATTTTAATATCCGTAAAACACAACGAATTTAAGGTAAACTATGTACATGTGTCATTTCTCCCACAAACTAAAGTGTATAATTAGTAAATTTTATACCAAGTGTGCTCCCACCATGTAAAGCGCAATTTGGTGAACTTATCATTTTTATAATATCTTTTTCGATTAAATTTAGTTTCACACATGATCAATTATTTCTTTGAAATTTGTGTTCTACATAATTTGTGTACACTAAATTACAAATTGATTTTTTGAAATCTATTTTGTGTAAATGTCGAACAATAGATATATATCATGGAGGATGAACAACGAACATCAGCCGAATCCCATATGGAGGTTCAGGGATCGGTGAATGTTCACGGTATTTAAATATAATCTTAAATCTCCATGGAGTGTGGCCAAGGTTCAACCGGTCAAGGTATGAGTGGTAGCAGGTTGCGGGAAGGGGGTGATATTTATTCCCCCGAAGGCCAATCAACCGCTGCTAGTTCTCAACAGGGTCATTGTGGGTACGGTTACTCGGCCAATCGTGCCGAAATTTGGTTCTCGAGGGTCATGTTGGAGAAGATGTTAACCAACAACATCAAGGTTGCCATCAATTTCAATATTTTTTCATTAAATTTGTACAACTTTTTTTACACGTGTTTTTTCTAATATACAAGATTATATATATATTGATGCAGAGGCTGAAAATGTTCGAGCCAGTGGTCAAAATAGACGCAGGGCAACGCGCTACATTCAAGAAGAAGATTGTCAACCCAACACAACTTATCCGGCTGAGATTACTAATATGCCATGGGAAACCAACATGGCGAAATGCACCTTACAAAGGTGTGAAAGCCTTCATGCAAAATTGCAAAGAGATCTCGTGGCTTTGTCTCTACATGCTGAGAGTAGACAAAGCCTCGAAATAGTTACACATTCATTGGGTGAAATGGTAAATGTGTACATAAATTTGGGGCCAACAACTGATTCGTTTGTAGAACTGATGAGAAAGAGAAAAGAAACACTGATAGGTCTCGATAAATGGCAGGACATAAAACAAAAAGTTACAAGAGCAGAGGCCAAGTCAATGTTTAATTATAAGGAAGGGCCAAAAAGAAAAATGTTGAAGGTGCGATGTTTTAAACGCCCGGACAAGGCAGCTATTGTATGATCGACATCTTGGGCAACACGGAAAGCTTCCATGGAACGATGAGGTTCTGTTGTTTTTGCACAAATATTTTGTACGATTTTTTTTGGGTATGAAACCCGATTACAATGACCTTCCTTCAGAATTTTTTGGCCCGGGGAGAGGTCGATTATATCAACGTAAGGGCGCTAAGCGAGATGTGGAATTGCCTCGCCCTGAGCCGCCATTGGTGAGTCGACCGTTTCGATTCGAAACCCTGCGATCAGAGATGGATGCAACTTCTCAAATAAGTCGAGAAGCAAGAGATGTTATGATCGACAATGTTCATAGCGAATTGAGTGGAGTCGATATTTGTTTAAATCGACAAAGAGCACGTGAAAATGCACGTGCAAATTTTTTTTACCGTACAGATGAGGAGATTTACAATATGAATGTTGAAGATCTCCGAACATATGCAATAAATTTTCGCAATGGTTTGCAAGACCTAATTTTTCATGAGGAAGAGGGCACCGGAACGGTATGTGTTAGTGACCTTAGGGTTTGAAATTATATTTACATATACATGTGTACAATTTGTAATAAATACATGTGTATGTACATATATACATTTATTTGTATGTGTACATTAATCTAACAAAAATGTATGATTATATGTTAAAACACCATTTGCAGTTCTCAGGCATGATGCGTGATGAAAATGTTAATATTACGTTAGGGACCTCTGGCTCAAACGATGCAGATGGGTCTGACCATCATGATATGTTGGCACATGTATGTTAGTGTTTTTTAAGTGACTCTAAAATAAATAATTGTTGCCACACATGTACATGTATGTATATATATATAATTTGATAAAATGTTTTAACAGGTACCGATTCCATCTGATGTTTTTGGGATGGCGGTACCTTCTTCTTCCTTAGGAGATGTACCTTCTACTTCATTGGGAGATGAGCCACGAGTATGGACAATTTTTCACAAGTTTAAAATTTATGTTTAAAAGTTATATATATATATATATATATATATATATTCTACCTCAAAAAGTTCCATTAAAAATTGAGATATATATATATATATATATATATAGAGAGAGAGAGAGAGAGAGAGATCTATATTTTGAGTTATTTAAATTTTTTTGAATTTAGGTTCCTATAGAAGATTTCTTTAATCCGAGGACTCTAGCGATGGAGATAGGAACATCCACAGCATTTGAAAAAGTTGTCTTTAGTTCCTTTTTTTAATATTATTGAAAATAAGTTTATATATGTACAAATGCATTTTCATTTGAAAGTTTTTAATTTATATAAATTATATATATATATATATATATATATATATATATATATTTACATTTAACTGTACATGTATATTGTACAGTTTACCACTGCAGATGTTTCTATGGGAGAACCTGTTCATCAAATGGAGAGGGAACCTTACGAGGTATTGCATGATTTTTTTGTTATATTTTGTTTTTTACATGAATTTCTAGATATATATATTCTCATTCATTTTTAAAACTTCAAATTTTAATGTTCAAGTACATGTGCATTGTGTATGTAGGTTTCCTATTCACAGGATAGGGCACGGACTGAGACCCAGACGCTAGATCCTCCATTTGATGGACATCATTTACAGTAGATTTGATTTTAAAATTTAGATGGTTTTAAAATTTGTTAAACTTGATACAGTTTGATACTCAAGTGAGATTTACAATTTTTGGACATATTTTGTTACATTGTTATTATATAATTTGTTTTATTTAATTTTTGGATGGTTTTAGTACTTTTGGCATGTGAATGTGAAGTAATGTTGTCATTTGAACTACATTTGGCATGTGATATTTAATGTTAAATGTTTTTGTTGGATAGTTGAATTATAATTGGCATGGCATGTGAAGTTTTTAAAACTCAAGTTTTGGATGGTTTCAATCTACATTTTTCATGTGATATTTAATGAACTTTAAATGTTTAATGTTTTAATGTTGCACAATATATAATCAAAAGGTTTTTAAAACTTAAAGTTTTGGATGGTTTCAATCTACAACTTAAATTTTTGGATGGTTTCAACCTACATTTGCACATATGGTAAATTGAAATTATGTTACTTGTAACAAGACAATCCCCATTGATTTCATTATATATGTTGATTTCTAATTTGATATAATTGCATGTATGATGGTACATTACTTGTAAAGTCATTGAATTAATAGTGTTCATTGATTTCAGTGTAAGCGCAAAAAATTATTGACAATGTAGAACGATTTTTGTGTTATAATAATTAAACCTAATAATATTGGAGAGCAAGAGAGACTTGAGGTATGGTGTTTACTACAAGAGTTCGAGCTAAATATTTAAATGGTTTATGATTTATGACTTTTACTTTCTTTTTAATATAATCGATACGGAAAGATGACAAAACTAATAAGGGTGACAATAAGAATAGAAGAAGAAAATAGTTTAAGATTGATCACAATAAATGCTATTTGTAATTGATTACATTCTAATTTCTATTTGTAATTGATTATATTCTAATTATTCACATTCTATCATTCAATATTATTACATTGTCACTTTGCATTCAAAAATTTTATTTGATCATTTTCCGTTATTAAAGTTATTCTACAATATTTATCATCTCAACAAATTGAGGTAACTAAGAAAATTTAAAATTAAAATGACTTGATAAATCTCAAACATATTTAGCATATTTAAAATGGTTTATCGATAGTTTTTCCTTGGTTGCACATGACTGAAACCAACATAGATCCATCTTAACTACGGATCTATCAAGCGCCGAGAGGGATCAAATCTCTTGAGGTGCAAACCTTTCCTCAAGTTTCGCACTCAAAAAAGAGGTTTGCACCTCTAGATATTTGATCCCTCTCGGCACTTGATAGATCCATAGTTATGATGGATCTAGGAAAATAAATTTCTAAAAATAAGTAAGGGAAAAGTAGCATAGGGAACAATTAGGAGTAGATTTAGGGTATAGGGAACAATTAAGAGTAAATTTAGGAACATGTGATAGTTGGGTGAGATAAAATTATATTTTAATAAAATAATGGGAATTTGTAGGAGAGACAAATAGTGGATATGACATGTATTTTGGTGAATAATAAAATTTATGGAATTAAACAATTAATTATTTTTGTATGTGAAAACAAGATTCACACCTAATCCTCACCTAAAAGACTAAATTAGACACATTATTATTAAGGGGACGAGGAGCTTTCTAGGTTTTGAGCTCCCCATTGTTAGATGAGTGTCGTAATGGCATTCCATGTATTTTTGTGAGAACTTATGATATTGTCATATTCTAATTACGAAATAGTGATCTTGAGTACATGCTGGATAATGTAGTAGATAGGAACTTTTCGATAAGGGGAGATTAGGGATGTGACCAAATTCCTATCAGTGAAAAAACTTTTCTTCACCTTCCTATAACTCCATTGTAGCTTTGGGGGCCAAAGGTAAGAAGAGTACCTTGGAATTTCTTGGGTGAAAAACCAAGTAGGTCACCAACTTTGGTCTAGTGCATTGGAATTCATTAAAGGATTGGTCATTGGAGCTGCTTCAAGCTAGGAGTGAGCATCGTCACCAACCTACATTGAATATTTTACACTCACTAGGGTGAATGATACTTTAAATTTATTTACAATCTAAGACTTTCGAATTTTTCCAAATGCCAAATGATCTTACAAAGCTAGTATTTATAATATCCTAGTAGGTCATTCGGTGACAACTTTTACCGGAAAATTGAAACAAAGAGAATCTATCCTTGGCTAGGACATCATGTAAGATGCCTGCCATAAACAGTAAAAATGTACTTAAAAGATGAGATTCGGGCAAGTGGGGACAACCACTTGTTATCTCATCCCTTGGAGGCTATGCCATATGGGGACCGAATCTGGCGTTACAAAATAAAGTGAAGTAATTTGTACCATACAGTCGGAAAACATATACAAGAACAATTAATATACAAGAAAAATTAATTTCATTCTATAATTAATATATATATATATATATATATATATATATATATATATATATATAATTTTTCATCAATGCACATGTATAGAAAAACTACTTTGAGTTGATACTAGAGCACGTGCTTGTACCTAAACAATTTGTAACATGTGCAAACCACAAATAACATAAGCAGCTCAATTTTTAGTTCAGTACTGGAAGTTCTAAAACATATTTAATCCAAAGATAATAAATTGTTGGAAAATTTACTAAAAAAAATTCTAATGGAATTCCATCCTCAATAATCCGTTCATGATTGGATTTTGACATTTTCCATTTCTTAATTTTCGATTTTTTTTTTTATTGAACTTATATCAACTTTATGTGTGTTGCACACACCAAGTGACTATATTGACAACTTATGGAATTAGTTTCATAGTCTTCAAAGTAAACAAAGTCTCCACTTTGATGAGTTTGTTTGAAAAAATAACCTTTCAGTATAATAGACCCTCTGTCATACTGAAATCCGTGATCATTAAAGTCTTGTAATAATTTCATTTTTCGTTCGATGCAACGCATCAAATAGTACTTCACATTTTCATCGTTGTCAATAGGTGAAATTACAGCAAAAACATCTCCTGCACAATAAAATAAATTTAACATTTAATTATGCATATTTAAATTTATTTCTAGATCTTTAAATCATTAGAAAGTAATTCAAATGTTACCTTCTCTAACAAGATCAGAAACTCGATCACCATCGGATGATATTGTAGTTTCCTCTGATTACATTTCTTCAAACATTGCAACAGACATTTTTCCCTTTGTATTTAGCTCTGTATGTTTCCAATCGTTCACGTACATTTTGTTTTCACAAATGTCATTGGATTTTGTGTTGTCTATGCAAACATCACAAAACAAGAATATTTTCTTTTAGCCAATGCAAACAAATTTGTGGACAACTTTGTTTGAATTGAATGCAATTTTCGAGTCCCTTTTATTGTTTCAACGTCATTTCCAATTGATCTATCTACGTCTTCGATTCCAATATGCAAGAAAAACCTTTATATGGAAAATTAGAAAAAGAATTTGTAAATATGATATCAAAATACAATTAAAAATAATCATTGCATGATAAATGTACAATGTTTAAAATTAGATTTACAATATAAATTAAATTGAATGTACCTTCGCACTTCTCTTGATGAGTTATTCTCATGGCTTAGAGCAGTGATGCACCATTGAACAACTTCTTCAGCGTTCACAAGTCGGCGTGCAGAGTGGTTCATTTGATATCTTCGAAGTACTCGTTTTATGCATGCTCCTTCACTGTCATGTTCTCCTTTTCCATGGCCAGTCTCAAAGAAATTCCAACAATGTTTAATGCATGTTTTCTTATGAAGACAACACAACCAAAAGAATGATCGTGCAGATTTGAATTGACCTGCGCATCCGTCTAACCATATCCAATGTTCATTGAATGTTATTCCACGATCTTTCAATGAATCATAAATTCTTCCAAAACAATGTTGTACAAAACATGTATCATGTGTACTATCGTCACTGATATAAAAGTGATATTCTTTAATTATATGTCGATTTTCACTCGTGCTTTCTATATGATCAACATTTTGTTCAGCGTGTCTATATAGAATATGGACGAGCATGGAGACTTGGTCAAAATGATAGTATTCACTCTGAATTTCTTTTTGTGGAAAAAATGTGTAGTTTTCTGCAAAATCAATCACTGGCAAAATGGTCCCTGGTGGAAAAACTTCACGAGATTTTTTGAATTTCAAGTCTTGTCGTCAAGCTCTATGGGAATACTTGGTGTATTTGTAAATTTCTGCCTCAAACTTTCTCAAAAAGTCTATTAGAAAAATTTCGTCTTCTCGTAATTCGATTCTTTTAACACTATTTGCACCTTGAATCGATGTACCGGTATATTCATATCTCTTCCATTTCACTTTCATGTTTGAAAATGATTTATCATTTATATCAATACGATATTTGTTTTGAAATTTAGTCAAATTTCCACAATCATCACATTTTTTACCACCAACACATTTTTTTTGTAAAATAGTTCATCGCTTTCTCTTTCACATAGAAATTGAGATATGAATTCACGGATAGTGGAAGGAGGAGGTGAATCCTTCCATAATGTTCTACCGAAATCAAGGAATGTGTCATAATATAACTCAAATTCCACATGATAACGACAACAACAAGTTTCGTGTACGGTGATAGGTTTTACATACCATGGTTTTTGTTGAACAAAAGCATTGAGTGAAACATGAATTTGACGATTATATTTTTTGAACTTGTTGAATAACTCTATCGGAGTGATTTCCAAGAGACGTTTTTCATGTTCTTCGTACTGACTTCGTGTTATTCTTCTTCGCATCACATGTCTTGCAGTTGGTGAAACACGCGAATTGTTCTTCCAATATTCATATATTATTTTTTTAACATTTTCTCCAAGTCTATCTTTGTATGGTTGCCTACAAATAGCTCTCCAACAAGCGAGTTCATCATTTACGTCTATTTGTAGTCAAAATTTTCGATGTTTGTGCAGAGTTTTTCGTGAGGTTCCCAGTGCTCGTGCCATAGATGTTATCAAACGATTCTCTTGATTACTTGGTGAAACTATTGCCATCTGTATTCCTCTACGTATATTTTAAACATCTTTATCTCTAGATCTCTTAATTGACTTTATAGCACTACTCATATTTTTTATCACCTCTTCATTCATTTTTTTATCTTTGGTTGATTTTCGAGTACCCAATAGTGTCGTCGTTTCTTTTAATTTCCTTAATGATAGGAGACCTTTGAACATTTGAGCATGAACTGTCACTTGCTCATTTAAGAAATACTATTCAAAAATGCGGTTGACATGATATCGTATAACATGGTCAGGTTTTTTATCTCCATATGTGTGAGTGTCAACATTTTCTAACATCTCATTATCGATAGTGATTTCATCTGTACATATTCGAAAAAATAGTACATATTCAATAAATCACTAAATTAATAACTATGTCGATAAATATTAGGAAAATTTAAATATATCAATAGATCATAATATTTACATTTATATACCCGCTTCAATTTCTGCTTGAGGTTGATTTTATTCTTCAATATTTTGAGGAGTATCTCTGTCTGTTTACATTAAACAAAATATTTTTCAAACTAGTTCATCAAATAAAGATTAAGCTTCACATTTTACATTAGGAAAATTTCAAATATATAAATAGATCATAATATTTACATTTACATACCTGCTTCAATTTCTGCTTGAGGTTGATTTTCTTCTTCAATATTTTGAGGAGTATCTCTGTCTGTTTACATTAAACAAAATATTTTTCAAACTAGTTCATCAAATAAAAATTAAGCTTCACATTTTACATTGGGAAACTTTTAAAAATATATCAATAGATCATAATATTTACATTTACATACCTGCTTCAATTTCTGCTTGAGGTTGATTTTCCTCTTCAATATTTTAGAGGGCTTCTAACTTTCTTTTGCGAGATTGTCTCGTTTCTTCTCTACGTGCCTCAGGGTCTCTTTTTGGATCATATTTTCTCACACAAGTTCTTCGATTTCCCATGATAATAGGGTATGAAGTTCAAAAAATTTCCTTCAAAAAATTAGACAATAACTCAATTATAAAAAATATCACAAAAGATTTAATTTAAAAAAATTCAGTGTAAATTTTTTGTAAAAAATACATACTCCAATCCAAAACACACACTTTAAAAAATTTGAGAGAAAAATGTTTTAGAAAAATGAAACGAAGTTCAAAATATTTACTTCAACTCAAAACACGTACATACCTCCAAGAAATGTCTTCCAAAAAATCAATTTGCTTGCAAGAGATGTTCTTAAACCCAAACTTTGAACAAACCTCCAAGAAATGTCTTCCAAAAAATCAATTTGCTTCCAAGAAATGTTCTTAAACCCAAACTTTGAAGAAATCTCTAAGAAATGAAACCTCCAAGAAATGTCTTCCAAAAAATCAATTTGCTTCCAAGAAATGTTCTTAAACCCAAAATTTGAAGAAAAGTTCTTGAACTCAAACCAAAATCTTTGCAAAATGAGATGAAGTGTGCGAAATGTGCGAAAATTGTGAATCATTTCGCGGCAATTTATATTGACGCGAAATGTGTTTTAGTAAGGGGCTCCACAAAATTTTTCGGCCGACGGAGAGTTATACAATAGTTCGGATGAACTATTAAGACATTAGATTTAACGAGTCTTAAGCGGAAAACATAGTTCGGCCGAACTTGGACCAAAATTTCGACCAAACTAATGCATCACCAATTACGCAAAAACCAAGCTCTGAAAACGGTTCTGCAACTTTGGACTGATTAAACTCCATAAAAGGTTGTTAATTAACTGTCGAAACCAAGACAAGCATTTTCAAAATTGAATCTACTTTCAGGAAATATAAATTTTATGGAATTTCATAAACGTTTATTAATTTTAATTATTTTTCTAATAAAATGGGTGCAAACAATTTCTGAGGGTCAATGTGATTCAGTGAAATCAAAATTTTGTATCTCCCAAAAAACATTGTAAAAAAAATTGAAAAAATTATCGGCCATTACATTGGTCCATCGTCTCTAATGGGTAGCTTTTAGATTTTTAGTTTATAACTTATATGTTAAGAAATTTCTTGCGACGCAAAACATATCCAAAATACATAGTTTTCCGTATTCGACCAGTTCAAAAAATTCTTGTAATTATGATATGCATCCATTAGCTTTGTAAATATGACGAAAACAAAGTAGACTCTGTCTAGATTTTTGTAACACATTTTGTTTTTTCAAAAACACAAATTTTCAATGAATAAAACATTGCGTCATAACATGACTTCTTATGAATCCTTTGATTGTTAAGAAACACACACTCAAAGAAACGCTAAGTTGACATATCAAATCTGCATTAAAAAATTTCAAAAAATAAGTAATAGAAAGCTAACAAAATTTCTCACAACTTTTATTTTTATCACAAAATGAAATTCTACATAGAAAAATTGTTATAGTTTGCAGAAAGTTGAAGAACCGAAAAAAATGAAATTTTTTTCTCAAAAAAAGGCAAAAAGTGTAACCCAGCTTCACATTTTCACCCAATAACTTCGTTTATATTCCTATTTGGAAAAGATAACAACTTCTTGTATTTTTTTCATTTTATAATCAAGAAAATGACATAACTATGTCTGTTCATATGGTAAATATAAAATAACATTAAATTATAATAAATCAATGGATTGAAAACACATAGTACAGTTGAATCAAACCAGAATGGAAGATAGAGAGTCACTTGGGAATCAAAAACCAACACCCAACCAAGAACTGATTTCCTCCAGTTTACCCCCAAGCTAAGTTTTATTTCCCAAGAATAAAGAACATATGTTGAACCATTCAATAAATATTTAACATATTCTTTTCATGATAAAATTTCCTTTACCGTCATCTCACTTTTGTGGATCTTCTTATCCACCTTCCTATGTTTTTTTTTTCCATAA
The DNA here is from genome assembly GCA_034641835.2 of Pinus albicaulis. Taxonomy (NCBI): domain Eukaryota; kingdom Viridiplantae; phylum Streptophyta; class Pinopsida; order Pinales; family Pinaceae; genus Pinus; species Pinus albicaulis. The sequence goes on along the minus strand of CM076571.1, from coordinate 217,333,951 downwards.
AATCTCACATTTATCTCTCGTGACTCTTTTATGAGTATCCAAACTTAACATCTTTCTTCTACTAAGAAACTTAATGGATTTTTCTCTCTCATGCATTAAGTTTCTCTAGAATTTCTTCTAGAATTCTTATCATGAAGGAATTATCCAATCTCATTTACCTATAAGATTTTTTTTGAAAATAGTCTAATTCTAAATGTTTCATTTCCATACATTCATCCCATTTATTTATTAATAAATATTCATTTATATAATGCCAACTTTTTTCTTAGATTTTCTGTCATCGTGTCCAATGTAACTCAATCTAATAGTATTAAAACAACAGAGAGATATTACAACATTATTCAACATTGTTTAAGCTTGATTTTGATGCTAACATTTTTACTGTAAAAAACACTTTCTCCCAACTAGTAAATATGCTCGAAACACAATATGTCATTCAAAACACCTTTAACACTTGTTAATTACTTGCCATAACATTTATTTTTTTACTCTTTGTTCAACGTGGTATATACCACTTGTATGTTTAAGGTGAGGAAACTCCTCAAGTCTATGTCGCAGAGGTTAATTCACAATATGATTTGTACAAAAGTAAAAGATCAGAAATTTTAAGCACAAAAAAACTGCGACACAAGACTACGTCGCATAGGTTAATTCACAATTTGATTTATACGGAAGTAAAAGCTCAGAAATTTTAGGCACAACAAACGTGTGACAGATGGGACAACAACAAATTTTGATTATATTTTCCAATACATGAACATACATTCACATAATGATATGGACTTTGTAGCTCCTTAACCAAGTAAAAAGAACAAAGTTCTTAGGGTGAATTACATTTCAGTAATTGTTGTGGAGTTACTCACTAGAAGATTGTTTCACTTGCCCACCAAAACTTCTCCACAATTTTATGTCCTTTAGATCTCAAATTTACCTCTGCAACTGAGAAAAAGACTTCTACATACTTGTGTTATTTGAACATATATTTTAATATTTAATTCATGACAAAACAAAGCATTAAAACCTAGGATGGAGGTTTGTACTTAAAAAAAAATAAAAAAATTTGAACTTAGAGTTGTTGCAGAGTATGCTCATTTGTTTACATTTTACTAACCCTGCATTAAATGCTCATTTGTTTTAACTATCTCATATGTTGTGGAATGGGAAGTTTGTACTGGAGCTCAGAGTATGCTGATTTGTTCAGGTTTTATGAACCATGCATTAAATGCTCATTTACTATAACCATGTCATGTGTTGCGGGATAGGAAGTTTGTACTCCAGCCAAGAATTTATTTAAATTCTTATCTTTGAACTTGAAAACAAAATATGCAAGCTCCAATAAAAATCTACTTCCTTAATTTACTCGTGACTACAATAAATTTAATAACTATGGTAGTTAAAAGTAATTTTCCAACCCTTTTTTTAAACTTTATTATTTCACTTATCAAAAATTAATCCATGAGGTTCTCCTAATTTCCTGTTAGTGACAATTCTTTGTATTATTATTACCAAATTGAAATTATAAAATTTAAACCATGAACGTACTCTTTAGACCAAAATATTTGTAAATGTAAAAGTCTCTTATGCTAGAATCCATAGAGCCCAAACTACAAATCTAATAGATTTATTACGATTTTATCCCAAAAAGCAATGGTCCCTTGATATAAGGTGAATTGAGACGTGAAATGTGTAAAATGGAGGTTCTTCTCGGTAATTACTCTTCTGCTTAAGACTATTGTGTGGACGGGAAGGACTTCACATGATTAAAATCCCTCTTCCACATTGATTTTTTATATGAGTTGACTTTCTGAGACGTTGTCTTTATTTCCATTCAGAATTACTTATATATGCATGCCTTTTTTTCCACGAAAGAGAAGTAATAAGAGAAATTAAATAAATAATAATACTTATCAATAATAATACTTATCACCACTTTTGTATTTTCAAAAATATAAGTTTAACCTCACTTATATACCAATTTATAATAAGACCACTCACCCAAAAAAAAGGAGACTAATGGTATAATATATAAGAATAAACACATTAACATTCTACTAGATTGTGGAATTTTTGCATACTTTTCTAGAACAACAATATTTATAGAATATATACTTTTTATAAATAAATATATTACAGAATATTTTTTTTATAGATAATTATATTATTAATTTAGATTTATGTTAACTTTGTATCTATCAAAGGTGGTGAGAGGTCATATTTTTTGAATTGCAAATTTTCTATAATTTAAGAAATATTTTTATCCCAAAAGAATGGATGGGGTGATAGATTTAGGTTAGTTTAAATTATATGTAAAAGAACAATGTGAAAACAAGGATCATCAAAACTTTTTTGCCTAAAAACCTCAACAATAATGTCAATTTTATTTTATTTATCTTCATGATGTAAAGTTTTGGTTCCAAATTCCATGGGTGAAAATCCAACCAACGGACTAGAATCATCTCAAAACAAAAGTTAAGAATGCCTAGAACTCATACAACTTTAAAAAAAAATAAAAAAAAACCATTAAAACAAAATAATGATAATTTGTGATATTTATTTTTATCATAAACTTTATTATGATATGTTTAATTCTATTTATTTCCAAAATTACTCTAAAATATACATGTATTGATACTATTTATTTCTTAATCTCCTCAGATTTGATCTTTCTAACCTTAATAGACCTGGGGAGTATCTCAGAATTATATATATTACTTATTCATATCAATTTTTTATTCAAGAAAACATCAACACCCAAGAAAAAGCTGATAATCGATCCCTAATCGAATTTTCATCTAAATAATAACTACCCAAATGCAACTTTAAATTCATGTGTATTTGAATCGAAAAGGCTTTTCAAGATTGTCATTGCATTGGATTTGATCTTGTTTGGGAAAAGTTTCTTTGTAAAAATTCTAATCTCTTTATTGGTTTGATTATGCTTTCATGACAATACTAAAGGTTTTTTTCACGGTTTGCTTCTCTGTTCTATCTTTAAACTTAATTCCAACACAACTAAATCGTAACCATGCACGCTGAACTTTTCTCCGATAGTTTTATACTTTGCTCGATCTTTAAACCTTATACCAGCTAAGCTCAAGATAAAGACCATCTAAGAATCCTAATGTTTTGCAACTCATAGACCTATTTTACTTTACTGTTGATTTCACTTTCACGGACTTCCCACATCATCCCGTCCATCCATAAAGCTGGACATAAGAATAACTTGGCAATTATCACCAAATTATGATCAGGCATTAACAGGAAAAGGCATTGCCGTAACCTGAATATGGCTAGAGACAAATGCTCGCATCGTACAACAGTCTGAATTTTGACATTTTCTTAAGTGAAAGCTGTGAAATTTGGACACATACAATTGTTACCTGTGGTTGATGTTAGAAAAAGTAATTATTCCAATATGCATGAGTTAATTGAGTTGATTTGCTGAGTAACTATAGTAATGCATAAAGGTTTGAGTTAGACCGAGAAAAGGAAAGTCAAGGTAGAGTTTTCATTAGTGATGTAGGAGCATCTAGCAAAATTTTCATTATTCAATTGTGTAAATAAGGGGGTGAGATATTTTAAGTATTTTATTAATTAATTTGTTCATTTTTAATAGATTATGAGATAAATTATAAATGAGAGGATTTTTGTAAATATTTATTAAATAATTAAGGATATGAGTGGAGTTGAATTAGGTAGATAATTTAGGGATGAGGAATTTCATAAACGGGACTTAGTTGGATCCAAAAAAAGATAAATCTAAATTAGATTTTATGTTGAGATTTGTGTGCAGAAATTTATGGAGTGAAATAAATTCATTATTTATGTATAAATATGTAGCTTGGGAGAGTGTGAAAAGACATGGAGACAACCAAGAGAAGTGAGGAGTACAGATAATCAGAGAAATGGTTTGAAGGGCCAAGAGCCAAGAGGCCGCCCAATGTAATATTTGGCCAAAGAGTTTTTTTGGTTTATTGTCAGTTTTTTTTTTATGTGGCTCTCTTTCCTTGATGTGAATTTTTGAGCGGAATATTTTTTTGGTTTTAATGAAGAATTATTGAGAGTTTTCATGTTGGGTGAAGTATGTGTGTTTTTATATGCTAGGATCTGTTTTATAGCAGAATCCCTGCATCATTTGGTATCAGAGCTTGGGAGATAGTTGATCGATATATTATACTTTTCGTTTAGGTCTGCAACTTATATGAATATTAATGTATGTGATGTGAGTTAAAGAAGCTTGAATGCAGGTAGTTAATGGACAAATTGTGGTAGCGCATCCCCGTAGCTGGACAACACATGCAATAGTATGGAGCAATCAAATGTGAATTAGAATTGATCTATGGAGTTGTGCACATGCAGCAAATAGGAGAAAGAAGCTTAAACATTGTGGCTGAGTATTGGAATCAAAGGAGACTGCAATTGTGGGTGAAACACTGTGAAGAAGAGAAACAGTAAATGCTGCAAGGGTGTCGACGCATTCGAGAATAGTCGAGGGATGTTGTAGTGGATTGAAGGTATATTACAGTGAGATTTAAGCTTAAGTGATAGCCACGTGACGTTGATTGAACATGCACAGTGTTGAATCATGACACATTGATTGTAATGTGTCACACCAGCGCACAGAGCCATAACGCAGAGTCATTATGATTGCTTTGCCGAGAACGTTGAATGGTAATGGTATCGGTTGTGACAGATTTAATAGTTGGCTTGAGTTGGGATGATATGAAACTTTAGGTTTAAACAAATGGGTTGTGTTTTTAAATGCGATTCTAATTATGTTATATAATTATAATGGTCCTTTGCAGACTCAATGAACATGGTAAGTGGAGATTGCATATGTAATGCAATGCTTTATAGGAATTGCATACTAATTTTGAGTAATTGATCAATTACGTGTTGTATGAAGGATAAGCTTGGGCCTTAAATCAGTGCGATGATTTATATTTACAGCAGCTTCAAAAAAATGCAGTGTTTGCATTTGTTTAAAGCAGTGGATTGACATGAACCGTGGGTAAGGGTTTCTGTGTCACATTTTTTTGATATGGCAATGTTGATTGCAGTGTTGGGTTGTGTGAACCGTGGGTTCAATCACAAAAGAATGCGTTAAATTTTTTTGATGGATTCTAAATGCACCTTTCAATTATGTTATTATTATATGTATAACAATGGTCCTTTAAGGACCCATCGAATATGGTGAAATGAAGTTTCCATAAGACTGCGATATTCATCATCATTGTTATATGTATTAATTAAAATGAAAATGGGAATTTCACATCAAGTGGTGTGGAGTGAATCAATTCCATCATGTTGAAGAGGAAATTTGGGTTTTATTAAAATTGAACATTTTACTATACTAAATTGTGAAGTGGAAATTGTGTTTTCTACATCAATTTTTGGGAAGCCGTATCAACGCACTTAAAAATGCATGTGTGGGGTTTGTGAAAGAGATGTAGCACCAGCAGAATATTCAAGGTATGGATCTAGTATTTCCATGGTAACACCTTCCAGCGTAAGAAAAGGTCACGGGGATTGATCAAGGTAAAGTTTTTTCAAATAGTTCATGTACGTTTTTTTTTTTAAGAATGTAATCTTGAAAGGATACTCGGTTACATTAAGGTTTCATGTTTTCAAAGTTAGAAATTGAAATTGAAGAGATTGAAATGAGGGAACTTGGCTTAAGCTAAGAGGGGAGACTGTGCATAATTTGAAGATTTCTAACATTATTTTCTAGGAAAATATTTATGTTAGAAAGGTGCTGGGAAGAATTTTATTTGCTAGGGAGAGAGTGTTAGAGAATGGACCTTGCACATTCAAAGTAAATCTATGGAGGCTTGAATGTATTCCTAAAATAATACGCGAGAGAAGAGTTGGATCATTTCAACCACGAGAAGATTCAAGGTAAGTATTCATTGAATGAATTAATATTCATTGAGTAGAGGTATTTTAAAATCTAGATGATGAAATTTCCTTGCCATACTTGAGAAGATGATCTTTTGTAGATGTTATGAAAGTGTGGAAATTTTGCAAATGCAGAGGTATAAATGAATGGAAAAATGTGCTAATCCTAGGTGATATGAAGGAAAACATGCATGTTTATATGATAAGGTTTATTATGCATAGCGTGATGATTTATTATGCATAATCTGGATTCTTCACAGTTTTGCTTAAGTCATTTTGGACCAAAGCTTGTAGTTGGGAAAAGAAGAATTCTTTTGATTGGTGATCGAAAACATAATTGCTTGATGTTGTAAAAGCTTTGTTTTACCATTATGTGGCATTATCTAAGAGGTGATATTCAGGATGGACACAATGTACGGGTTGTACATCGAAGAGGTTAAAATACGAATAACATGTTCTCTGTACACAGTTGAAGAGATGTGAATTGATGTTGTATGGTGCATAAAAGTGCATGGAAATGTTTGCATTAAGATGATGAGCTTATGGGCAAGCAAGTATTTACAGCGACAAAGATGGCACAGAAGAGGGGAAATCAGAGAATCGAGACTGCAAAGAGAAAGTTTTATCAATAATCTTAACAGGAGCATGAGGTATGATAATTTAGGACAATATTTTTGAACATTGAAGATTGAATGGTTTATTTATTTTCACCTTAAAATAAATCTTGAAAAACCTGAATTGCATTTTGACTAAAGACTTTAATATCATGTTTGAAATGATAAGGGCAACTGATGATTTTTCATAAGAATGAAGTATGTAAGAAAGTGAAGATTTTACATCCTAAAATGTATTAAGGGTGTATGTTTGTTGGAGAATTGTAAACTTGAATTAAGTCAAAATATCCAATGCCATAATTATTGGGTCGAGTCTTGAAGTGAAAACAGAGGTTAGAGTCAAATGGAAGTTTGGATATTGAGTTAAGATGAAGAATTTGTCATTGTAACACATGAGTTACTAAAGTGTGTTTGCAGCAAAGTCAAGTAAAATATTTTCTAGAGATTGGTTCAAAGATAGAGAACCAAGAGGAGCCAAATGCAGGAGGAGAAAATAACTATTGATAGTCATTTCAGAGGTTCTGAAAAATACCTCAACAGAGGGAAGAAGGAAAATTCCAAGGTAAGTGGCATATGTGAACAGTTGACGGATGAAGATTACGAGCGGGAGAAGGCTGAGATAACAATACACCTTGAATTGTTAATGGAGTTGTTGTGGGAAAATGTGAAAAACCAGATGCATGGTTGGACCATGAGAAAGAAGGTAAAGTGGAAGAAGCTACACACAAAGAGGGAAAAACAGGTAAACATACAATTGAAAAAAGAGCTAAAGAAGCTCGAACAGATGTTGAGTTGTGAAGAACTCAGAGAGACCGAGTTAAAAATGGAGGTTTTCATTTGTGGCCTAGAACAGGGTGAAAGTTTGGGTGAGGAGATCAATGAGGAAGATCTCATGAACTATTGGGATAGTTCAGAAGCATCTGAAGATGTGTTGGCGAGAGAATCAGATGAGAGCACGAAGCCTTACATTTTTTCTCACAGTTTATGTATGGTTGCAGGATGTGCGAAAGACGGTGAACAGTGTGATGGAACTGTCACAAAGGAGAATGAAACTCTTGAGGTAAAGTCTGGTAGAGAATTCATTTCAAGGAAGGAAGGTATTGATTTGTTACAACAACAAGAAATCATAATTGAATTCTTATTTGGGGTAAGACAACAAGTCAAAGTTGTTATGGAGCATAAGCAAAATGGAAATGTCGAAGAAATATTCCAAAGTGGTAAACAAATGTATTTGTTTAATAAAATTGCTGATAAAATTTTGCAGTGTGATGGAACAGAAACTGGGACAACTCAGGAATATTTCTAGAAGAAGGATGAAGATGGGAATGAAGGTTGTGATGAAGTGCTGAAAAATTTTCATAGGGAAAATGAGTTATTGGAAGAATGGCTTAAGGAACCCGATGGGGAAGTAAAACTAGCAGAATCCGATCCAGAATAAATCACAGTTACTATGCAGGATAGAGATGAATTGTTTATAGAGTTGAATGAATGTTATAAATTTCCAAATAATGATGTAACTGTAGGTACAAGAAACAACATTAACATATATGATGTCGAAATCAGAGAAATCGAGCAAAAATTATTTGGAGTTGAGATGGAAGATCAGAAACAACAAGAAGATTGTGTCCATAGTGACATAAAGGAGACAGAAATATTGATCCAGCAGGATGAAACTGGAAGCAGCCAGCAGTTCAAAACATAATCTATTGAAATATAGAAATTCGATGATGGACTATTGATACCTGAAGCATCAAATGAGATTGAAAGGTCTTATCTTTTTAAAACTAATAGTTTGTTGGTGAATGCAGGTACAACACCGGATGAGAAATTTGTTGCTATAAAAGCAATCAAAGACTATAGTTGTAATAAAAAAGGAGTTCTTGATTATTCTCCATTGTAGGAAGTTGAGAGTTCAGCTCAGTTGGAGACGAAAGAGTTCGACAAGAAGGAATTACTCTAAGGAATTGGCAAAAGAAAGTCTTGGAGAAGTCGATGGAATCTAATCGACATAGTGAACGATGAGTTACCAAATCGATTTGATACTTGGAAGGACTAGCGGTAGAACAGAGTATGGAATCCTTGAGGGAGCAAGTCATCAGGACTTGTGGCTATCGTAGTATTACAGAAAAGCAACGGACATCATAGACAAGAGTCTATGGAAACTTCTCTACATGGGGAGTCTGATGCAGGAGCATCAATAAAAATTTTCATTATTCAATTGTGTAAATAACGGGGTGAGATATTTTAAGTATTTTATTAATCAATTTGCTCATTTTTAATAAATTAGGAGAGAAATTATAAATGAGAGGATTTTTGTAAATATTCCTTAAATAATTAAGGATGAGTGGAGTTGAATTAGGTAGATAATCTAGGGATGAGGAATTTCATAAACGGGACTTAGTTGGGTCCAAAAAAATATAAATCTAAATTAGATTTTAAGTTGAGATTTGTGTGGAGGAATTTATGGAGTGAAATAAATTCATTATTTATGTATAAATATGTAGCTTGGAAGAGTGTGAAAAGACACGGAAATAGCTAAGAGAAGTGAGGAGTACAGAGAATCAGAGAAATGGTTTGAAGGGTCGAGAGCCAAGAGGCTACCCAATATAATATTTGGCCAAAGAGTTTTTTTGGTTTATTGTTAGTATATTTTTTTAAGTGGCTCTCTTTGCTTCATGTGAATTTTTAAGTTGAATATTTTTATGGTTTTAATGAAGAATTATTGAAAATATTCATGCTGAGTGAAGTACGTGTGTTTTTATCTGCTAGGATCTATTTTATAATAGAATCCCTACATCAATTAGGGTTTATATATGCATAGTCGGAATTTTCATTAGGGTTTATATATGCATAGTTGGCCATTATAATGTGTCAAAGACCATAAAAAAAAAAAAAAAAAAAACCAAAAACAAACCAACTCAAGCGGTTGCTAATGTATGTGAGAAAATTTTATGAATAGAAGTTTAACACACTTTCTTTTTCTTTTCTTTTTTATTTTTTCGTGAATTTCTCTGTTTTTCGTACTGTTTCTTGAGTTGAGGTTGAATTTCACGATATGAGAAGAGAAACATTTGCGAAAAAGATGCAGGTTAGTTTGTGTCGAGAAAAATAAATCTGTTTGAGAGGCGTAGCAATAACGCACTCAAAAAGTAGTTCTCTCGCGTTAAAACCCCCTAGAGGCTTGACCATCAAACTACATTACACAACGGGAACTTCACGCTCTCCGCACTTTACGCTCTCCATCAAGTACATTACAAACGATGCACTGACTCACTCTCCTCCTCGTGGAATGCATTAGGCACGCGGACACACTATAATGCAAGACGCGTTATGGACGCAAGTATAGCCAACATATACAAAGTTTTCCTTTATTTTAGTATTTTATAAAACAAGTTTATTTATTCAAAACAATATCCAAAAAGGGACATGGTATGATATATTCAAAAGTCAAGTTCAAAGCCTAAAGGCGAGTTTTAAAACGGTTTATTGTTTAAAAGTTTGACATGTTTTGTTCTAAAGGAGAAGATTTGTATAAAGGATATTTAAAGGTAGTCTACTTTAAGAGGGTTGTTTTTTAAAGGGTGTCTTTTTTAAAGTTCTTTTAAAGAAGTTTTGTTAAAAGTTAAAGAGATGTAGTGCGTGGGTATTTTTAAAAGAGGTTATGTTAAAATGTTTTTAAAAGTTTATTTTTAAAGTTAAAAAAAAAAAAGAGTGTATGGTGTGAAAATGTTTGAAATTGTGTATGAAGGGTTTTATTTAGAGTGATTTTTGAAATAGAATTAAGAAAAGAGGTTTTATTTGAAATAGAGTTTAGTTAGGATTTTGAAAATGTGCATTGGTGTGTAAATTTTTCTATTTTTACAAGCATGACAATGTTTTGGGTTCATAAAAATTTCTTTGGATGGTAAGGATACATGAATTCCATGAAAATTGTGTCTTATGGGGGAGTATATTGAAAACCATATTTTTTTTTTATGGGCAATATGGAAGGAAGCCTCATACAATAAGAAAAGAAGACAAAAGGTAGAAGAAAGACAACACTCATGACTCAGCAAGTGAGATTGAAGCAACAAAAAGGAAATCAAAAGGAAGAGCTAGAGTATTTTGGAGAACTCATAGAGGTTCTATATGCACTCGAGGAATCTAAAAGAGAATACGATGAAGCAGAAAAAGACAAGGATGCATGGATTGAGATGGATATAGTAACACTACTAAAATTTATTGGTAAAAATTTTGATTTTTGGGTTGTCAAAATGAAAAATTTTATTTGATGTAAAGAGTTTATTGAGTACTGATATAATAACCCATATGGTGAAGTATGTGATGCTTTATTATTGAATTTTATAAAACAGATATTGAATGAGAAGTTTTTGTGAAAGGTAGCAAAAACTACCTCTTCCTAGGAAGCATGGAAGATCCTAGAAGTAGAATTTGGTCCAAAGGAAAGTGACATGCAAAAAACATTTGTGTCATAGTCTATTGAAGAATCAATAGAGAATTCACTCATACATCTCAGAGTAAATGAGAAAGACTCTAGGAGGACAACAAAGCTTGCAAAATCTCATTCAAATGTGGATGATGGTCATGAAGACTATAAAAGTGAAACTTATTATGATGACATCCATATGGATGAAAAAGGCGCATAAAAGGTTACAAAGAGAGAAGTTGAAGCCTCTATATGTGAAACGAAGCAAGAGCACATAGATGGTCGAGAAATCCACTGTAATGTGGTTGATCAAGATAATGGTGAATCCCACTATGATAAGACATATGTGGATGATGACAGCAAAGTGATTTTTGAATTTTCGAATCTAGCAATAGACCTTACTGATGATGGTAATATTGCAACTGATATGACCTCTTTGCATTAGAGATTGAGACATTGAAGCTCGAGAGTAACAAAGAGAGTTTAACATAGGAAGTAATGGTTTATGGAGATGAGAGTGCATGTATCATGAATTTAGTAAAATTTGATGAATTTGGTGAAGTTGAAATTGTTAAGGAGCACACGCATGACCAAATATCCCACCATAGAGTGGATAAAAATTATGTTGATGATATTTTTGGTATTTGTTTGAAATAGGGACTGATTTTTGAAATATGGAAGGTTCCATGTTTGATGAAAAATTTAAGGTTGAAGTTTCCATTGTAGTAGCAAGTTATGAAGCAAAAGTTCGAATTTCTCATGAAGCTATGTGTAATCTAGCATCAAGTAACAATCAAGAAGAGGATAAATGTATTCAAGAGTTTTTGATGATAATATCCACTGACTACATAATAGTAGAAGATAATCTCCATGCATTTGAAGAGTTAGAGAGGGAATAGGAAGAGGATAAATATCTCACTACAAAACGTAATGAAGATATTTTTAACATTGATTTTGAGTGTTTAGTTAATTAGAACAACTAACCAATTGTAATTATAGATAAAATATAAGATGAAGAAAAATATGAAATAAAGGACATGCCAAGTTTCTAAAGACAAAGAAAAAAGCATTGGAATAATCTTTCACTAATGGAGTTAACAAGAGATGAAATATTGGTATCAAGAAATATTATAGAAAGAAGATCAAAATATGTGGGGCAAGAAGAAGAGAAAATTTCACAGTTTGAAAATGAATAGTTGTGGCAACCATCTAGGAGTGAGAAATATTTGCAGAGGAAGCTATGGAAGATAGGATCAGATTCCTTTTCAGAAAAAATGCAAGAGAAGTCGAAGAAAAATTATAGCAGCAACAAGTGAAGAAATTTGGATCCTACAAGATAGCGCAATAGAGAATGAAAAATGATTTGGAAAGAATGAAAAGCAAAATTCAACATTATAAAAGTTTTGAGTCATTGTAAGCTTAGTTGAGGCTTAGACCAATAGGCATTCTCAAGTTATGATCAAGTCAATTTTTATTATAAAATTAGCATACATAGTTGAGTCATGATTATGTTAAGGTAGAGTCATATGCTCATAATTAAAGGGTTGTGTTAGAAAAATAAATTGTTATCGTACACATGAAATTCATGAAGAATAGAGTTGTGGTGGTTTGATTCAAGTCAAGTGATGCATGAAGGTTTGAGTTAAGTCCATTGCAGTCGTGTTTGCATGAAATAGTTAACCAAAGAAAATGCGAGTCAATTTATAGTTTGTATGATTCCTTGTTAAGTGATTATGTGATTTATATACCCATGATTAGGTCATGGTAATGTGTGAAATACAAAATAAGAAGCTCTGGTGGATGTATGTGAATGTATTTGAGAAAGGTTTATGAATAAAAGTTTATTTTGTGTGAAATTGTGTGTTTTCCTCATTCGTCTTTCCATCAATTTCTAAAATCAAAAATAAATAGTTAGGGAATGAATTTAAATAAAATGTTGGAAAATACTACCTCCTTAGGCATCGCTAGATTGATAATGTATTTACCTAATATATATGTTGATATAGTTTTCGCCTACTATTGTTTATAGTTTCAAAAATATGTTGTGATAAAATCTACCCACATATTTTCACTGTTGCAGACAATCAAAATAGTGACATACTTCATCAAAATTAAAACAAGAACATAAGAAGTTGGAAAGAACAACAAGATAAAAAGACACTAGATGCTTGTGTTTCTAAATTCCATAATGAATGACGTGGTTCAACCTTAAGGTGATGCGAGGAAGACAATGCACGCACAACGATTTTGGTATATTATTGTCGGGATTAAATCTGAAATTGACAATACGGTGACACACGATTAAATTCTTTACGGTTTCCAAATAGAGACTTGAATTTTTTATAGTAAATCAAAATTTCTCCATCATAGTGGTTCTTAAATGAATTTTAAAATATTTCGAGATATATAGTTTAGAATTTGTTCGATAATTATTTCTGTCAGATCGACCATAATGCCTAGGGGTTTTTTTGTGGTAGACTAGGACTTGACGTGATGGAAAAGCATTTTATTTAGGAGGAGCTAAAATATACATGATATAGTAGCATAACCTTAGGAACATTTACTTTGTGTAAGATTCCAAGGTGATCCTATAAATTATATATGTAAGTTTTATTTACAGTAATTTATTTTTCTAAATTAGAATTAAAGGTATTTTATTATGGATCCAATCGAAATGATTCTAGAGGAATCTAGATCATTAGGATGTTGGGATATTTTGAAGTGGGTATTTGTAAATATGGGCAAGTGTCTAGCTTAGGTAGTAGGTAGTTTGGGAAAAAATCCATTTTCTATGTCACAATGTATATATTTTTATATTCATGGAAGTATGTGTTAGACAGGGACTTCTCGTGGGATAGAGGGAAGAAAGTAGAAACCAAAAGAAAAAGAGAGATCAAGAAGTGAGCACGGGAATTTTTCATTGTAAATATTTTATTTGTGTTTAATGTAATTGATACGACCCTGTGTCCACATATTCTATCCAACTGTATGTGTCATGTCTCCAATTTGGTTTTTTCATATAATTATCTGTGTGATTGATCACCACCTTTGTCTTTAACATCTTGTCCTAATACTATCTCTGCTATGGTTATAGTGAATTCATCACATTTAAATACTTAGTCATACTTTAAAATGATTAAGATATGCCACCTATACAATAACCTATATATTCATCTGTAACATACCCTTACCTTCTCATTTCTTCACCCATATCCTATATCTAATTTTTAAGAATGGACTTCTAATATTATTATTATTTTTCCTAATCTAATACTCTAACCCACTAACCTATGGTCTTATTAAAATCATAATCCCAATCCTATATTAATATGGATACTCCGATATTAATCTAAATAGGACCTACGCACATCAATACACTTAAATGAATATTTATTTGGCTCCCACAAGGTAAGTACAAATGTTTTTATGGTGCTACTATAGTTTTAATTTTTGAATTAAATGAAGTACCCCACCTGATGAATTTTCCATCTCTATGGTCTCCATGTGGAAATTGGCACATGACCTCACATGGACCTCCCACTCATTTCGAGGTCCCAAATGGATTATGAAGATTCAACTAAGATGGATTAAGGGTTCTGATGTGTTGTGAAAACCCTAAGAGATTTACCCTATCTGTCTCTACCTCATTTTCTCATTTTCATTGTGCGTTAGGTGGTTGTACGTCTCTCTGGAGATATGCGTCCATAGCTCGACATGCAATGAGTTTCTCAAAGGTCCTGAACATCATTCCTCCATTGTTATTGTGAGGATGGTGGTTTAAACTTGATTCATCATAGAGCTTTCTTTCCAAGCACACATAGGTAATTTTTTTATGTGTATTGTTTACTTGAATGATGTGACCCTTATATGTTTGGTTTACCAATGAAATTTGGTTGATTTTGCAGGGATACTACACAGCCATTTCAACCGGTTACTCGTCATCCCTTCAGGTAAATATTGGTTATGCATACCTCTGATTTTCTCATGATTTTCGTTTGCCTTCAACTCTTTGATTATGGATTTGTTGTATTTTTTAGAGATGCATACTCTATATTCCATACGAAGACATCTCAAAAACTTCCTCCTCCTTCCACCATTGCGACGACATTCCCTTAAACCAACTAGCAGCCCTCAAACCCTTATTTGTCGCAAAAGAGGTAAGTGCCACTCAAATTTCCTTCTCGATTCAATCACCCTCTCTAGTTCCCCTTGAAGTTTTTGAGTTTTGTAATAGAAGAAAAAGTAGTTTTAGTATTTATATTTCGGGTGCCTATCCTACTCCCAATTTTTTGGATTTGCAATTTTGTGTTCCATTTGTGACCATTTTGTTCTATTACAAATATCCCTTCTAGAATTTGTCAGTTTTCAACTTCTATGTTCTATTTACAAGTTCTATCTCCAACATTTATCTTTGGTTTGAGTTAATGAGGTCTTTCGCCACTGCCCTTCCAGATTTCATATTGACAATCTAGCATTGGGGTTTCTAATTTCAGTTCATAATTTTTCCTTTAATAGTTATTTGTATAGTGGCCATGCTGCCATGATTGAATTTGAATTTCTAATTGTGGGAATAAAAAAACCCTTCCCTGAAAAACCCCTCATTATTCTTTGAGTTGTTGGGTTGCATTATGCCATTCACATCACTAGTGCTAGCGTGACTCTGTCATTGTGAATTTGTCAGGGTGACTCAGTGGCTTAACTTGGGCCAACCTGAATTTTAGTGTCAAATGGTTCAACATAAAGCTCAGGTTCTCTATTTATGAGAATATTATTTTATCCAATCATTTACTTTCATTCCAATATTATGACTACTCTCCTTAGTGGGGATCAAGGTTTTACTTCCTAATGCTAGTTGCACGGAAAACCATAGTAACTCTCTGAGATGCACATTGACCCCTAGCTGTATGACAGAGATAAATTGTATCTCTAAGAATTTCTTATAGTTTCTTAATTGTTGAGTTTATATTGTGTTTATCTTGGAACTCTTCGTTTTCTGATATGGTAGCATACTACCCATAGCATAGGATTACTTCGTTCTGTGTATTGATAAGGTTGAATGGTGCTCTTTTAGGATTGCATGAGGCCTATCTTCTGTTATTCAATTTAATTCTTTGGGTTCTCATTTGGCTATTATGAAATAACCCAGATTTTCAGTTCACTCTTAATATTTTTGAGTTATGTATGTATTTATTTCTCATATACTTCATCATAGAGTTATGTAGCCATTTGATTTTCTCTTCTTTGATTTCCTTCTATTCATGATTTTTGAAACATAAGGATTGGACATCTATGACTTGTTGCTCTATTATATTTATTTATAAATTCCTATTGCAATCCTTGGGTTTCTCTCACTTGCACTCTTCATAATAGTTATGTTGGCACTTATGGTATTTCCTTTGTACCTTTACGTTTCTTATGAAAGATGCGTAACCTATGCTAGGGTTCTCCCCTTTAAGGTAACATGAAGTATCTTATCACAGACTCGATCTCGTGTTGAGGTTTAGAACAATCCTTTTTTAATTTTCATTCAACTCCACTCGTTACTTACTGTTCTGCATAATTTCATAATTTATTATATTTTGTATTATTTTCAATTCATTATCTGAGTTTTAATATGGGTTAATATCACCCACGTTACCTCTTTTGCTCAGATCCAAACTAGTGATCAATAAACTAACATCCCCTTCTCTTCAGGTTAAGTCCACTTTATTCAATTATTATCTAGTCCATATTTATTAATTTCCGAGGTACATATTGAAAAAAATATTACTTACAACTTTCTAAATCTGTATGTGCAGGTGGTGAAATTAACGATGGGACAGTATACATAGATATGTCATCTTTATGTATTGAAGAGTGTAATAATTTTTTTTAATTGATTTGATTTGTCTTCCAATTGTCACATATTCTTTTGCAGGTATTCTCTCATAATTTTGGTTGTTTTTCATGACACAATTTCTTCCTTTCGCACCCATGATTACCATTTATACTTTCTTTCTCGGGTCGGTTGCATGTTTTTCCATCATGGCTCTGCTTCTGGCACCTAGCTTTGGCCAACGTTCTTAGAGTTTATTTGTGAAGGCCATGCCTGGTCTTTGAAAATAAATTACATTGATGTAACATTTCTAATTTTTCAATTAGTCATATATATATGATAGTGAGATCTGAAGGATGTTTAAGAATTATTGTACTTATGCAATATTATTTATTTGATAATTGGAATTGTGAGTTATCATATCTATGTAACTTCTTGCAAAATTGATATGTGTAATTCCTTTCTCATTTTTGAATTATTTAATATACTATATGTAATTTCTAGAATTCTATTGTTTTTAATGCTGGCATACTTGGTACATTACTAGTAACTCTTTCATATATCAATGTTTTACATCTAACTCGATTTGTAATTTATTGTACTTGTTGGTTGGGATTCTTTACTGTAATTCATCTATGCATGTATACACATCAATGTTTATCAGAATATAACCACCTTGGGTTTATAATTTCATAGACTATGATTATATCTTCTTCTATTAACTTAGTTTTTTTAAGAAAGACGATATCTTCATTGTATTTAATTATAGTGTGGACACTGTAAAATACACATGACTAATCACTAAATACTTTATTAACTATCTACATACCAATAGTACATATCAAGACATATCAAGACTTAAACATTTAGTCTAATAAGGTATATAACATAAACATATATAAACTATTGTCATACTACAATTTCATACTTTCAATATAGAATTTTCCCTATTACTTTATACCTGAATTCTTATCTAGACATTTCTAACAACATCAAAAGTTTAATATAAAACCTCAGCACATAACATATTGGTTTTTAAAGACGAATTTTCCTCACAACCACGAGTTTCTCCTTAGAGATATCCCTCGAGAAGAGCTCAATATTCCCGAGTGTTGAAAACCTCTTGTCACACTAGTGATGACACATTTAAGCGCACTTTCCCTCAGAAAGTTTCCATAACAATGTCCCATTATTATGGGCTGTTGTTTCCCATAGCCTAGGATTTTCTTTTGTTTTTTGCACAAAAGATTACTTTAAAACTCACTTTTCCACAACATAGTTTTTATTAACTCTTCCCAGCAAATTTCCACTTTACTGGGGATTTTTATTAGATATGTTTCTACCATCTAATTTTATTATTTATTTATTTTTCTCCAAGAATTTTCTGGAGAATTTTGGGAAAGTTTGAAATTCTATTCCATCCTCATGGATAAGGATTTCCTGTTCTCAATTACTCTGTCTTTACAAAATTTCCATTTATTTTATAAATAATTATTAAATTAATTTAATTCTATCAACAACATAGGTCCAACTAGAACTTATTCTTATTTGCATAATATAAAAGTTGTAAATCAGGGGTATTACATAGACCCCCTAAAACAAAAACACCATCCTTGGTGTTAGCAATTAATCTCTGCTTATTCTTGAACAACATTGGAAACACTTCCTTCATACTTTCTTCCCGCTCCCATTCAACTTATTTAGCGGTAAATTTCTTCCTCTACACTTTCATCCAAGTCATTGTTTTATTCCGGAGCACTATATCTTTCCATTCCAATATACGAAGTGGTTCTCGAAGAAATTCCCCTTCTGTTTCCACTTGTATCAAAGTTCAGTCAACCACATGAGAAGGATCATGAACATATTTTTTCAATAATGATAAATGAAAAATATTATTAACTTTAATATGAGTAGGTAGAGCTAATTTATAAGCTCTTGGTTCCACTCGTTCCAACACTTCAAATGGCCCGCAATATCGGGGTACTAAATTAGCACAACTGCCGGTGTGCAAGGTACTCTTGCGAGGTTTGATACTCAAGTACACATGATCCCCAACCTTAAATTCCTTGTTTATTATTTTATTATCTGCATAACTCTTCTCACGGTTTTGAGCTTCTTTGATGTTTTGTTGAATTTGTCTTACTATATGTTCCATCTCATGTAACGCTTTAGGTCCAAGAACCAGTTTGTCCTCTGGTTGACTCCACCTAAGTGGAATATGCCATTTCAGGCCATACAAAGCTTCAAATAGACTAATTTTAATAGAGGTTTGATCAGTTTTGTTGTAAGAAAATTCCACCAAATGCAGAAAATCCTCCCACTAAGTCGGTCTCTCCATTACATACATGTGAAGCATGTCCTCTAATATTAGGTTTGTCCTTTCTTTATTCCCATCTGTCTGGGGATGATAAGTTGTGCTAAAGTTCAAATTTTCTCCCAGGCCTCCAAATAGTTTCTTCCAGAATGCAGAGGGGAACTTTGCATCCCTATCAAAGATGATCCTCTTGGGTATTCTGTAAAGTTTAAAAATTTCCTTCATAAACACATTGGCCACTTTTGTTGTCCCAAAAGTGGACTGCAATGGAATAAAATGCGCTGCCTTAGTTAGTGTGTCTACCACCACCATAATGGAGTCACACCGGTATTTGGTACAAGGCAATCGAGTCATAAAATACATGGACACCACTTCCCACTTTAATTATGGAATCGAAAGAGGGTTCAGTAAACCTGCAGGATTTTGATGCTATGCCTTAACCTATTGGCACTCCAAACATCTTGCTAAGTAATCAACTATTTCTTTCTTCATTCCTGGACAAGGCATATTTTTCCTCAATGCTGTCACCATATTTTGGTAACCTAGATGACCTAAATAAGGTCTCTTATGGTATTCATCCAAAATCATCTGTTTCAAGGTAGGTATGTTAGGAATATACAAAATTTTCTTATAACTTACTAATCCTTTCAAACTTATGGTGTATCTTGGAATTTTAACTTGTTGTAATATTTCCTGCAATTCCAAATATCGGGAATCTTGTGATAACACATCTTCTATGTGTTCCTCCACATTAAATTTCACACTGCTACCTGTGTAAGAATTTTTTTTTATGAGAATGTCTACTTAAGGCATCAAAAATTCGTTTTTCCTTTCCTTTAATGTGTTTGATATCCATATCAAATTCGCTAAGGAAATCTAACCATATTTCTTTCCTTTCATTTAAATATGGCTGGCTAAAGAAATATTTCAGACTAATATGGTCAATCATTAGCAAAAATTTCTTACGCAATAGGTAATGTCGCCACATTTTTAATGCATGTATGACAACAGATAATTCTAAGTCATAAATTGCATAATTTTTCTCATGTTTCTTCAGTTTTCTAGATTGAGGATATCATTGCATTATCTTGCAGAAATACTCCTCACAATCCTTCTATGCAAGCATCAGTGCACAAAAAAAATTCCTTTGCTGGATCAACAATTTTTAAGATAGGTGCAGTAGTTAGTTTTTGTTTCAGCTACTCGAAGCTCTCGTGGCACTTGGTTGTCCATTCAAACTTCACACATTTTTTCTGCAAAGAGGTAATAGGATAAGCCAATGCAGAAAATCTTTCTGCAAATCTACGGTAATATCCCACAATACCCCTGAATGAACGTATTGTTGGTACATTTGTGGGTACAAGCCAATTTAAAATTGCTTGTACCTTTTCTGGATCTACTGCCAATCCTTCCTTAGAAATAGCATGTCCCAGATATTGAATCTTTGGTTTGTAAAACTCACAATCACTGAGTTTTGCATAGAATTGATGTTCTCTGAGTGTTTAAAGCACTATTCAAAGATGTTGCTACTGTTCCTCTTTGTTCTTAGAGTACACCATAATATCATCTATGAAGACTAGTACAAACTTATCCAAATGTTTGTGTAGAACACTATTCATGAGGCACATGAAAGTGGTAGGGGCGTTTTTGAGTTTGAAAGGTAGAACTATGAACTTGTAATTTCCATGCCGAGTTTGGAAATTTATTTTGTGTATGTATCCCTCTTTGATGTGAAGCTAGTGATAACCAGTTCTCAAGTCAATTTTTGAGAATATGGTTTCCCCCCTTATTGGATCAAACAAATCGTCTATTCGTGGGAAGGGGTATTGATTCTTGATGGTAAACTTATTTAAATGTTTATAGTATATGCACATCCTCACTGTAATGCAAAATTTTTTCTAACAAACACATAATTTATTTTCCCTCTTATCACCACTAACTGTCCTAGTGCATTAGTACAATTTACAATTTTTTCCAAACAATTTAATACTTATTTTTGTTGCTCCAACCATTAACCATTCCATACCAACCATAAGGTCATAAGATCCTAGGGGGAGCGTATTCATATTTAAATCTTTGATGTACCCATTCATGTTTATAGGATACTTGTAAAATTTATGGGTGACATTCCATTTGGTTCCTGTAGCCAACTGCACCAACCAGGAGTGCTGAAATTTTTATGTACGCAATTTACATTTTTCCACTATGTGTGGACTAATATAACTTAAAATAGCTATAAGATAAATTAAAACAGACGCAAGTTGGTCAGAAATGATACCTTCACTTTCAATCATAGTTTATTGATGTTCAGCTTGTCGGTCTTCCAATACAGCACTGATTCAGGGAATCTTTTGAGAAACATCATTTACGGTGGCTTCCTCTTGCACAACTTGAATATTATGAATAGTATGAGTGTTGTGTGGGAAATCCTAAAACATTTGAGGCTCTCTGAATCCCCAACATTTCTAAGGCTCCTTGGTTTTACCACAATATATTTCTTGTTGTTCCCTTCCATGGGCTTGGAACCTAAGTGAGAATGGGTTG
This sequence comes from Pinus albicaulis, assembly GCA_034641835.2. Taxonomy (NCBI): domain Eukaryota; kingdom Viridiplantae; phylum Streptophyta; class Pinopsida; order Pinales; family Pinaceae; genus Pinus; species Pinus albicaulis. The sequence goes on along the minus strand of CM076571.1, from coordinate 217,312,340 downwards.
TCTAATTTTTTCCACCTTTATTGAACCTTTTCCACTAGTGGTTTCTTCCAAAAAATTTCAGATAAGTTCCTTAAGGTATTTTTGAGCTTCCTTCAGCCTTCCCTTTCTCCTTATTCTACGATTTTTTCAAGTGGTCATTCCTGCCTTTAAATTGCTGGTAGCAGGGTAATGCCTTCCGAACCGCTTCATCCATAGTTTTTGGATTGTCAAACTCAATCCTTTCTTTGTATATAGTGGGTAAACTATTTATAAATCGATGTACATTAATTTTTTCTCCTCTTATGTATGATACATAGAGAAGTAAATTTGTGAACTTCATCACAAATTCATCAATGGTGAGTTGTCCCAGCCTTAGAACTTGGAATTACTTTTATCTGTCATGATAATGCCTGTCACTGAGGTATCGGGATTCAATCTTCTCCCGAAAGTCTTCCCATGAGACATTATTTTCATCCAACAAGTGTATGATTTTGGTCTCTTCCCACCAAATTGTGGATTTACCTTGCAATTGGTAAAATGCCAACGTTTCTTTCAGATTTCTTCCATACTGATACACTTGAGTGTACTTTACCATATTCAGGAGCCAGACTTCCGCATCCTCTTCCTTCTCTCCGTCAAAGGTTGGAGGCTTGATCTTGCGGAATTCCCCTTGCTGTTATAGGTCAATTTGGGCACCATTCCCAATGACCTGGTTAACTATGAATCATCTCCAGGACCAATGAATAGGGTCTATAATTCCCTATTATTTCAGTTGCTACATGACCTAAGATAAAGAACAAAGACAAATCATACATGACTTTCATCTGCAAAGATTTTCAATGTTTGAAGTTTATAATATATCATATGAGAGCTCACCAATGCTGCTTCTAAAGGGACTATGTGTGTTTCATATGCAGGTAGCCCCATTTAGGGCTACTTTGCAAAGCACTTCCCGACATTCACAGGTGTGTTGGTCACATTGGGAGCGAAATTCTCATTGTTACTGAATCTCCACTTGACCAGTGCCTTCTAAAAGAGTTCACATGTGTCAAGCTTCAAATCCATGTGTCCATTTGACATCTACAAGATTGAGAACATGCCTTGCCTACTATTATAAATTCATTTTTTGCAAAACTACCTACATCTCCTCTATAAATTGAGCACAAATTTTAGTGCTTGGTAAGGAAAAATTTGAGTAGAGAAATGTTGTTGGATTTTCAATCGAGAAGTAGATTTCTGTAACATACTACTGGAGAGATATACATTTGTGATGAGGCTTGGGATGCTTGCTGGATATGGTGAAGCTAAATCAATGATTGGGTTGTAGCCTCCCCTTTTATCATTAATAAATATTATTTCTCTCTTTCCCTATATGCATGTGTGTAAGCTTTTATTTTCCAGATTATGAGATCTTATTTCATGTATATGGTTTATGCTTTACTGATTTAGAAAACTAACTTGAATAGAAATTTGTATTATTTCTATCTCTTGTTGTTTAGTGTTCATTCTTGCAGGAAATATTTTTCACAGCCGATTGGGATTTGAAGCTACAACAAAAGCGTGAGAAGGATATTTTGGAAGTGCTTGGACCCCAAGTAAGCTTCTTATTTCATTTTGAGTGTCTGTTTATAGTTAGGAAATATAGTAATAAATTCTTTAACCTGTTGTTATATATTAGCACATGTTTAGGGAGGAATTTTTTATCTGTAATACATAATTCCACCTAACAAATTGGCGACTACGCTGGGGATTTTTCCACTTCATCGTAGGTGTATTTGCCTCTATTTATTTGGGTTTAGTTACCCAATATTTTTTTCTCATAAAGATTAGACTTTTTCAAATAAAAATTTTCATTAGAAGTGTGTTAGACAACTCTTTTTTCATTTTTACATCACGCCCAATGCACTATTGGACAGAACGCAGTGCTTTGCAGAGCATTGTCTCCCTTTCAGGACTGTGTTGCAAAGCATTATCTCTCTTTAGAGACTATGTTGCCTCCTGAAACCATCCAAATTCCATTGAATTTGCCATTGCATTTTTGTTTTCAGTTTTTTCTCTGCTGTGTTTTAAAAATTCTGAAGCCTTAATTGACCAGTGAACTTATTTACTTCTTCCTCCTTTGAAATATAATTTGTTCAATGTTTATTTAAAGATTTTTTCTTTATCATTGATGAATTAATTTCAAAATATTTTTTTTGCTGAATTAGATCCATTTTCTTTTGAAAAGGAATTTTTCGTAAATTCTTCGTTTCCTGATAGGAGAATTTTTTGTTAGATTCCTCATTTTTCCTTCAAAAGAGAAATTGTTGTTTAAATTCTTCATTTATCAAAATTAAAAGGCATTTGTTTTCATTGATTTGATGTAGTTAGTTTCCTTTTGTGCATTCATAACATTAAAGGGACTGAAAATAAAAGCCTGCATTTGCATGTAGAGGATTGTGTGTTTTGCAAAGGAACAATTAGGAAAGCTGCATTTCAGTTTGTGCTCTTTGATTTGTTTGCTCTCAAACTAATTTTCTCTTTCCATTTAGTAGCTAAGTCTTTCATTGAAAAACCTATAAGTGAAAATTTTTCTTATCATTCTTATTTTTCATTTTAGGAATTTCCAATACATCATCACGGTGAACCTTGAAAGGAAAATTGAAAAACAAGATCAACTTAAAATTTATCTCAATTTACCTAACAAAGCATTGGAACCATAATGATAACATTTAGAAGGTCTAGGCTAGAGAAGTGTTTCGACGTCGTAAAACATAGTAGTTGTTGTTAATTGTCTGCGATACATTCCGAGTGTGATACCTCACTCCACATACATAAGTATATCATAGCTCGTCCATGTAATTTCAGGTATATCAAGCGATGTTACAATACGAAAAGTATAAAGGGGTGCTCTCACTGTGCGGTTTCACATCAGACATCGCTAACCTTTGGGTATATTTGGGAGGACAAATTTTAGGTGTTATCCATCCATAGTGAACCAAGTTAGCTGCCTTGTAAATTGTGATACACCAAACAAAACATTCGGGGAGATTTCCTTCTCGTACTTCTTGGTTCGCCAGGAGCTATTCTGCAGTTCACTGTTTCTTGGTAAACTGTTTTTCCTATTAATACCCTTTTATTTTGTTTTTTTTTTTTTGGTTAAAATAAATTATTAATCGTGGAAGAACAAAATCCTTTCCCCCATTGTTCACGTAGATTAGCTTTAAAACCACCTTTACTACCAAAAGTTATTTGTGGGAGGTGAAGGAGACATCACTCTACCAAATCAAGTACTTTCAGTACCTATGGAGAAGCATCATCTTCCCATACACCAGAGTTAGATGAAGTTGTTTCTACAAATCCTAGTTCGTCTACTGTTGTCGAGACGGAGTCCTCACAGCTACCTGTGGTCATGATCCATCCAATCAGTGAGACCATACCTCTTGGACCTGAAGTTTTTCAACCCGAAATTGATCCAGATCCTATCTCTTCTTTGCCATAGCATTTGAATCTAGAAGTCGAACAACCGGAATTTGTTCCAACCTTGGTCATTCCACAATTTTTTGTAGCCATTGGAACTCCCATATCACATAGTCAACCTCTTGAAATATACTTTGGGCCTGATGGTGAAATACTTCCACCTATTTTAATATCGATTGAAGAAATCGAACAAGACGATACACCTTTAACTCCAATACATTTTGGGGAGGACCATTACCTGTATGAGTCTTTTCCTCAATCATCACCCTCTGCTTTTGTTGATCATGTTCTTGTTCAAACTCCCATCGATTAAAAAGGGTATACATTGGATCAAGTAACCATGTCTAAACCAACATCTTTGGTTGGGTCGTTTGTTCCAATTACGTCAGTACCTGCCCTTGCTACCTCGTCGGTGTTTACAACTTCACGAGAATCATATTTTCGTGGTGGCCCTATGGTCCGATCAGGTTATAAATTATTATCTGGATTTTTTCCTGGTGCATCTTACAAACGATGGAATTTACCAATGTCATCATCTGGTATTTTAACTAGTAATACTATAGTGAGTATTGAACGGCTTGATTCATTATACAATTCATCAGGAAAATATCAAGCTAGTCCTTCTGGGACTATTCCATCTAGTACCATATCAACTAGAATCCCTGCATTTGGAGAGCAATATTCTTCGTCTTATTCTCCTCCTTATGCTGGGGGCAACCTTTGGTCTCCCACTTCGATAGTACTCCATAACGTTTTGGTAAACCTAATGTTGAAATGAATTTTTGTCAATGGAAACCCACTCTGCTTATCCAACCAAAAATGGTTGTACACTCATATCAACCAGTTCAACCTGTTACACCCACATCATTTCCACTTGTTAATACATCTTTAGCCTTGTTATAGAATCAAACTGTTGTACAAAAATATTTTCTAATGGGTCCTTCTTCTCAATACTCTCAAGTTTTGGGTTCACAAAATCCAAATCCTTCGGTTAATTTACAATAAAAACCTGTACCATGAATCATTTATTCACAAGTTGGTTTACCATTTTATGGGATGACACAACCACCACCAGGTTATACTTATCCTCAACCAAATCCAATTTATTCTACTTTTGGGTTATAACATTGGTGGATAGACCCTTTGGAAGCCTCAGGCGCAAATAGCTCAAACTTCATTTCAACTAGTATCATGTCCAGGTTTTGGTCAACATAATCCTCAAGCGTTTGCTTATCAAAACAACCCCTATCTGGGTTACCAGCAGCAGATTCCTTATGTTGGTGATCAAAGGCCTATTGCTCTAGCAATTCCATCATACCCTGGCTATGCTCAACCTGACCTTAATTGGCAGTTTCCCTTTGTTGCAACTTTAGAGTTACAAGATTTAAATCGGTTAACCAATGATCCAATCAACTATGATCCTTGGTGGTCGGTGATACCTCACAAATTACCCTCGGATATTCCTAAGTTCAATGGAAACCCTGGCGAAGACCTGTCGACTCATTTCATGACTTATAATTTGTGGTGTTCATCAAACTACCTAATTGATGATTCTGTTTGACTACGTCTTTTCCAGCGTACGCTCACAGGTTCAGCTGCAAAATGGTACATTGAATTACCTATAGCTTCTTTTGATAATTTCACTACCCTATCTACTGCCTTTTTTACTCACTTCCAGCTACCTATCCGATATGAAATTGGAACGAAACTCTTGACCAATTTCAAAAAAAATAATGCTACTCACATTTCTGATCATATTCATGAGTGGCATCGCCGTCGTCGAATGGTTAAGACATTTGTTCTTGATCATATCCTTGCTGAGTGGATCTTTAAGTCCCTGTTACCATCTATAACAGAGGATGTGTCTAAGGGTGGCGTCATCACTAAAGAGCAGGTTATTGCTCGTGCCCAATATTTACACTTGATTTATACTCAGTCTAACACGCTCTATGAAAATATTCCTAATGCACCGCAATATAATTTTATTGTTCCTCCGCAATTAAAGGACTCTCATGCCGGAGATGGCTTGATTGGTTCTGAAAGAACACATCATATTGTTGCATTTGATCATGCTCCTTTTTCTGAAATTAATTCTGTGTCATTTGAAAAAGGAAAAAATGACAAGGAACCTAGAAGTAAGAAAAAAGGGGAAAATGAGGAAAAAAAACTTCTAACCCGCAGGAAAGATCATCTGATCAATCTTCTGGACCAAAGAAACATCGTTATCCATGCATAATCTATAATGAGGAACACTTTGTTAGGGATTCTCCTCACCGCGCTGAAGTCTCAAAAATCATTAAGACTTCCCATGCATCAACTGTGTTGACAGACCCATTTCCTAATCCAGACACAAATTTGGTTGCTACGGATCTAGCTTCTAGTTCCCAAGTATTAATGTTATTTGTCACGAAACCTTCAACAGATATTTTGGTGTAAACACGTAATAAATACTATGGTAGTCAGGCCACTGATCAACCTACTACCTCTACTACGAATCCCTCTATGGAAACAGTACTGCCTACTGTTATTCCTGAATTAATGATTAAGCCACCAAAGGGAGTCGTTCATAAATTGACATATAATCCTCAAGCAAGAGTTGCACAAAATTATAATATAGTTGAAGATTTGGCTCAATCCCCTTCAGCTATGTTTGCTCTTGAGGTATTACAAAATTGTCCCTCCCAAAAACAGGCTTTATTGTATGTTATTGGTGGAATTGATCCTACTGATTCTAATCTCGTCATTTTTAATCATATGGGCTATGCACCGCGACTTCCAGATCAATTGGCATTTTACATATAGGTAAATGTTCTCAATCACCTTGTTCATCGTACTATTATTGATGAAGGAGCATCTACATTCATTATGTCCCTAAATCATTGGAAGTCACTTGGCTCGACGCACTTATCTCAATCATCAATGATGTTGAAGGCTTTCGATGGACGTACATATAAACCTTGTGGTATTATTAATAACCTGCATGTTGAACTAGGGGGAAAGATAGTGAATGTTGATGTCGAATTTTTTGATGGAACACTTGACTACAATATTCTACTTTGAAGGCCATGGGTATATGTTGTGACTGCAATTGTTTCTACATATTCTAGAATCATTGCCTTTCCACATAAAGGTACTATCACAATCATCTATCAGTTATCCTTCTTTGCCTTCACGTCGCAGGTAACTAGAAGTGTTTCATTCGTTCACGCACCCCAACTATCACTTCAGAACATTGGTGTAGGAATTTTAAAGGATTCCACTCTTATGGGAATCGTTGCATTACCACTGCCTACGACGTCGGTAGAAATTGCAAGTATAAAGACCTACTACATGATCTCTTCCACTCCATCTGGCTTAAGGAAGAGTACGGATGATTCTGAAATAGTTACATTGGATGAGTTTCTGCCGCCCAGCCCTATTGATTTGGCATAACAATCAATCTATCTGGCTTGGGTGGTGAATCTGAAATCAGCGTCATCGGTTGTTTGGGTTGATCGTTCCTTAGATTTTGGCACTCCATCTGATCCATTTTTCAAAAATTTCTTGACAGATGAGAATATTTTGGAAGAAACGATGTCGAAAGGAGAGCCATGGGAGGATTATCATCATCATTCCCATCTTCTTGCTTATGAAGAAAACTTTCATAGCAAACTATATCACCCATCAATCGAAATTTTCTTTCTAAATTATTTACCTATTAATGCAATCAATTCCGAGTGAAATCTGTCAAATATTGAAGAAACCATTTCTATCTTTATTTCGACCAAACCTGGTGTTGTAGAAAATATTCATCTCGACATATATTGTTCTCGATTAGAACTCGAATCATATCACTCTCAATTTTGTAAATTACGTGATGTATTTTTTTGGTCTTACGAGGAAATTCCTAAAATAGATACTAGTATCGTTGAACACACAATTAATATGTATCCTGATGTCAAACCGGCGCGTCAATGCCTTCGTCCCGTTCATCCAAAGAACGATGCTTCCATCAAAGCAGAAGTTGAGAAACTTTTGCATGTTGGTTTCATTTACCCTATTCCGCTAACTGAGTCGGTTTCCAACAGGGTTCCTGTCATGAAAAAACAAGGAACCATTAGAGTGTGCGTCGATTATCGGGATGTAAATATTACTTGTCCAAAAGAGAACTACCCTAATCCCTTTATTGACCAGATTATTGATGATTGTGCTGGGCAAAATCTTTTCGTTCATGGATGGATTTTCCGGGTACAATCAAATGAATATCCGCCCAGAGGATTAACATAAGACATCATTCATTTGTTCCTAGGGAACATTCGCTTATAGGAAACTTCTGTTTGGTTTAAATAATGTTGGGTAAACTTTTCAGAGAGTAATGGATCATGCTTTCAATAACAACAAGCACATTGTTCAACCCTATCTTGATGATTTACCATCGCACTCACGAAATCAGACTGATCACCTGATGCATTTGAGAGCCATCATTTATGCTGCCGACACTAAAAAATTCGCCTCAATGCACATAAATGTGTGTTTTGTGTTGGTTCTGGTCGTTTCCTTGGATTCGTAGTCTCAAAAGAAGGATTTCAAATCGACCCATTGAAGGCTTAGGAAAAACTTGATTTTCCTACACCATCAAATTTACTTTAGATACAGACACTTCAAGGAAAGGCTAACTTCCTAAAGAGGTTCATTCCCAACTATGCTGAAATGGCTAAAGGATTTACTACACTTTTGAAAAAATGGGTTCCCTTCCATTGGGACCAAGTTTTGTAAGCTTATTTTGATGACGTTAAGGATGCTCTTGTCCAGGCATCATTAATGTATCCCCCAAATTATCAAAGTGATTATTTCCTCTATATTGTCGCGGCTGAAATGACCATTACTATGGTATTGGTCCAAGTAGAAGATGAGATTGAACATCCAATTTATTATTTGAGTCGTAATATCAATGATATGGAAGCTAAGTATCCATATATGGAAAAACTTGCCTTGGGAGCTGTTCAAGATTTTCAAAGATTTCGCTACTATATCTTGCTCTGAAAAACTGCTATCATTTCAAATTGCAACTCCATGACTTATATCTTATCACGTCAATTGCTGGGGGGAAAATATTCAAAATGGATTGTCATTTTGCAGGAATTTGATTTGGAATTCATCAAATCCAAGTCAAAGAAGTCTTTAGTTCTGGCTGAGCTTCTATGTGACCTTCCCTATGATAGCACTTCAACTACTTCAGAACCATCAATTCCTGATGAGTCTCTATTTCTGATTGGATCTTCTGATCCTTGGTATGGATATTTCATTATTTATCCCCAAACTCAAACTTTTCAGCCTAATACCTCTCGCTCTGAACAATAACGTATTCGATACCAAGCTAAAGATTATCTGATCATCGATGATACACTTTATTGTCGTGGTGTCGATACAATTTTAAGAAGGTGCCTCATTCATGAGGAAGCTGAAAAGGTTTTAAATGATTGTCATGTTGGGGTTTGTGGTGTAAATTTATTAGGATACACTACCGTGCAGAAGATACTTCGTGTTGGTTACTTTTGGCCTACCATATTTTGGGATTGCAGTATCGCAGTCAAAAGTTTCCATGTGTGCCATATTTTTTATCGTAAAATCCACAAATCGTCGGCACCAATTAATCTTCTTGTCTCTTTGGGGCCATTTTTGAAATGGGTTATTGACTTCATGACCTGTAACCCTTGTTCATCGAGGAGGCATGGTTATTTTATTGTCACAGTAGTCTACTTTACCAAATCGGTCGCAACGATGCCTACCTTCAACAACACAGGATAGATAGCGGCATTGTTTTTCTTTAATCATGTTATTGCATGGTTTGGGGTCCCGCAGGCTATAGTTATAAATAATGGGAAGCATTTTCACAACCACATGATGGTTGTATTAACTACCAAGTTAGGATTGTCACATGATAATTCTACTCATTATCCACAATCAAATGGACAAGTTGAGGCTATTAACAATATTCTTAAACATATGCTTCAACGAATGATAGGAGTTCGTAAAAGAAACTAGAATTTGATCCTGTATTCCGCCTTGTGGGCGTATTGAACCTTAGTGAGAAACATAATTGGATTTACTCTTTTTGAATTGGTGTATGGTCTGGAAGCTATCTTGCCTATCCAATGTGAAATATCGTCGTTAAAACTAGCAATCAACTTGTTACCTTACACCTCAGAAGAAGAAGCACGTCTCCTTAACCTCATCCATCGTGATGAAATGCCTCTTGAAGCCCAATTGGCCAACGAAGTGCACAAGAGACATATAAAGGCACATTATGACAAAAATTTCCAGGCTCGCATTTTCTCAGAGGGCGACATAGTCCTTCTTTATGATCAAGAAGATGATGTTGGTACAGGAAAATTTGAGCCATTATGGCATTGCCCCTATATTTTCAGAAGATTTCTTGCTAAGGGTACCTACGAGTTGGTAGATTACGACTGGATTCCATTGGCGCATCCCAGTAATGGGCTATATCAGAAATGTTACTATGCTTAATCATGAGCGTAGTAATTTTTTGTATTATATTGTATATATATGATGTTGATTTGAATTCACTATCTTAGTTTGTTTCTTATAGTTTTTTTGACTTTAGTAATCTTCTTTACATTTTATCGCAGATGTCTGAATCTTTGGAACCTTTTGTTGGGTATGCTGATGGTGCTGGTCATAGTACGTAGAACCTACCCTCTGCAGCATGGGCCATTTTCACTCCGAATGGTGAGTTAGTGAGTTTTCAAGGGATTTGTATTGGTATATCGATGAAAAATATGCCTGAGTATAGAGCATTGATGGAAATTCTCTCTGATGCCATTTCATTTGGTATTAACCACATAATCCCAAGGTTAGACTCACAACTTGTGGTATTACAACTTACTAGTGTTTATACTGTTAGAAATCCAACACTGCAACGTTTGTTCCTAAGAGTTTGACTTTTGGAAATAAATTTTGATTTTATTCAATATCAACACATTTCTAGAAATTTTAACATTTTAACAAATTCATTGGCTATCAAGTTTTAGACAGACATTTGCAACACATGTAAAGAAAACATTCACATCATTGAATAGGATTTCACAATAAACATAGGAAAACACTAAAATCAAATAGATATATAGTTATAGGTTTTTACAAAAATTTGTGGCTAAGGCACATTGGTCATCTGACCTTAAAATGTATGAAAAAATATCAAAAGTAAACTAGTGGTGCTCATGGTAACATGCTATAGATCTAGCTATCCTACGTAGTAACCGCATCCAATGGTTAGGAACCCCAATAGTGTGTCGCTGCAGTCGCACCGGGGTAACTCTTCGATCTGGAAATCCAGAATCTTGAAAGTCAACCCCTCTATGTGTTGTTGTAGCTCAGTTAGAGTCTCAACCATATCAAGGTCCTGAAGGTCTGCTCTCCCGACAACCATCTCTGCTGGCACATCTGCTTCGCGCTTTGGTCCCTCCACCGTTTGAACTCGACCAATATTTGCATTACATTAAACCTTTAGTTTAGTATTGGGAAAACATCAAAATACAAAAAAATTGTATAAACCTTATGAAAATAAAAAAACATGGTCAAAACATTCTTACCTCTTAGACCCCCTTGAGCACCTTCTTGTAATGCTAAATCTGGATCTTCGTGGAAATCAATTCCTGGGTATGCATATTCAACGATGGTGAAAATCTGTTTTCGGAACCAATTGAAGAATGCATTAGAGAACACAATAGATGACTAGAATGCATGCCTACTCATGAGTTATACCCATCTCTGCATAATCAGATCTCTAAGACTAGAAATATCCAGTGTCACATGTTGTGGCTGCATCAGTGGAATATTTTCCAAGGAAAATGATATGAGGATCGAACAATAACTGAATTTTTTTTTCCATCCTCCCTTTTCTTTGTTTAGTTTTTCCTTTATCTAAGATAGTACAGCTTCAGACTAGTTGAAGACTGTTGGCTCCAAACACTCAAGCGCATACTGCATATATGATCTATTCGCTACATGTAATGTAACAGTGCCAACAAGTTTTGCGATTGTGAAAAGGACAGTTCTCAAAGGAAAATATCTAACATCATGGATGTTTATCTTTCCATCTTTGCTAAGCTCCACCACTGGATGGTAATGTTGCAGAACATAATCTCTCACAGTCTCTCCAGCTAGATTAGACCCTGAGAGTGAAATAGGCAAGCCTCTCCTCGAAAAACCTGTGAGAAAGTACACATCCTCAACTGTTATGGGAACCACTTCGTTTTTAATATAAAATTCCTCAATAGCTGGATCCCATGCTGAAACTAAGAAATCCAATAGTTCTATTTTCTGCCTCATCCCTGACAACCGGAAGTACATTAGTAGTCCACAATCCCTTAGGGCTCTTACTATGCCTTAATCATTTAAGGCAATCAAATCATGTTCTTCGTTTTCTCTTTCCCTCCATGTAATCATCATTGTAATCTAATGGAAACCTGAAATACAACCATAAGAACCATTAGATTCCATTCAAAGCAAAAAAATTGGGCAAATTTTGGGCATAATGCAAAAATCAAAATTATAGATTGCGCCCAATGCACTCCCTAACAAGAGACAGTGCATTGTGTATGCAAGGCACCTTCAATTTACTTGATATGCAACGCAGGTTTCGACATTCAAGGATGCGTTGCCCTCTTTTTGGGTAGAATTTACCCTAGGGACCCAAAACCCTAAAAATTTACTGAAATTGGAAATGAAATGAATACTGAAGGAAAGAGGAGGTTAATGACACTAACCTGGATCAAATGGCAATGAAATCCATCCATAGAAATGATCACAATCAACAACTAAATTTCGGGGGAAAAATCAAATTCAGAGCTCCAAAATGCAAATGGTAACTACAGAATGGTAAAAATGAATAGTAAAACTACTTTTAATAGTCATTTAATTATTTTCAAGTTGAATTTATTGCTATGCCTATAGTTTTATTATGTTTTTATCATGAAACAAGTATTTTTAAGCCATTTGATGTTGCTCTGAACAACATCTATAATTGATCAATATATTAGTCATGCAGTTTTATTTGAAAGAACGATTTGACCACAAAGCATACTTTTTCTCCTTATTTTTTGAACTTTGTTAAAAATGAAAAAGGATTTGAAGTGCACTTTTATCTCTTTTTCGAGCTTCGATAATAGTGAAAAAGGAACCCCTGGAGTCTTCTTTTAGCTCTTTTCAGACTTCGATAATGTGAAAATATTACCAAGCACTTGTATTTTTTAGCTTGTAAAAGTAAATGAATTGATATCTACTCAGTATAAGTTTAACCCTTTTCCAGAATGAGATAGATTATTTACGAAAAAGGAATACCTTGGTTAAACATGACCAAAGAGGCTCTATCAGATATTATTTTACATTTTTTCGAATCAGAGTGAAAAATTTATGAAAAATTATTATGGATTTATCTTTCATCCTCTTTTTCAGACTCTCTAAATATGAAAAAGGACCAGGCTATCACTGTCGTTAAGCTCGTTAAAAAATAAAATAACAACAGGCTTGTCGATCATGGAAAGAGTCGAGTTTTATTCATCACTAGACTCGTTAAATTATTAAATAGCGATACTTTATTCGCCCAAAGGGTTGAATTATAGATCAAGCATATGTTATCCTCTTCAAGGTTGTTAAAAAACAAAGAAGTACTAGTTGAAAAATGACCAGGGAAAATTTGCGAAAGCGAGAATAATTATTTACGGTAGCAAGTCACTCTTGAACATGACACTTCACTCCATCACCATGATTGTTTGGGTTGGCTAATCTTCTTGACGGTTCATTCATACCTATGGTTCATCATACCTTCACTTCGGTTTTGGGTCAATGCTGCCAAATCATCTCAGTGTCACTGATATGTTCAAGAGAAGTCATCCAGTCAATACTCATCCTTCTACAATACTCATAAACCTTCATTCTCATGACCTTCATCCCTAAAAATTGCTATATCAAGTCATTCCTTTGTCTCCGAAATCAATAACTCCTATTTCAAAATAAGGTGACTTCCTATCGACAAGAAATCATTATCTAGGAAGATCACTTAGAAACATCAAATTCCAATACCATGAGGCTTGTTACAACATCAACAAGACCCTCGCTTCTAGACCTTTGACTGAAAGATTTTGTTTGTTTTTCGACATCAAATCATCTATTCACGCCTTACGAAATGTATTGTAGTACCTTGAGGCCCATTGACATCAATGGTGGTTCTCTTGCGTTTGTTAACAACTCACATCATTGGCTGCTAATCAAACGATGTCTTACCATGTTTGACTACAAATCATATATTCGCATGGCTAGACTTGTACCTAAATGATCGAGTGAATGAGATAAGAAGACCACAGATCTAGTTTCATCCATCCGGGCTACCATTTCATGATTGCTGTACACATCATCTGTACAGTGACCTTACATACAGATCATCATCCGAACATGGGCCTATATCTGTAGGAATGTCTGTATTCGGAAACATTCCAATATCAACGAATTTCTGAATTATCTACATGTTATTATATTTTTTATGTGCTAAACATGGGAATGCCTACTGTTGCGTAGGTAAATCCTCTCTGCAGATAGAGACGATCCCTCTAGCCCTAGGGTGGGTATATAAACATAGGTACATGCTAAAGTGTCGCTTCCTAGCGAATGAATGAACAAAGATGTCGTAGATTGACCTACCCGGAATCCCACGTTGTCGTTGTTGTCGGAAGGATGGTAGCCTCTCGCTCCTACTTTGGAAAATCACAATCTGTTCGCTACTATGCTTGGACACCTGCACAAGAAATAAGAAACAAGAGCAACATACAGCATGATAGTTTCACTCACAACTATTAACCAATCAAAGAGGGCTAAACGTATTGTATCAAACAAACCTCATAACACAATAGTGGAACCAAAACAATAGTCATGTATGTTAATGAGCAGAAGGAAGAGGCACAACCAATGCTTTGATGTTGCAGTCTCCTCCAGCAGGATTTAGGTGAAGCATGTCTCAAAGCTTGTTGGGTAATTCGGACGGGATGAGGTCTCTCTCCACAGAGTTCCTCCTTGTTCTACCTTCTTAATAGCACGATTATTAAGCTATGATCAATTCTATAAGTTCAGCTAACTTGCATAGAGGGAGAAGGCCTATTTATATAGAGGGAGAGGAAGAGGTTGAGCTCCCTACAAACATGGAAGGGAGGCCTATCCTTTAGGAGAGTACCTAGGGAGGTGGAAACCACTCACTAAAGGAGGAAACCTATGGATGTTCAGCTTAACCACTCCCAATGACTCATCCTCGAGGTGGTTGGAATGGAACCTCCACCTCTATTTTTAAAAAACATTCCAAAAATAGCTCGCCATGGGTAATACAGTAGGACAGAGCGTCAGGTGGCGTGGGCTTCAGTGTTAATCTTCCACTTCGCTACGAGGGTAGAACTGGCTACTCTCGCCAAGGAAAAAATAGGGGTTTTTGATGCTCTGTTTAGGAAAATTCCAACAGGATGAATGTTATACTCATGTAGGGGAATGAAATGAAATTATTTTCAATGTATGACACTTCTTATTAGTCACATAAATGACCCTCCAATGTGCGGGATGGGGATTGCAAGGACAGTGACAAAATGTTGTGTAACAGATGCCCCCTAAAGCACGAGGTCTGAGGGAGAGGGAGGGGTGAAATGATTTATGAGAATGCGTTCGAACTAAACACTGTTGTTAGAAAACCTGAAATTACAAATACAAATGATATCTCTGCTATATGATATGTTGTATGGGCGCAACCATCCATAAGAGAGTACATAAAACTGAGATCCGAGGTATGGACACAGCCATCCAACAGTAAGGATCCATAAATAGACTCAAGTATGGTCACAGCCATGCAATCAAAAGAGTCATGCAATAAGTCATGATAATCCATAAAGAACCCATAGCCTGTATTTCATCAGAAAAAACCTAGGGTCTTATGTTCCATCTTGACCCGAATAAGTACAAATTCAAGCATGTGAATGTATGAGCTAAAGTTGAACATGCCGGAAAATCATCTGATTACCAGCTAATGATGGAAGTTGTTAACAGACGCGAGAGAAACCACCAATAATGAAAATGGATCTCAAGGTACAAGAGATACAATCCACGGAATCTGAACAGTGATCTGGCATCAAACACCAGCAGAATCACTTGATCGAAGGCCAATGATGTGAACCTTGCATTGAATGCGAAGAACCTACCCTTAAGGCATGCAGGCCCCAAGGTACCACAAAGGGAGTCTCTAGATCAAATTCCTAGATAATGAGCTGAAGTTGACAGGAAGTGACCTGGTCGAAGGAGGGCCATAATGTTTCCCACATCATCGACACGAGATAGAGGAATATGATAATTTATGAATCAGGACCAACAGAGAATTGAGGAAGGTTGAAAACTGTAGGGGTGAACTTCTCTTGAACATATCAGCAGCACAACACTCGATTTGGCAGTATTTGACATTGTTGGAACACCTAATCCTACATGGGTAGGTGTGGAATGCGAAAATTCACAATGGAGTCCAAGTGACCTTGGAATGTGAAACCAAGAGTCACACCATTGTATTATAAATGTACATCATGTATAATGGAAAAAATAAGAGAGCCTCATGCTTATCTTTCATTGTGTGTTGAGTCTCTTGTGTGTGTGTTTATTTTCCTCATACACCATGTGTGTGTTTTAACATGGTGTTTAACATGGTATCAGAGCGGGCGATTGCTGGCCCTGCTCCAAATTGAGTGAGCCATTTGTGTTTATGGCTTGTGCATATCTACAAAAATCTTGACATTTTTGCAGCACTCAGAGTTTTTGCAGCAGTGATTTTGTAGCATTCAGGCATTGGTTTTGAGAAGGAGCAACATTCAAAATCCTTGGCAGCATTAAGAAATTGGTTTGGAGACGCATCACTACACATCTGAAGGTTGATTTCTTCCTGAAATTTTTGCCCATTAAATTCTGCATCTTGGAAATTTGTTGGAAAAATTGTTTAAACTTGATTCCTGAAGAATTTTATGAGTTTTTAGTGAAAAAGATTTCTGAGTATTTTTAAATTCTACATTTTTGAGCTGCTGAGAGGGTTTTTGAAGATATTTCTGAGTTTTCACTGAAAAATTTCTGAGTTTTTCCGTTGAAAATATTCTCTGCTGCTGGGCTAGTAGAAAATTTCTGAGTTTTCTCTGCAATTACTGAAAGTTCTGTTGCTTTTTTAAAGTCTCTTACTCCTCTCTACTCTAAAAAAAAAATAAAAAAAATAAACCCTCTGCAATTCCAAGCCTTTCAGCCCCCCTCTGCTCTCATACCTCACAACCCACCTCCCTTATAGCAATACTGCGCCCTTTTCCCAACCAAACACCCTTCTACACGGTGAGCTCCATAAACTCAACCTACGCCCTCTCCTACGCAGCCTCCTATACGACTCCCCCTCCCTGCAACTTCACCCTCAAACACCACTTTCCCTTTGGGCTCATGGTGTCACACTAGGCGGCTCCCTCACCTCACTCTTTACCCCCAACCCTCAACACTACAATCTCATTCCACTCTTAACACTCCCCCTCACCCTACAGCACTCTCTCTACGCACACACCCTTGCCTCACCTCAAACACTGCTCCCTTTGCGTCGCTTCCCACTCCACCCTTCAAGCCCTGCAACACACATGCCCCACCTCTCTACACTCAACCCCATCCCCCTCTCGCTTACCTTGTCGCCACTCCCATCTCTTTCACGGCCTCCCCTCGACGTGCATACATCCCTTAGCCCTCTTACTAAACACTCCCTCACGTCCCTCCCTCTTCCCAGCACTAGCCATCTGCGCCCCTCCGCTCCATAGCTAGCGCTACCCATCTGCGCGTACACTCCTCCTCCACTCATACCCCTCATAACCCCACGCATTTACATCCCACGGCATCGCTCTGCCCACGGGCTTCAACATACTCTCTCCTACACGCTTCCTACTCATTGCTCTACCCACCTTTCCACTAACTGCGCCCCTCCTCATACCTGCTCCCTCTTAACTCCACGTTGCCCAATCTGCCTTGCGTTCCAACCCTACGCTCGTGCTCGACCCACCCGCTTCACACTACACAGCCCACCCTCCTCTACGCCTCCCTCTACGGCATATCCGCAGGCTCGTTTGCCACGGCCTTTTGGCCTTCAATCCAAACGCCCCTCCCCTCTACCCACAACAAACTCTCCCCAACTTCATTTTTTAATTTTAAATTTATCACAATCCGCCCTCCCTGCAATCTCTTACCCGAGCCCTCCCATTTCCATGCACTCTCTCCCTCCCCTCAAGCTCGGCCTTGGAGCTTCACATTTATTTTTAATTAATCCTTTTTAATTAATCATCATTTAATTAAACCCTTTTAATTGAAAACTCTCCCTCCACGATTTTTTAATTCGATTTTTTTAATAAACCCCTCCATATAATATCCTCCCTTCCCTCCAATAAATTTTCCTCTTCCCTCCCCTTTTAAATTTGATTTCAAAATAGTTTTTAATCCCCTTCCCTTTTAATTCACCTCTCTCCATTTCTAATTTCCATTTTTATTTAATCCATTTTTTAATTAATTTTTAATTAAAAAAAAAAACCAGGAGAGAGAGAGAGAAAAGAGAGAGTATGAACAAATGAAATGAAGGAAATGGCATATAAGGAGCAGATGGACTGAATATATAGA
The DNA here is from genome assembly GCA_034641835.2 of Pinus albicaulis. Classification (NCBI taxonomy): domain Eukaryota; kingdom Viridiplantae; phylum Streptophyta; class Pinopsida; order Pinales; family Pinaceae; genus Pinus; species Pinus albicaulis. The sequence goes on along the minus strand of CM076571.1, from coordinate 217,294,205 downwards.
GAAATTTGAAGATTTGACATTTTATGATTTATGGCATAAGGGTGATTTTCTGAAGAAATTGACATTTGAAGACAAGTTTGTCATCATTGAAAACAACTCTTTGAAGGAAAACTCAGCTGCCTTAAAGGCTTCTTGCATAGTGTTTTCAGCTGCACATAATTTACAGAGACATTCTATTACATTGACATTGTATTGTGAGTGGAATTTGCATCTTATTAATAGTTGCAATCAGTACTTGAGTTGTTGAAATATTTTTGATTGCCCTCCATCATTTGAGGAGCACACTTTGTACTTTGACATTTCTATAAGTCATTTGTATTTGTTGAATCATTGTAAACAAGTGAATTTTCGGTTGAACCCGACACCCTTTCATTTATTTTGAGCCTAAACTGTTCAAAATGGCTAAAATCAATGAGGTATTAGTGTTGTTGAATAACCTCATTCATTCAAATGTTGATGACATGATAAATATGAGCAAGGATGCTCTTTGTAACATTCAAATTTGTTTGCAAGATGCACATGAGAAGATTGAGTTTTTGCAGTTGCAATCTTAGCTCCAACAAGAAGAACTTCAGCAAAAGAGTCACCATTCTGAACCTGTTTCTATTCAGAAGATTGAGAAAGACTCTCATCATAAGAAAGAAGATAAAGATGCAGTTGATTCCCATTCAGTTCATTGTAATAGAGCAGATTTACATGCAGATGCAGCCGCTCAGCCTGCACTTCTCAAGCCCATCATCAGACCTTGGGAAGAGCTTGTCCACAACAAGCACCGAACTAGTCTTGGATATGACAAGGATGTGTCCTTTCATATTCCAGACTACACCAAGCCCATCATATTTCAGAGTGCCGGATTCATGTATGACAGTTCACCTGCAACTGTTCCGGATCCTGTTCCACTTCCACAACAAATTGAGAAATGCCAACACTGTGATCGAGTTGGTCATATGAAAGATCATTGTTTTGATCTTCATCCATGCAAGCACTATGGTCGGCACACCCATTCTTCAAACAGAAGCTTCAGACACAAGCCTCCTGCAAGAACAAAGATTCATCCTGGATGGATCGCTTCTTGGAAATGGGCATCAGTAGCCAAGAAGATGTTTAAGTCGCATGTCAGAACATGTTCTAGAATATTGAGAAAACTTGTAGTTGAGTTTTCGCCAGCATCTCACCTTGTCCCTGACAGAAGGGAAAATGGTGGTCATGTACAAGCTTTTACGACAGATCAAGTGAGCCTCAGCCACAATCTCTCATTCCATGTTCATATTTGTAGCCAGTAGTTCAAGCGAGCCTGGGCCACAATTCGTCATTCCAGATTCAGAGATGTAGCCAGAGACACGGATGCCCACGAGCATGCCTTCGGTTGGTGGACAACCTTAAACCATCATCTTTGGTTGGTGGATAACCTAAAACCATCATAGGTAGTAGACCTCCCTTCTTTTAGGTCGAAGGTCTCCCTTTCATATATCAGGAACACTTCCTCTAGCAGAAGCCTTCAGCTTCTTGCCAGCTTTGGTTGAGTTCCAGGAAATGCTTCAAAGCATTCCAGAGTTGTTGGTAATCCTAAAACCATCACAGGTAGTAGACCTCCCTTCTTTTAGGTTGAAGGTGTCCCTTTTATATGAGGGACAATTCCTCTAGCAGAAGCTTTTAGCTTCTTGCCAGTTTTGGAAGAGTTCCAGGAACTGCAACAAGTATTGCGTTCCAGTGTTGGTGGTCATCCTTAAACCACCTCTTTTTTCCAATATTTCAGAGATTTGATTCAGCCCAAGTGCTGCCATGTATACTTTGCAGATTTGTATTACAACTCTTTTCTTGGACTCACACATACCCCTTTGGATTAAGGGAGGATGTTGGAACACCTAATCCTACATGGGTAGGTGTGGAATGCGAAAAGTCTCAATGGAGTCCAAGTGACCTTGGAATGTGAAACCAAGAGTCACACCATTGTATTATAAATGTACATCATGTATAATGGAAAAAATAAGAGAGCCTCACGCTTATCTTTGATTGTGTGTTGAGTCTCTTGTGTGTGTGTTTATTTTCCTCATACACCATGTGTGTGTTTTAACATGGTGTTTAACAAACATCAAGGTATTTGAGGTCATGATGACGTGGAAAAGAGCAGATGAGTGGTCAAAAGTGATTACCAAAACCCATGGAGGCAAAAAATGACAAAATGAGATGTCCCCAACTCGACACGAATGCAGAAAAGTGCCATGTTCAAGAGCAACATACTGCCAACACAACTAAAATCTGGTTCCATTTTCCCCCACGATTGTTGGTGCGTAGCCCAATTATTTTTGAAAACAATATTGAAGGGGATAGCATATTCTTGCGATGTAATTTTTTCCTTCAGAAAAATCAAACCTAGTACATTTTACAAGCCCTAGGAAGGAGGAACTCGGTTGACGTTATGGTGATGCAGTCCGGTGTCATCATAGTTTAATGAGACTAAAAAAGGGAGAACTCGACATCTTTTCATGTTTAGAGATTTTGAAAGAAGGAAGAAAAGAAAACTCCAGCAGGGCCATTTTCGTAAATAGTCTCTCAGATCCGAAAAGGTAGAAAACAAAGTATGGAAGAGCCTCTTAGTCGCAATAGGCTAAGGTATTCCTTTTTCGTAAATAATCCATCCCAGCCCTAAAAAGGGGTAAACGTATACTAGGTAGATATCATTCCGCAGCCATTTAACAAGTTCAAAACGACAAGCATCTCGACAATATTTTCAATTTTAGAGAGTCAAAAAAGAGCTGAAAGGTGACTCTAGTAGTGAATTTTTCGTGTTTTTACTGAGTCTGAAAAATCATAAAATACAACTCATTACTTCATCACAATCGTGCGAAAACCTGTTGCTGCACAAGAGACACGTGTAAAACCCATTTCCAAAAAATAATATAATAAAATAATTGAAAAAATGTCTTAAAACCTAATTAGGGTTCTGAAAAGTTTATAAAATGCCAAAAATGGTAAAAAATAATTACTTTCCACTTTTACCTCTTGTGGAGAAATAGTGATCCATTTTTTCTTGCAATCTTGCGGCAACGATAGCGAGCGATCCAGTGAACCAATCTTGAATCTGTCAGTTCCAAGTAAGAGCCAACACTCTTCTCCACCTTTTGAGCTATATTTTCATGCCTGAAACTCTCAGTTGGATTTCCTGAGGAGGAAATTGCAAAATCTAGGGCATCACGGTCGGCGCGGGTTTCGGGCATGGACTCATGCCAATCGCAATATTTTTTAACTGGGGGCGCACCAACCATGGAAACTTTTTCATGCTCAAAATTCCAGTGAATGCAACCAATTCTTTGCACATTTCTAGTTCTAACTAGGCCAACAATGTCCATGTAAAAATGCATGCAGGTACTAAGTAGAAAAGATGGTGATTGAGTGGAACGAACGGGAACACAGTGAAGAGTACAAGCTTGCCATGGAGAATGAGCAGTGCATGGAAGATCTCAGAGACTGTGGGCTGAAAAAATTCTTCTTAACATTGTGCCTTCGTTCTCAACCAGAATTACTACAATATTTGATAAGCATATGGGACGAGAATTAGGAAAAGTTCATCCTCTGAGATCAGGAACTTGAGATGGATGTTTCTGATGTCTAATTCATTACAGGATTGTCATGGAGGGGAGTAGCACCCATCATGACCAGTACCCATCCCACTATGGAGAGCATGGGCATGGTAATCGACAGGGTATGTCTAAGGGCTCGAAAAGGATCAAGGAGTGGGAAGGTTGATATCCAAACAATCCCAGAACTGGCACTAAAGGTAGTGCTACACACCATCACACGAGCTGCAGGATCGCAAGAACCACATGAAGCAACAAAGATGTAGTTACTTCTTGTTGTAAATTGCTTGACCCCGACCATCTACAACTGGCCAGAGGCCATGACCATGAATATAAAACTCCAGCTAACAAAATGTAAGAAGACCAAACTAAAGAAATTTTTGTACAGATCAATCTTGGTATTGTTCTTCCTGGAACGAATCCCAATATTCCAGCGTCAGGAGGTCATAGTACCGACACCACCAGCGATGGAACCACGGATGGCCCGGTGGGCAGCTCTGATGCCTAGGGCAGAGGGCAGTCAGCAGATGTCCTGGAGACTGGAGTTCTTTGATTGGCTCTGCCAACAACTCATTGTCGTGGAGGACTGGCCCTACTCCGGTGCAGAATTCACTGGTGATCCAGACCTCCCACTCCCCCAGGGAGAGGATTGGGACGAAGATTTAGGTAAGACTCACTTTTGATTTTTATGAGTTTATGATTTTTTTGGTATATATGCATGTTTCGACATTCAATCCATATGTATGCAGATGTCGGCCCAGAGAGACCTACAAGCATCTCTCCAATAGTGAGGTGGATCGCTCATGATTTTGACCCTCATGGTGAGGGTGATGAGGAAGAGGAGATAGTGTGTAATCTGTAAGGGATTTCCCATGGCGTTCCCGACTATGGTCGCTTTGATGACGCTCCTCACGCCTTTCATAGGCATACTGTAGGGGTGCCAAGTCGTATTCACCATTTTCTGAGGTGGCTGGTATGGGTACAGTGACGTGCTATCAAGAGCACCATGCTAATTAGACACCTAGGTTTTATTTCTGTATGTTGTTGAGAGACATGTGTCTCAAGATGTAACAAAAACAGACATATATTTTTTGGATTCTATGATGCACATGCTGCAAAAAGTTGATATATGTACACACACACACACACATCTATTTTCCTACATGTGTCTTTTTACATATGATGATGATTTTTAAAAATTACGCAAATGTCTATCTAATACAATGTTAGCCACTATATAAGTTAATGTATTCATTCGCCTAGGAATATGTTGATATGTGATGAAATCAAAATGTCTTTCCAGCAAACGAACACATAAATACAGTCTCAAAATGTGCGGGTTTTGAACTAAATAATGATCGTTGAGTTGAAGAACGACAAGCTGTGAATCTATATTTACAAGAAATGTGTGTACTCCAAGGTTAATTGCCTCGGTTAATAGTTCAATAACAACACTATATTTAGCGACATTGTTCGTAGTTCATCCTACACAAATACCTTGTAGATTAATCAACTCACCAATATGATTATAGATTACCCAGGCTACCGAAGACAAATTCTTGGTACTGCGGGAAGCACCATCTGCGAAACCGAAATAAGGGGTAATAGACATCTGCACAATAAGCAAGAACAAATAAGAAGGGAAAATTCTTACAAAGCACACCACACCAAAACATGTACACAAAATGAATAAAACACCTATTTACATAGATCATGCATGAATGACTCACGCATAATATTTTTTGAGATACAACCCATTTCTGGGTTGTTCTAACAGATGACCTTCATAATCAATAAGCTCATAAGCCCCATTCTACAACACACGTTTGATAGTTTAGGGCCCATGTGACATGGGTTGAAATTTTCCTGCCCCCGGCTTATCATGAGCCTGGTCGTACAAGAGAAACTGATTGATCACAATGGGCTTTGACCCACTTTTTCTGTGCTTTGATGACGAAAGCAGCTAAGCAACGAGTTTCATCCAACCTCTCTAAGTAGAGGAGATGCTCTTCTTCTAGCGAAGTTTTTGGAAGTTAGTCCACAACTAACTTGAGTGAAGGTATTTCACACTCAATCAGAAGAGTAGCTTCCAGACCGTAAAACCAACTGAAAAGGGGTGAATCCCATCGCACTCTTAGTCAAAGTTTGGAATGCCCAGAGAGCTGAAAATAACATGAGATGCCAATTTTGTTTATGGATCCCAATCATACGTTGAAGCATGGTAACAAGGACTTTGTTTACGGCTTCAACCTGGACATTGGCTTGAGGGTAGTATGGCATTGAGCTATCATGACGCAGGCCCAACTTAGAAGTCAGCTCCGCCATCATGTAATGCGGAAAATGGGAACCATGATAGGTAATGATGGCTTGAGGGACACCAAATTGAGTAATAACATGATTGAATATGAATTGAGAAGTTGTCTTACTATCGGCAGTAAGTGTAGGCATTACTTCATCCCATTTGGTAAAGTAATCAATGACTACAATAATATAGGCATGCCCCCCGGCGGAGTGAGGGTTACACGTCATAAAATCGATGCCGCATTTGGCAAAAGGACCAATGGTAATGACAGGGTAAAGAGGAATAGGCGGCGCACACATCTTGCGTTGATAAATCTAGCATGCATGAAATTTGTGAACAGCGACAATGCAGTGTTTAAAGATAGAAGGCGAGAAAAGCATGAAGCATCTTCTGTGTAGTGGAATAACCAGACATGTGACCACCACAAGCGCCACTGTGACAATGATTCAACACTTTCTCAGCTTCCTCGAGGGTCAAAACTTGACGGAGTATGGAATCGACTCTAACACAATAGAGCATATCTTCGACTATGCGATAAGTTTGCAAATGATGCCAAATGCGTCGTCGGACTTCCTTCATCAACTCCAATCTGAAAGTGGAAGTCTGGAGATAAACGACGATATCACTGTTCCAGGGATCGAGGGTGCTAATCAGGAAAAGTGTATCATCCTAAATGTGGTCCTCAGAACGAGACAGAGCGGAGTCAAAAGGGAGGAAACAGATCAAATCAGCGAAAACTAATGATTTCTTTGATTTGGCCATAGTAAATTCCAAATCGAACTCTTGGAGGATAACGATCCACTTCAAGTATTTTAACCCCAGCAATTGTTGAGACAATATATAATTCATTGGGTTGCAATCAGAAATCACAGTCACCGTACGCAAAAGAATATAATGACGAAAGCGCTGGACGGCCTGGACTGCAACCAGTGCTAACTTCTCATCATGAACATAGCATGTCTTAGGATCTATAAGGTTACTTGACAAGTATTAAATAACATTCTCGTTATCTTCGTCATCGTCTTGTACCAAAACCATGTCGATGGTGCTAAACGCGGCAACTAAATAGAGTGAAAAATCACGGTGGTAATTTGGAGGACGTAATAAAGGACCATTAACCAGTAACATCTTGAATGCATAAAAATATTGCTGAGAAATATCATCCCAACAGAAAGGGACGTCCTGCTTCAGAAGTTGTGTAAATACCTTAGCTACTTCTACATATTTTGGTATGAAACAGCATAGAAAATTTTCCTTTCCTTGCCGACTATGCAACTGATGTAATGAGGATGGAGAGAGGAGATTGACAATAGCCTCAAACTTAAGCAGATCGAGGTGAATTCTGTCTTTAGACATGATAAACCCTAAAAGTCTACCGGAATCAACGCAGAAGACACATTTATGCGGATTAAGCTGAATGTGGTAGTGTCGACAATGAAGAAAGATCTAATGAAGATGGTCCAGATGGTCCCTACGCTTAGCTAAATGAGCCGAAAGGTCATTGAGGTAAGGCTGAATGATGTGACAAGTATTATGGAAAGCGTAGGACATTGCCTGCTGGAATGTGGCCCCGAAATTCCTCAAGCGAAAAGGGAGCTTCTTGTATGTGAAGGTACCTTAAGGATAGATAAAATTCGTCTTGTGCTGATCCGCCAAGAGAATTTTAATATGATTATATCCAAAAAATTCATCCATAAGGGAAAAAATTTCACTCTTGGCATAATCATCAATGATCTGATCGATGAAAGTAGGATAATTATCCTTAGGAAAGGCCCGATTTATATCACAGTAATCAACACAGATAAGGATAGTTCCCTATTTCTTATCTATAGGAACGATATTAGAAACCCAGTCTGTTAAGGGAATCAGATAAATGAAAGCCACGTTGAGAAGTTTTTCAACTTCACTTTTTATGGCAGCAATTTTTCTAGGGTACACCGGACGGAGACGCTGACGTACATGTTTAACACTGGGATAAGTAGGAATTTCATGCACTACTATATTGGGATCAATGCCGAGAATTTTCTTGTAGAAACATGTGAAAACATCATGGAATTCGTGGAAAATGCTAGTGTAAACTTGGACTTCATCCGAAGAACAAGTGCTTCCACATAGGTGTTCTCGACAATTCCCGGTTTCACAGAAATTTCAATAAGCATCGTTTGTGTAATGTTGCTCAAGTTACCCTCCATGAAAAATTCATGAGTTAGGATAGGCGTTTGAAGTAGAGGAGAAGGAAATTGAGCCACAAAATGCTCGATACATGTAGACATGACCTTGAGACCAGGCATAAACGAGGAACAATGATGACCATCACTCCACTGCAGGTATTCGAGAGACATGGTTTCCACAATGGCTTCATTAGAGGGAAACACTTCTTTCAAAGGATCAGACAAATATGAATCACCGAGCCAAGGGGATTGAGAATAGATGTCAAGAGACATGCTCAATGGAGCACTATCAGAAGGGGGAGCATCCGATGCAGTGATGAGTTCATAATAGTTTATTTCAATTGGACTTAGAGGCATTGAATCTTCAAACGAATTGATATATTCAGGCGAAGGGATGACCCATGGGTCATCGGACTGAGAGATCATATTAAATTGAATAGTCTTTGGTGGTGGAAGGGGAAAAATACTCATGAGGGCTAGATCTTTGAAGAGACCTGTCTTCTTTCATAAGTCTAATGATCTCATTTTGGTATTTATTTAACTTCATCCCCAGCCTATGGAAATTATGTTGCCCTTCATCTACCTCATCTTTCTTTTGTTCTTCCACTAATTATTCATTCTGTAGCTACAAATTTATTAATGAAGACCTTTTCATAGGAACTCCTACTGATGAAGCCTCTCTCTTTTGAATGCCCTATGTTACTACCTCCTCCTTACCTTTAGACTTGGAGAAATATGGAGTTTCCTTTATCCCTATTTCTATTTCACCAAACATAGATTTCCTTTGTAAATAAGTCCTCTTGAACGCCCTATTTTCATGTTGTAGTTGGATAATGACCAAGTGTGCCTTCTTCAATTGTTCTTGTAGTTCTAAGATCTCTTTTTCCTTCTCATCTAGAACAATATCGTCTACTACGGTCTCTAAAACTTGAAATGGTTTCTCAATTTTTTGTTCAAAAGGAAATTTCTTTACAGTAGCTCTAGTGAATGGCTTCTTGGGAACCTCCACTACCTCAAGAGAAAAGTGCAACTTCTTACAATTTTTTTTCTTCTAATGGATCAATTGAAACAAATGAAATTTTTACTTAGCTTTAAAATAGTGATTGCAAATCTCTTGCCACATATGAAGGTGTATCCTTTTTACTCCAAGGGCTAGTTGGTAACTCATCTATCAAATTTGATGAATCTAAAA